>BMAW01101455.1:34932-53207 GCA_019974015.1 Nephila pilipes | reverse complement strand
ACAGTGAATGAGATCAGAAGAAGAAAAATAATAAAATATCTGCTTATTTTTTTAAACAATTCTGAATATATTTTTTAATTCTCGCATCAAATCTCAAATTAGGGCAGTGTAGTTTCCCTTAATTTAAGTATTAATTTGCGCAAACTTTCTGAAAATTGGTTGCTTTTATTTGAGCTTGCTATGATTTTAATTTAATATTTATTTAATATTAATTAACCAATATTTTTTGATATACAAGATGTAGGATGGCATATCATAAAACCAGAATTTCCTTCCATCTGGGGTATCCTCTTCTATTAGCTTTACAATTCCTTTTTTCTTTTTAACTTAGACTAGATAAGATATCATCCTTAACAACACCAGCTATATTGACAAAAGACAAAGAAAACCACGTTATTTTATCTCACTGCTTTTAGTAAGTTTATTGATATTATCGTACATTTTAATGGTACCAAAGAAGTGATTTAACAGTTACAGTATAATTATCATTAATACGTCTAATACAAACGGAAATTAAGCCTTATCGGTAGCAGGAGTCATTATACCTGTTGTCAAAAAATTAAACTATACACTATACAAGTTTTAACATTCAAATCATTTTGGTCCAGTCTATAAAAGACATTCTACCTCTATTGTGACTTTGTTACAAGATCTTCTGTTGATATTTTAGGCATGTCTTTATTACAGAGTTTTTGTCTTGACTGTTGGTTTGATTCAAAAAGAATTTGGAAGAATGGGTTTTTTTAAACAACACTATTTAAAAATAAACATGAGAATATCACAAATGTTAGAGATTACCGTACTTTTTTCTCTGTAAAAATAATCATCTATGCATTATTCATCGAATAATCTTCTTTGATTGATATACATCCTTTTTTTATCACTGGCTAGAATTATACGATAATACTTATTTTTATGAAAGTAAAACAAGAATATAGGATCAAAGTTCAGTAAGAAGTTAATACATAATTACATGTTTTATTGCGAAAGTTAAAAACTGATATGTCAATAATTATTTTGAAGCCATTTTCCGTTCTATTTACAGAAACACTGCCAATGTCAATTCAAATGTCTTGCTGTAAAACTATTCAGAAATTATTCAGAAATAACGAAATGTAAAACGTCTCGAGTGAAGCACGATTGCGATTATACTCCATCTTATTGTAACAATAAATGTGTATCCGTTAAATGAATCAAATGGGTATGGATCTTGTACTATATTTGGGCTCTCCTGAAGAATAAGGTTGGCTTAAGACAAAAGAATAGCTATCTAAATGGAAGACAGAAAATTTATCAGTTGTTAAATATAAATAGAAATCAACTGTCTTTCTTCTTACTCAGACAAATCATATCTCAATGAAACTATCCATTAGGCACAAGTGCAGTTCATGTTCCGCTCCTCATTAATAGAATAAAGACACAGGACAATATTCAATGCTCAGATTTCTGACTATCCACTGGTTAAAGGACATTTGAGAAAATCAACTTAACCACCTTGTCTTAAACTACCCTAAGATTGTTTTGTTTGTAGTAAAAGAAATGCTAATGCTGATCACTAAATGGATCCTTTATCCGATGATATATATTTTCTGCTGTGTGTGTCGGTGCGAATAAATCACTAACGTTGACTCACTCATTCATCATATCATTCACTCGAACTGGAAAAGAGAAGCGATAGGTTTCACCTTGATCAATACCATACATTGCAAAATTTTTAGTTGAAGCTTAAGGCAATATTATAGGTTCTCCTAGGCATAAGTACTTGTGTAATGTTCAGACACGAAAGAAGGAAGACAGACTTCACTCAAAAGAGACAATTTTTGAGGATTTTTATTTTCTTCCTGTGAGTTTTGATATTCCTTTTGTTCTGCACTCTTCTCTCGAGCCGTTTTGATGCGTAAAATAATCAACAGGTTGATCAGCCCTAGCTTATACCAACTTCAATGTTGTTTCGATTTTAAACTGATATGTAAAAGTTTTTTTTTCTGATAATTTAATTAGTATACTATGTAATATAACTTAAATCAAAGGAAAAATATTACACATACATTAAAAATGAATATAAGAATTTTGAAAAATGGAAAAATGATCAGTGGTTATTTCCTTTACAAATATGGATAATTTAAAGCAAAAACCAAAATTGATTTCCTTAACTTCAACCTCAGAGTATCATCAAAGTCTTGTTGTGTACTCCAATAGTTTACAAAATATGTAAGGAAAAATACACAAAACTCTTATAGATTACCTCTGCTAAAAACATTTAATTAGGTTTTCAAAACAATACAATTATTTCATTTATATATTGTCAAAGATATGAAAAATGAAATTAAAATATCTATGAAAGATATATAATGAAATTAAGTTTCTCAGAAACATATGTTCATATGAATAGTCTCTGTGTTTTATAACAAAGTTAAGTTTCTTTGAATTCTCTTGGCTTAGAATGCCGTATAATTTATTCCCCATGGCAATTCTTTCTCACAGCACATAGAAGTATTACATCTGCTGTGCGAATCTATTCTATTCACTTTGTTACTTTACGAAACATTTAACTGCAACCTTGAGTCTAACAAACATGCTTCAAGGCATGGCGTTTCATTTTGATTAAATTTTAGCTGAGTAAATTTTATATTAAAGAAACAAAGGGAAAGATAATTCATTGATAAGACTACAGGGGATTTATACAAATGTTTTACATATAATTTTAAGATTTAGGCCTTCTAAAAAACGAAAGGGGTGGGACATTTTTCTCTACATCTCTCCCCCTAATCATAGCATCTATTTTGTTGCATTTATACGTTTTACACTTCAGAAAACAAGATATTTAAATTTATATCTACTTTATTGGATTGTTTTTTTCCAATATATTTGAGAGAAATATGACCAGTTCACTTTCTACTATTTTAAAAACAGAGGAAGTTAACTGCACTTTGAAGTAAGCTTAATTATAAAATATTTCATTGGTTTTCAAATTGTTTCTTAAAATCTTTTTCATACCCTTACGTATGCCATTGTATTTGAATTTGAAATAATTTATGTTCTAGTAATATTAAGTGCTGAGAATTGATATACTTATACTGTTGTTACGTCAAAACCTTTAATTAATATTTGTTTTTGAAGTAATTTTGTCAAGAAGGGAATTATTTTAAAGTACTTCAGATTAATGAGAATTCAGAAAAATATTTCGATGAGGAAGTAAAGATGTTCTCCCTTCTTATTTACCCGTATACATATAATATTATAGTATATGGATTAAAATTTTGCTCTTTTTGTTTTTTATACCTGAAGATTGCTTTGTACACAAGAGTGTTGCTTAAAAAATAGAATACTTAATAAATAATTGTTCAAGAGGTACTGACAAAAAAAATCCATATTTCCAACCATTTATTAATACTTTTGTCTTATCATAAATCTTTCAAACATTTTCATTTCTCATTCAGTAAATTATCAGTAGCGAGACAGACACTATCAACACATGAATTATATATTTTCACTCCTTCAATTTGGAGAATATATTCACATGGATAATATATTCGCATTTAAATGAAAATTTATTTTAAATGATATATCGGTGCTAGAAGAAAACGGATCTTAGAAAAATAGAAAATACATCAAGAAGTATGAATGTTTAATATTTATCTTTGCAGCTTACATATGATTTGTTCTCAAGTTCTTGAAAATATTTATAGCAAGATATATACTTACAGAGATAGAAAAACAAACAAAATATTATGCACTATCATTGAAATTTCTTAAATTTCTCAGATAGGAATCTGTGTAATAAACATCACATCAAAATGACATACGATAAAAAGATAGGAGCTAAATACAGAATAAAAAATATACCTACATATTTGTATTTTAACTTTTCTTTGAAATAATACGCGAATTCACTTATTGTACTATTCAACAGATTTCTTTACTCTATCAATAATATGGATTGTTTTAAAATGTGAGGCATAAGCAAATTTCGAAGACAAATATTTGCAATGTTTCAATATTTATAATTTGTTGTAAATATTTTGGTTACCAAAAGTAATTGTACAACATATTGTTTAAATAAATGTATTCAAATGAAAAAAAAAGCAGGATAGAGATCAAGTAAATAAGAAATTAATAATAAATTAACATATATAAATTACAAGAAGGTAACTTTTATTTACATCATCAATATGTAACGTTCGTACGCGTATTCTATATCATGTTCATGCGTATTCTATCATGCATATGTAGACAGAATCATATATAGTAATAAATACGAGTCATTAGAGAGTGAATATTTAAGTAACAAACTGGTTGGAGGAAATAATAGTTGAGAGAGAAAGATCGAAAAGCTTGGGTGGCGATGTAGGATGTTTTTGTATACCGAGATTTTTAAGTAACTTCGAACACAATGTTTAGTTTCAAGAGATTATTATATAATCAGTTTTCTAAAATTGACTTTGGATCCATTCATGACCCAGACTGGCCTGTAAAATTATATCAGAAAAGGAAATGTTTCATTTTGCTGAGGATGCACGAAAGAGTTTGTTCTACATTCATAATAATTGATGTAAGAGTCATTTTATGAATTGGATAAAATTCCATTTGAATTTTTTTCTTAAATTTTGCTTCCGTAAACTGTATTTAATTTACAGTGACTCAAATCATTGATAGAAGCGAACGTGAGGTATCACAAATGAATGATATTTCATTCAAAATATCAATTTAAATGGCATATATACTGATAATATTTTAATTAAAGGTAGTTATATATTCTAAATTTATACACACAATGAATAGAAAAGCAAAATAGTACTTTATCCACTGTAATGATATAGAGAACAAACACACATGGTTATGTTAGTGAACGTATATTCTATACTATACTTTACTATTCGTTAAAACTCGATAAATTAATAGAATAAAAAGATGCAAAATATTTATCTTAGACAAGCAATTATTCTTTCGTAAGAACAAATGTCTTAGGAAAATGTTTATATAATTCTATTTATGAATTGTAATGTTTTTTCTCTCCAATGATACTTGTACTATAAATTACTACATTAATTATAGTTAAAAAATCTAAGTAATTGACGAATTAACATAGTTTGAATTAAAATACTTTTACAAAATGTGAAACTTCAATTATTATATATTAAACTTCTGCTTATTTATCTGTCACATTCAAATAATAATGACATGAAAAGAACTTTTAGAAACTTCAAAATTAAAGATTATATCTCAAATATATGAATTATTGAAAAGCAGAAGCCTTAATAAGAATTAATAAAAACTGGAAGTTTCACATAATCATTACGAGTTCCTTACTAAACGCATTTGAAAGAGAATATCCATATTTTCTAAAGAAATGTTAAAGTTTCATTAATATATTTTATAAAAAACAGTTTCATATAATTTTAAGAACTGATTAACTCATCAAATCACTACAAATACATTTATCGTTGGTAACATTTCATTTGTTATATTTCGATTGTTTGCAATTAATCTCACAAGGCCGTACAAAAGCGCCAAACAAATTTTAATATGAGCGTATGTAACAAAGTACATGGACCTGAATTGAATGCAACTTTTATTGTGACTTCAAGTCAGAAACAAGATTTTCCATTTATTCCCTATTAATTCGAGAAGTAATTACTCTCATTGATGGTAATTTGGAATAATTGCATTCCAATACGTTCCTTACCCATATAGAGAGATACAGAAATTTAATTACTTAGGAATTATTTTATATATAAATTCGTCATTGCTAAAGAAATGTTAAGCCAAAATGTATTAATTGTAAATAAATAACATACGAAAGAATTATTTTAAATATTTTAACAGTGTGTGTTAGTCTATCTGATATAGTATGGGGAAAACAAAGTTTTGTAAATTCGTATTTATAATTGATTTTAACCCTCAGTTAAATTAGTCTGATCTAAATAATTGCTTAAATGGTAAGTATCTAGAACTAACTAGTACCTAAGATTCTTCTAGCAAGTATCTTGTAACTAGTAAGTATCTAAGATTCTTTTATATGAAGGCTAAGTTAGTAATTGTAAAACTTAATAGCATTAAAAACACTAATATTATTATCTGAGTATTTATGAATAATTTTTTAAGCCGAATTTCAATAATCGTGCTTTTAATAATTTCTAAGAACTTAGACCAAATATTTAACATTCATTGTGCAGTTATAAGGAATGAAATACTTTTAATTATTTTTTCTAAATTTCATTGCAACATAAATAATTATGATTTCTGCAACGACTAAAAAATTAAAAAAATAGGTTATAATGCTAGAGAGTTATTTAAATAATTTTCATTAAAGATGATAAATTTTTGAAAATAATTTACCCTTGTATATCACATGAAACCCTCATATAAGTGTTAGTATTTTAAATACTCACGAGACAACATCGTATTACACCTTTAAAAGTATCCCTACATTTATGTATTTTGTACCTTCAAATGCCAAAAGTCAGAGGATACCTCCTAATATCAAGTTAAATATCCTTTTATTTAGTGAAGTGCAGCAACTCGACATGGTATTGATTCAACATGTTATCTGAAGTCGCCTAAGGAAATATTTAGTCATGCTGCATCTACAATTGGACATAATTGATTAAGTGTTGCTAGTGCAGGATTTTGAGCACGATATGACCTTCGATCAAGTCTAATACATATTTGAAGAGATCCTAATCGAACGATATAGGTAGCCAAATCATTCATTGGAATTGTCCAGAATGTTCCTGAAAACAATCGCAAATTATTTTGGCACGGTGACATGACGCATTATAATCACTGAAATTTCATCGTTGTTTGGATGCATGCAGTTCAAGAATGCAAATGATCTCCAAGAAACTAAACATCATCCTTTCCTGGCCATTATTGGTTTAGTTTGTCCAAAGAGCCCAGTCTATACCAAATACAAACTGTGCATCTTTTTTCAGGCCACTCCAGTTTGCACAGAGCATTGTTGAAAATTTTGACCCATAGCCTCGTAGACTATGGGTTAGTCACACTCAAAACTAACCATATGATTTATCAATTGCAATTAGGACTCACCTGACCAAGTAACATTAACTATTTCAGTCTTCTAGGGGCCAAATGAAATGTTCACAAACACAGTAGTTGAGCTGCAACTAATGACATGTTATGAATAAAGGTAATCTAAACGTTCTAATGACAAATGCTTTCAACTTCAGATTGCTTTCCATTATATTTACGATAATAACTGTTTCGTGAATGCTGTCGGTTAATGTTTTGTCCATTGTGGTTAATAGTACCTGAAATTATATAATATGTACACACTCTTGACAAAGTGGATTGAGAAATGTTGAATCACCTAGTAATTTCTTAAGTGGAATGCCTCTTGCTTCTAGCTTCAACTAGCATTCCACAATGTCTGTAAATTTTCGTCGTATTGTCATAATCACTGCAGAAAGCTTCCTATGTAAATCACGAATATAAAGGAAAGGCCGGAATAAAAACTGCCTGTTTAAACATTTCTTGAGAGATGCTACTATCACATGGAGTTTTGCATATTGCTATCCTATGATTTTCACACTTTGGTGTTTATAAATAATTTTATGTGTACAACGTACGTTTTATAATGGAAATATAAGGGGTATTCAAATGAAAAAGAACGAAATGTCGTAACAACGTTACCTTTAACATATTTGCCTATGGCTTTATGGGAGAACATAGCGAGACATCTGAGTCTCCAACGTGGATCAGAGTATGCGCGGGCACCCGCATGTGCAGAAGAGAGCGCATTACAATATTCGATGATTTAGTAGCAGCGAGGAGTTATCCGATTTCTGAAAGCGAAAGGTTTTAAACCGGCAGCTATTTATCTCCGGATGTTGACCGCATAAGGGGAAGACTGTGCATCGATAAGTCAGTGAGAAAATCGAATGCCCGTTTTTGTGCAGTCCGTGAGAGTTTGGCTGATGATCCTTCATCAGGCCAGGTAAACACCGCCATCATGGCCATGTGCTTGGTCCTCTGAAAATACATCTGAAAGGGAAGTGCTTCTACTCGGACGACGAACTCAAGGACGCTGTAAAGGACTGAGTCTCGTCACGGAAAAAGAGTTCTGGGAACAAAAATTCCCTCGGCTCAATTATTAATTGGATCATTGTGCTTAGGTCCATAGCGTATAATTTGAATAAAGTCTTCATTAACACACAAAGTGCCGTTTCGTACCTTTTCATTTGAAAACCCCTTATAAATATCACACATTAAATTAAAGATATACATAACTTATCTAATAATCTAATGTATGCGTCATATAAATTGACAGTATATTGAAAACTACAGAAAGAACTTACGCATTTCTCAATAATTTCCTTATTTATATTTACCACAATTAATTCTTCACCGTTTTCTATTTAGGAAATGTACATTCGCAACCAAAGAGTCAAACATATTTTTTCTCCGTTTTTTAACAATCTTATATAATTACGTAATGGGATTTCCGCATTTTTTTCTTAATATTTAAGGACTTTGATTTTAATGTTCATTATTATACTCTTAATTATACTTAGTATTTCAATTGACTTACTATAAAGTATTTATGAGACCCAAAAATGATAAGGTATTACTAAAACCATTACTTTATGTTTCCTATTTAAGTTCAATCTCAAATTTCTTATTAACATGTAGCTCCATTATCTTAATAATTCAACATCCATTGGTAATAAACGTAAGTAGGTAACAATGAGACAAAATTCACAATTTAGTGAAGAGACATCATCAGATAAGAATTAACTTGTATTATGAATCATCAAGTTATAATATATGCAGAATTACACACTCTCTCTCTTTCTCAATATATTCTACCTCAACAATTTTGAAATTAAGACTAACGACTCTATTAATAATCTATCGTACTAGAGTCACACTGAGGTAAATTGTTACGACTTGGGATTCAGGGTTTTCTTTAACTCTTTCTCTGAGAGATCCTTATTCAATCACAATTCATATAAATTCATATACTATTCCAAGACTATTACCACTCAAATGCTCTTCTAATTCTAAGATTATTATCACCAATATTTTCATTATTGGAACATTACTCAATAATTACTAACTTCATGATGCATTAACATGTATTCTTTTTAAATTCATTAGCTACACTTTTAATTTCTAAGTTTGCGTAACCACGTTTCAATTGGTTGTTAAAAAAGTTGGAAAAATTTAAACATAAAATAAGGAAGTACAACTTGTTGTTAATGAAGACAATGTTCACGATTACACCCAACGTTAAAAATGTCCTAGTTTCTTAGTTTAGTTTATATTAACGTCGCACTAGAAGCAACACGAGGGCTATTGGTGACGGACTTCGTAGTTTTGAACCATGGTCAAGTGACGAGGACGACACCTGAGCTGGCACATCCCTCTCCTAACATTTTTTTTTTTTTTAAATGTTTAGTTTCCACATCAATAGCTGATCACTTAATTTTTTTTTTTCATTTCATATTGTTTTCGTAATAGAAATACAAACACTAATGATATTTTATATAATCTATTGATATTTTAAGAATTAACAAATGTAATAAGTGAAATACATATATAAATAATAAATTTCAAAATTAAAATGTTGAAGATTTTTGCATTAATTTACAAACTGAAGCTACAGAATCTATCCAAATGTACACGTTTTGTTTTGCTAACTTTTTTAGACATTCCTGTCCAGCATTTTTATTTTCTTAATTATTATTTTCAGACTGCTTTTAAGTAATGAATCACGCATTCATATTCAAAATGGTAAACTTTAACTCTATATTTCCCTTAGTTTTCCAAAGGGTTTTGCTTTCACTGCGTGAAGTTTTAACATAACGCAAATATGTAGAATTATTCGTGAAAAAAGCCTTTAAAAATAGACTTATATTTTTCACAATTATATTTATTATTTATATGCATAACTAATATTCATACAATTACGATCAAGAATCTCTAAATAAGTTATCAATATAGTACAGGTTTGTTCATGTATTGCTTAATATTTTCCATTGTAATAAGTTTTTTTTTTCATAATTATTTTATTCTTATATATGTGTATATATATATATATATATATATATATATATAATATTTTAATTGTATAAATATATTTTATATATATTTCATTTATATTCTTTTTTTCAGATTTGTTAAGTAATTGGAAGTAAACACTGATCTGGTAAGAAAACTTTTATTACTGTTTTAAATTTACAATATTCTTAAGAATTGAATGATAATAAAATGTTTAATAAATATAAATACTTCAAAATGTTAGAATTTATTTTTTTTTTAAATTCCCTGCAATACATATTTCTAAATTAATTCCTAAAATGTGTAAATTGCCTAAAATGAAGATATACTATAAATACTAATAAAATGCTGTGCACTTTAAAAATGAATAAACATACTGGCATTTATTAATATTTGGCAATGAGATGATAAGAACATCATGTAAAGCTTTTAAATTTTATTAAATAGCAACTAGATACACTAAAAGACTCGAATGAGAGAAAAGTGTGTTTCTTGTAATGCGAATAAAAAAATGTAATTTTTATTCCGATATAGAAATTATAGAGCATAACAAGGACTATTCTGAGCATTACCTAATAAGTTGTATAGAAATTTACAGTTTCAAAATAAATAAGAGTTCTTGTGTTTAAAATATTTTTTTCGCATTTTATTGTGAAAAATGTTTGTATATTAACTAATATTTTAACATAATTAATCGTTTCTATACTATTTTTTCTGATTACATTTGTTTCATAAGAACGATATTTAATCTTTTAAACGTTATACATGGGTTATCCCACTTTATTCGAGATACTTCAAAAGTGTTCCAGACGTGTTATTCCATGTGGCTGTGAACTCACCGAAAGCAGTAAAGCCATGTATATTCGCATTCACAGGATTACTTCAAGTACGTTTCAGACGTGTTTTTACAAGATTCTTTTCCTCTTTTCAAAGACTAACATCTTGATAGATAATTGGAGAGGGTTGCGGAAACTCAATGAATATTGACAGGAAATTTTATCCCTCACTAGGGAACCCCATCCTTACACTTAAGGTTGAGACATTTTCCATTGAGACATTTGTTCAAGAGAGGGAGGGTAAGATTTTCTTAAGTCCCTGTTACAAGTTTAAACATCTGTATGTTAGCTTGGTTTGATATCTTATTGGGTTAAAATTAAATGCATTTTAGACGTAGTTTTCACGATATAATTTTTTTTGTTTAAATCAAACCAAAATCTGCTTTGAATTCCTTCACATGAATAAAATACATTTTCTTCAAAGTTTTAATTAATATTGATTTTAATCCTTAACAGATTTGGCTGGAGAGGGAAAACCTGCTATTTTGTCTGGTTCGACATATTACTTTAATCTATGTTTTCTTTGCTTGCTAAATTCTCAAATTGTTTTCCCTCGCATTAAAATTTACAAGTATAAATAAGTTTTTATAACAAATCTATAAATCTCTAATAATATCGCTAAATATATATCTATAAAAATATATACTTAAATTGAAATAATAAATGAAAACAATGTTTATTTTATAATATTTCATTTATGTTACTTTATTCACTGCTTTGCGTTTTTAAAATAATAATTATTTCATTATAAGGTGTCAAATTTTAATAAAAGTATTAAAAAAGAGCGAGCAACTTAAAATCAGAAACGCTTTAAGATTTTCAATCATTACAAATAAATAATTTTTAAGCTTCAGTATTACATTACATGAAAAATTTTCTTATAAATTGATAAAAATAATAACAAAAAAACGAGCTTATTAAAAAATATTAATTTCTTTAATAATTTCAAAGCTAGGTATTCAGGACCGTTTATATAAGTTTCTGAGTATATATTCTCAGTTTTTGTAATGTTAAATTCCGAAATATATCCAAATTTTAAATGGCTGAGCTACAATTTCCTTCAAAGATAAGATGAATGAGTGTTTTCTCTCGAATTTCATATTTTTCAAACTTTATTTTTCAAATAATTAGTAATAAGACTTTAATAATTTCAAACTTCATTTTTCAAATAATTAAACTTAATAACTATTATTAAGTTAATTAGATAATTAAAAGCACTTTTTTCATATATTTATATTTATTTATATGCGTAAGTGTCATTTGTACATTTGTATATAGACTTTCGGTTACTAATTATTCGAAGATTCAAATTTAAAAAAAATACCTATTTGTTTAAGATCTCTCATAATTTATTTTCTGTTGAAGGATAACTAAGTACAGGTAGTTAAAATCCGGACATTTTTACGTATAAGCTACCCTGAAGACTTTCGATTGTATTAACGAAAAAAATAGTCATGTGTCGCGCATTCGCAGTTAAAAATTATTTACAATAAATACTGTCAATTCTATGAATATTTAAACTATTAAAAGCAAATTTTAATACTGTGCATTTTTCAAATAATCCTTAAGTCTTGTACAATTCGGTTAAAAACTCCGCATGTTATCAGCAAGACATGCTGAAATATTAGGTAAATACAAGAAAAGTCTTACATGGAATAAATCTGAGATTCTAAAACTTCGATAAGCAAGAAAATATGAGCATATCTATAAAAGGTTTTGAAATATTTATTTTAAAATTCAGTTCAAACTGTTTTCTTTAAATTGTACCTAATATTAAATAAAGTGTCAACATAATAAAGTAATAACTTACGCATTCAGAGATTGTTAAAAATAATTTTAAAGGAAACCATAACGAAAATTTACTCATTACAAACTTTACATAAGGAAAACTTGCTCTTCTTGACAAAAATATTTTTTCTTATAGTTACGTAAATCACAGTCTACACTAGATGAAAATTAAGTGTGAAAACATTTTAAAAAAATGCTTTACTAATTAGAAGTAACAAATAAAATATACTGACATTTTTGCTTTAAATATTATTTTTTTAAATAACTCGGTAAATAAAAATTAGAGAATGTAATTATAATATACATTTATAAATGAAGACCTCTCTGTGTATACTTAATTAACATCATTATTTATCATTGCAATGAAACATGTGATTAATGAATTAACTATTAAGTAAATAACTAATATTCAGGAATTATGGTTTATAGGCTGTTTATTTTTTTAAAGACAATTGCATCTTACGAAAAAAGAAAAAAAAAATATATAACTCTTAATTCTAATTAATTATATTATTATGAATTATAATAAACACGTGCAAAGAAAAAGGGAAAGAAAAAAATCATCCAATATCGATAGTAACATAACTAACCATGAGTGAAAATGTCATGGGTAAATTTTAAAATGTTTTGTTCATGTAGTATGTACTTTATATGAACTTGTTTAAACTTATATATATATATATATATATATATATATATATATATATATATATATATAAATAACACATGGATCAATAAGTCTCGAGACTGTGCGGTCGTTTTTTTGCGATTTCCTCCTTTAAACGCACCAGCAAGTCAATATAATAATCACTGTTGATCGATTTACCTTTTTCGAGGTAGTCAATGAAAATCACGCCATGCGTGTCCCAAAAAACTGACACCATGACTTTGCCAGCTGACTGCTGCGTTTTCGGACGGCTTTCGCCAGCTGTGCGCCACTCAGATGACTGCCGCTTCGACTCTGGAGTGTAGTGATGTATCCATGTTTCGTCCATGGTCACGTAACGACGCAAAAAATCTTTTTTGTTGCGAGTAAATAGCGATAAACAGCTTTCTGAATCATCGACTCGTTGCTGTTTTTGTTCCATCGAAAGCAATCGCGGCACCCACTTGGAAAAAACCTTTTTCATGCTCAATTTTTCATGAAGGATAGTAAATACACTTCCATATGATAACTGTGTCATCTCAGCAATCTCACGGAGCTTCACTTTACGATCTTTCATTATAATTTTTGTCACTTCACTCACATTTTCCGGTGTAACGGCTTCCTCAGGTCTACCCGAGCGTTCCGCGTCATTTGTGTCGGTACGACCACGTTTAAACTCGGCAAACCACCGACAAATCGTTGCTTTTGATGGACAAGAGTCCGGGTAACATTTTTCAATCCATTGTTTCGCTTGCACGGTGTTTTTACCCATTACAAAACAATGTTTTATCAGAACACGAAACTCGGTTTTTTCCATTCTTTAAACAAACTACAAAACGACTTTACTCCATCCTCGATAACTCAGCTGTTTCTGGTCCGATCGACTTAAAATGTTGACACGTTTCAAGCAAAGGTTAGTACTTTAGAAAGACCTGGTTACTGATTTACTACGAGCGCCATCTCTGGGTTAGTCTTGGAACTTATTGATCCATGTGTTATATATATATATATATCTGTGGGTGCGTGTGTCTGTGTGTATAAGCATATCATTTTCTTTTGAATTTTGTACCTATCTGATTTCCAAACACATATAAGTTTCATAAGCCCAACAGAGAACAAATTTTATCATTTAGTGTTCTACCATGCTTCCAACTAGAAATATTTCTGAAGTTATTTCAGGTCAGTGAATGACGTAAGTCATTAGTGTTACTTCTTATTACTTTTATTATTCATACACTTATATTTGATAAAATATTATTTAAGCTGTGGTAACTTATTCATGTTAATGTATTCAAAAATCTGGAACAGAGGTTCTGAAACTTAGGGCCGCTAACCTCTTGGGTGCCACTTAAATAATCAAGAAAAATCATATAGAAAATATAGGTTTTAACAAAATCATGGACTTCAATTTAAAATTGTGCTAACACGATTGCTTCATGTAGCTACTACATGGTAGCTATTGATCTGAGAATAAATCTATGAACACGTTTAGTAGATAATTTAGTAAGTTATAACTTGGGAGGAATGACAATATATATATATATATATATATATATATATATATATATATATGAATATTTACTTCTATTTCCTACTATTGACTGAAGACTGGATGATTTAAACAGAAAGTGCTGATCTCACTGAAGCTTAAGATTGATTCAATGACAACCAACTTTGTCGAATGAGATGCAATACCATAGCAGATACATGCTAACCTAAGCTATCCAAGTATTTCTACCTCATTATGAGAAAAGGTAACTCATAACAAATGGAAAAATCCAAAGAAAATAAGAAAATGTCATCGTAGGTACCAAATGATGCTTGTCATTGTTCTGGTTGGAAATGAACAAGCACCTTAAGAGCAATAAAAATTGTTGTTAATGGCTGCTTGGTTGAATCCAAGTTAGAAAGATATTTGGAATACAATAATTCTGATTTAGTACATAAAGGTGACAAAATCTTTAAACGCCGCAATTTATATTTTCAGACAGTGTCGTCTATGATGGATAAAATTTCAAAAAATGAAAATGAAAAAGCAATTGCAGCTTCATTTATTGTCAATTTACAAATATTAAAAGCTGGAAAGCCCTATACTAATGCCGAGACACTGATTAAACCTTGCGCGATGGATATTAGGTGTAGACATGTCCAAGAAGATTAATAGTGCACAGTTGTCAAAAACACTATAAACAAACACATTTTAGTAATTCCAGAGTCTGTAGTGAAGTGTCTTAGAACAAGATTAAAACCAAAATAGTTTTTTAAGTCTACAGCGTGATGAAGATACCTTAAAGGACCTTGTTGTTTATATGTTTTGGAGGCATGCAATCGAAGTACAAATAGAAGAACGTTTGATGAGTGAAGGGCGTAAATTAACGTTACTCGTGACGAAAGTATGAGATCTATTGACAAGTGTGTATAGAAAAACGATTTGGAATGGTGCAAGTGTGTACATATTAGCAGTTATGTAGCAGCTGTAGTGGTTGAAAACATTAAGGGAGCCTTGTCTGGAATGAAGAAAGTATCAGAAAATGCCACCGGTAGCTACTGTATCCTCTGTTGACATTATCTGGCAGCTAAAAGGTTGCCTCTAGACTATTAGACTAAAACATATATATTGAGGTATCATATATCAGTAAAACATATATCTATGAAGGTATTCAATCTTTTAAATATGTCTTTTAAAACTTACCGCTGCATGGTATACTTTCACCTCTTGCTGCCCAAAGTAGTGCAAATCAAGGGGGAAAATTTTTATCCAGACTGTTTGAATTAAAAGAAGATTTGGTGGGGTTTTAATAGAGTCGCCTGTTATTCAACAAAACTTATTTGATCTGCTGATTAAATTAGAATACCTGTCAGACATCTTTGAAATATAAATGGAACTTAGATTTATCTTCAATTGAAAAGATGAAATATTAGCCTTTAATAAATTAAATGCATCATATAAAGCATGAATTGAGACCAAAGACAACTCCAACATTCCTCGGTTGTAGGAATTTATCAAACCGTCAACCAAGCATCAACCGTCAAACCATCTTCAGCTAAATTATTATAGCCCATTTGTTAGTTTTAGAATGAATCATAGTTGATTATTTTCCAGATATTGACTCCAATGTTATATAGATCTGGAGGATGAAAATGTTTTCATTTGGCTCCAAATATAAATCTATTCCAATAAGGAATGAATTTTTTCGAAATTGGCATCAGATTAGTAAAGGCATGGTTTTTAAGCAGAAATATCGTTAAAGGAAAAAGGAGACGTTCTGTATGCTGGTGTATTCAGAAAATAATGCTTTTGCCAAAACTACATCGAAATGACTAGTGAACTTTAGTTTAACTTGTGAGTCTGTACTTTTAACATGCACTTACATGCTAAACAGATAGAGTAGCAAACTTTCTGTTCAGGACTTTTAAGTGATTTTAGAGTAAAATTAACTAAATTTACCATACAGACGTACAATAAATCTTGAAAAGTTATCCCGAACAGTCATTCATCGCATTAATGACAAATGATCATTAAATTTGCACTGTCTATTGTTCTTCTTTTCTCTCGTATTCAGATCGTCTTAAGGGTACTTGTACCGCATATGTATTTTTTTTAACTCTACAAGTGTGGCGTGGTGAAAAATGTATGAAAACCGATATTCTAGATGTTTTCCCATTATCGTTTTATAAGAATCTATTGTAATTAATGCAGATTTTAAAAACATATTATAAACTTAATTTTTAATTGCAATTCTTTTTTAATGTAAAACACGAATTTTTCCTTAGAAAACTAGTTATTCAAATTTCTCTTAATTTTTATGCCAATGTCTTCAATATAATGCTTAAACATTTGCAATGGTATATTTTATTAATATTTTAAAATGATTATATTTTCTGATTATCATTGTTGTCAAAATTATTTGGCTTCGTTATATCATTATAATTTTAGCGAAATTTATAAAAGTGTTTTAGAAAATTAAAATACTTAAATATATTTAAAATAAAAATTAAGAAATTTTATTTTACATTATTATTATTTTAAGCTATTATTTTCTTTCCTTACTGCATTTTATATAGGGGAGAGAGGGCGAAATGTTTAGTTGTCCCCATCGGTTGAAAACACTAGGTTTTGAAAATCAGATTTAAATTTGGACAATTCTATTACTTTCTAAGTCGTAAATAAATGCCCTCATGTTTCTTATAAGTCATTTAAATGTAAATAATAATGTTTTAATAAATTAAGCAGAAATTGTACTTTTACGATCAATTAATTTTGCATTTTATTACCTTGTCTGTTGATTGATAGAAGTAATAAATCAGAAGTTTTTTACAGCAATTGATCCTACAGCAGACATGTATGGAATAAAATTTTATCTTGTTAGTTTGATTTTCTTTTCTTACTTATTTTCTGTAGTCTGGGTATTTTTACTGTTATCATTTTAAAATTTTAAGGAGCTAAGGTACATTGGTAAGGTACATAAGTACATTCAATGTATTGAAAAAGATATCTGTTTTATTACACAAATCTTTTCAAAATAAGAGTTTGTAGTAATTTTTGTTTGAATGCACAACCAGTGTCTCTTAAAAAAATAAAGTAATTTGTGTGTGTCTTTTGCAATGCAAAGCTCTTTAAAAATTGAAATAAATGTTGAGGCTTTAAAAGTGTAGAAAGTCATTTTACTTCTCAATATACTTTTATGTTTATCTAAAAAAAAAGACTGTTAATTATTGTTTAGAGTTTTTTTCAATTAATTTGTTATAGAAAATAAAGTATTCATATTAAGAAGATTTGTTTCTCTTTTTTTTTTCTGCAAATAAGAATATATATTTAAAAACTTGTATTGTAATGAAAATAATTAAAAGTAATTTAGGATGGAGCTGAAGAAAAATACAATAATAAAAAAATTCTTATTAATCTTGTTTGATGTTATGATTGAAAAAATCAATCAATCTAAATTTTTCAACCATGAAAGTGCGTCAGAGCAGTCATAAGT
>BMAW01101455.1:11937-29958 GCA_019974015.1 Nephila pilipes | reverse complement strand
TGTATTCCCTCAGCACTAAGTGATATAGAGTAAAGAATTTAGGTAATAGCAACTCAACATGTCACTTCAGGAAATGCGGTAACACTACCGCTGTGTTCTTTTTTACAGCTCACTGAATGGCAGCATTCACATCGATCAAAAAGGGGGATAGATGTACTTACGTTTCCTTTGTAAGGGAGTAATAAATTTCTCGTTCCCCTCCCGATTTCCATTTTTCATTTCCTCGTAAAAACATTGTTTCCCTTGATGTGAATAATTTCCTAGTGTATACCATGCATTTTAAGAAAGGGTGCGAAAATTGTTTTATGTAACAGTAGCACAGACGAAAAAGCTCAGCTTGTATCACCAAGTTGTTTACGTACACCATTATTTAAGACTAGTGGTTTTATGTTAAGCCCAAAAGAAGTGACATTATTTGTCTCTGTTATGTTTAAATCATTTATCATTCTTGTTTTCTTAGGTATTCCAATCTTTTTTCTAGCTATGCTAGAGCACATGAGTAATTTCCTATATTTTACGTATGACATATGATAGGGCTTACTATATAGCTGCAGAATGATTCATTGCATGCATTTTTAAAAATCTTCATGCTCGTTTTCTTAAAAATTTTTCAGTAATGCTATTTATTTAAAATGAAAGTTTTGAATTCCAAATAAAGTAAAAAAAAAGTAAAGCATCAATAAATTTTTAGTGTCCCTAAATACGTCTTATATGAAATATTTCTTATTACAATTGATTATGCTTATTCAAAAATAATCTTTTTTAATTATAGTTCAATTTCGTACATGGGGGATGAGATAGGTGCACAACCTTAAGTTCTCCAATTTTAACTATTTCGAAGACATAATGCGAATAATTTACTTCCATATTGTTATAATTTTAATTAATTATTAAGAATAGCATTCATATTATATGTCGGGAATACATTTTGAATTTAAATTCCTTAAAATTAAGTCGCATATGCATGCAAAAATAAAGTCATAGTTTTTGACTGTTTTAAATGTAATTTTAACTAAACGTGTGAGTTAAATCAAAGTAAATTTTAAAAGATCCGGATAATTCAGAAGCATAATTTGCATTAGATAAGATTTATGCAGATATTGCTTATGTTTTTAATCATTCATGCTCCCCCAACACATTTTTTCTGTAAAATACAACAATTAAATCTTTATAAAACCATTATATCTTAATGTATAAAAACAAATGATTTATTTATATATAGAGAATTAAAAATGTTTTAAAAGTGAAAAAAAATACTAAATGATGAAAGTGAAAGAATATAAATATAGAAATATAATACTTAGAGAAAATATTCCTGAATATTTAAATTAATAATATGACACTCAAATGCATTTCTTAATATATTAAAATTTTATAAAATGTACTTTATACAATTCATTAATTTTGTATTAGAATTTGAATAACAATAACTACCTAAAATATATAATAAATTAAGGAGATAATAAAACTATATTGGTAAAATAAATCAAAATTTTGTAAAATGTGTCTTAGGCAATTTATTAATTTTATTTCAGAATTAGAATAAAATTATCTGAGTGTATGTGTGTGCCTAAAATGTTTAATAAATAAGTGGATCGCCAAACTTTAATTGAGTGAGCTTTGTGAAACTCTGGCACCAAGCATATAGTCTTCAATTTGTAAGCAATTTGCAAAAAAAAAATATTCGATGGATATAACCAACAATAAAAGAAATTCAATTTAGGAGTAGGGAATGTAGTTGTCCTGCAATTTCTTATACGTAACTTTTAAAATTTAAAAATATAAAAGAAGTAGGATTTTATTTAATACTCATAAATATGCGACAAATATTTTTTATCCCGCTTTCCATTTATAGATATGTATATACCACAGTTTGGGAATAGTTATGGAAAGTAACTTGAAATGAATAAAATCATCAACCATCTTTAAATACAAAAATATCTAGCGAACTTTTCATTAATTAAAATTTTGTAGAAAATATTACATAAACAAGAGGACACGCAAGGAACCTATTGTGAAAAAATAAATTACAATGAAATTTATTTGTGAAATTACTTCATTGACTGTATTATAGATTATCTTAGTTCATGAAAATAAATAAAATTTCATAAAACAAAGATAAGGTTCTAAAATTATTCATTAATATATGTAGCACCCCACATAATTTGCATTAAATCTTAAACTTGTTTTCTGGAATTATTTCATTTCGTTGAAACATTACTTTAGACAGAACTTGCTGTAATTATAAATGTGAAGCTACTGCTATCTTAATCGTATAAGCAATATGGAAAGTTATTATGAACCAATGCCTTTAGATATGCTGAATGTTAGTCTCCTGTTAAAAAAACTATTTCAGTTTTGTACATGAAGGTTTATTTATTTCTCAAAAACATTCAATAAATAATTTGTTTCAACTGATATAAGTAGTAATTCTCAGAATCATGTAAGTAGAAAAAGAATTTGACTTAATTCAAAAGTGCACAACATTAAATACAAAAAATCTTGTTAAAAACTCCCAAACTTTTGCATTTTTGCATCCATAGGAAGTTACTTATTACCCGTAATTAAGCACAGAAAAATGTGTTTATTTTTTCATAATATCGAGCGACAATAAATTGAGGTATACTCATCCAAGAAAAATGATACTTAAATAAAAAAAAAATAATTAAATTAAATATAAGATGTCTTGTCTCTTGGGTATATATTGAACATAGTATACGAATTCTTAACATGAAAAGAGTAGAATAATTAAAAATAAAATTAGTGTTTCATCGGGTCTACTTAGTATCTCACTTATTTATTTAATTACCGCACGAACGCATTTTACCTTAATATTTTTCAATGGCTGTATCTCAGGGCTATGTATCAGAGAAGGCACTTACCGAGAAAGCGTACGCGAGATAAGAAATCACCCTTCCCTTAAAAACACACACTGCCAAAAAAATAATGTTTGTGTCATAAGCCAGCTTTAAAGATCACATCAGAAGACATTTCTAGATCACTGTCAAATATGTAGAGACTAAGAAGTCAATAGATTAAAATTGAATTAAGAATTTCTCTTTTGTTTCCAGGAATTTTGTTCTAATAGTGATAGTAGAAAGTGTGACTGAAAATGATCAGAGACTGAGCTTAAAATTATATAAAATACTACCGTATATTTCGTACCGATGTAATATGACACTGATAAAGAACTAAACCAAATGCCAGATTGTCTTTATATGTTTCGCCTGACTAAGTGAAGTCCCTTCCAAAATTTTGGAACATGTTGATTATAAAAAATCAATCAAGTGATCCTATATATTATGCTATATCACAAATTTCCGAATTGAAGATAAAATATTTCGCTTAATTAGTTTATAATTGTCTTCATATGAATAATTTTCATTTTATCTTTTACAGTTTTTGAACTATATTATTCTTATAAAAGGCAACTCAATATTTAAACAATATTCAGTGTATTTTATTGCAGGATCATTTGGGAGATCCCAAATATTAAAAGAAAAAAAAAATATATGAAATGAAATACATCATAATTAAAAAAAATCATTTGCATGTTGAACAAATCATGAATGAAATCTTATTAACTGAAAGTAAAATCGTCTACTTTGTTAACAATAGATATACACTAATGTTATTTTTTGGCATTTTTCATTCAGAAAATGTAGTATTGTATGCCATTTGTCCTTCGTTATATGATATAGTAAATAAGGCGTTGTGAACCACCTGCATAATATATCTTCTGCCTTCCTTCTGTAAAGTTGCCTATCTTTCTTTTACATTTCATCTTTTCATAGCTTTCAGAAGATTTTAATAAAGAAAATATTTTTTTTTCGAAATATGAGGAGGGAGGAGACAAATCAATGTTATTATGGAAGTTTACAGATCACTTCTCAAATTTAAAAACAAAAAAAATCTTCCTGTTGACTAATTCGGATTATCAGGAGTTCTGAGTCAAAGTGATTAAATTTGTCTTGGTGTGTTCTGCTCTATTTTAAATACAATTATATACCATACTTATAATTATTAAAAAAATACCGCAGTAATCTTTATTTTTACACATTAATTTCTTTTCTAAATAACCATTATATTTCCTTTAGATAGTTTGCGATTATTTATAAGAGAACTAAAATAAAAAATATCTTTATAAAAACGCATTAAAATCTTATCCCGAAATTGTACATAAAATATGTATTCAAATTCAATGAATTAGTTAAAAATTAAAAGAAAAAAATTGCAAAAATCTCGAGTATATATGACGATTTTTTCGGAAAATATGAGAAATATAGAAAGCAGATACATATTCTTCTATTTCTATAATCATAGAGGGACTGAAAAGATTGCAATGAATAAAGTAATAAGTGAAAAACGTGCTTTCTTTCAATCTATTTCGATTCAATTTATTTTCAGACATTTATAAATTCAAACTTGCATGTAGTTCATAGTTCTTTACTACTGTTACTATGTATATATGAAACTATGATTGTACAGGCACGCTGAATAATGTTCTTAGTTTTAAAATATACCCAAAAAATCAGACAGAATTTCATTTATTTTGTTTTCAGAGTAACGAAAAATGAATCATTGAGCACATGAAGACAGATTTCTTTCTGAAATATGTCTGGTATTTACTGACTCTGCAAGAAAACAAATTTTGCCACAATAAAGGTAGAGAGAAACAGATTTGCTGACTTTCATAAAAGTCTCAAATTCCTTTTCATAGGTCGTAGGGAGAAAATTCGGGGTAAATGGGCGACTGATAAAAAATGAAATGTTACTAAAAAGACGAAATAAACTGTTTTATCAAGCTTGGATCATGGAAAAGATTACTACGAGAGAAATATTAATAAAAGAACTCTATGTGCTTTAAAATGTCATGTCAGATGATTTTTAATATTCATATAATTTAATAGGTTTTAAAAATTATTCTAAATATTAAATAAAGTTCAGATACCAAGTGAATTTTATAAGGAGGCAATGCATTACTATATAAATAAATAATTTAATTGGGACAGTTGCATTCGCTACTTTCGCTGATCTTGTGAATGTAAAAAATTCCAAACGATACTTACATGTACGATGCTCCTAATTATATATAAATTTCTAAGTAAAATTTGTGACGAAATCCTTGGATCTATATTTTTGGGTTCGCTATTCAAAAATTGAAAGTTGCCTCTATTCCGAATTAAATTTATACCTTATGATATTTTGTGTATTTAAAATTAAAACACATGTAACTTTTACTTTTTACTTAAGATTTTTTTAATTTAATTTAGATAAAACCTGTTGAAATCATATCATCCTTTAATTTGAATTAACTTCGGTCTATAAGTTTTAGAATTTCATGGTAGTTTATGGTTATATACCTTGTTCGGTTAATCAATATCTGATAATAAGGAACATAATGGACTGGAATCTTTTTTAATTTACAGAATCCTTTCATTGAAAAATTTAGTATTTTGTATAGTTTAATGTGTTATTTGTTCATTATATAGAAGAATTATTTTCAATTATCAGAATTTAAATTTATGATTCTATTATTATATCATTAGCCATTAATTTTATGTTTATGTGATTAATATTTTACTTTCTTTTCTTCTAAATCCATCTCAAGAATAGCTTGAGGTCATTCTCAATTTAAGGTAATTAATTCACTAAAATGTTTCTATAGTTTTCATTTATTTGAGCTTGCTGTAGAGAAATAGAAGAATATTTGCTACCCTTTGTATATACTACTTATGAGAATTTTTTAAAAAGCACTTTTGAATATTAAATTTTAAAATTGTAAGTATGCGTGTTACGCTATAGACAACACTATCAATATTTGTGTTTTTATTAAAATAAGTTTTATTATGTATCTGGTATATTTTCCTCAAATACTATTTTATGCAAAGTGCTGGTACTTTATACATAATGAAAAAAGATTACGTCATATACTGTTAACATATTTGTTCTAATAATTATCGAAGTATTTTAAGTATTGTATAGTACTAATGTAAAAATATTGAGAAATTTGAATAAAAATATATTAATTTTTAAACATATTTCTAAATATAGTTTTTGAAATAATAATTTTCTCCATGCGGATACATCGTGAATACAGTACTTGATTGAACATTTGTACATAATCTTTACTTGATATTTTGTTACTTTGATAAAGTTGTGTAGATAGTGCTGAAATTGTAAATGCATTTACTAGAAACAATTTCTTAAAAATTCGAGATAAAAACCAACGTTTTTAAATGGTGGCAAAGTTTATTAAAGAAAATTATTGAAATATTAGTTAAAACTGTTTGTTATTTTTAACTTTAAGATTTACTTAAAAAGAGACATTTGTGAGCGTAATAAAATTCGTAATATAAAATCAAAACATGCATTTGAAAGTTTGCAAGTCATTCTATTAAACAAAAATGGAAACCAGAATTCAGAAAAAATTATTGTGATATGACACGGCTCCAAATATTGGAATGATTACTGACTGAGGCGTATGGGGAGTTCCCGGTGTTTCCAGAGGGGGAAAGAAATTTTTGCCCCAATCCTAAAAGCGCCGATAGGAAAGAATATTTTGACTTATTAAAATTATTGGAATATTAGTTAAAACTTGTCGCAAATGTCTAAATTTTGCATTGTTAGGCGAGTACGAACGATTCCCAAAATTTCAAAGCTCTAGCTTGATGGGAAGTTGGTTAAATTAACGATCAAAAATTTGATGACACACACACACACACCAAGTGAAATTCAGAAAAACCTTGTAATAAAAAGGAAATGGTTTAATTATCCTATTGAACTGGATTTATTTCCATTCTTATAACACAGTTATTTGAAAGTATATTTGCTTCATACTTATAACTGTAGTTAGAAATTTCAATTGATTCATTCGATGAAAAAAATAACTTATTATATGATTTTACTAACTAAGGTAATGGAAATTGTAAGTAACTATATATTTACTTATAAAATATTGAAATTCATACGGATAATACAGAGACAAATTATAAAAATAAAAATTTGTTTATATTGTAATATATAAAAAAATGTATGTGCCAAAGCGAAATATACTTTTATAGCACTGTTAACAATTTTAATATTTTGCTCCATAATATAGGAAAAGATAGTAAGTATGGAAATCACTTTAAAATACTTAATTAGCGAACTAAATGACATTCTGAAAAGAAGATTAAAATAAATTGCAAAATAATTTGTATTGATTTGAATATTGAATATTGTAATTCATTGTGCTCTTATTTTCCAAAGTTTTTTTTCCCTAGGGTCAAGAAATTTTGGCTTGGAATCAAGCATATACTTTTTTCACTTCACACACATAAAAAAAGGAAATAAAATAGTAAAGAATATTTAATGAAGTTATGAATTACAATTATAGCTCAGAATTGTGTAAAGTAGAGAATGTTGTTAATTATTAAAGACTTAATACTTTAGAATACAAAACATGGCTTGCATTAGAGTCCATGAACATCAATAGTAATATGTTTAAATAGATATATTATCAATTATTATTTAAGAATTATATTTTCAATAACAACTACATTTCATTTATTTTCAAATAACTGAACTGTCCCTTAATTCTAAAGGATTTTAAAGATAATATAGCAGTTAAAGCTGTAATAATATTATTATATAGGGGAAAATTTAATTAATTTCCTTAAAAACTATTATGACAACATAGAAAATTTAACTACTCGTACACATTTTCAATTTTTTAAGTGCTTAAATAAATTTCCTCTAAGAAGGCATATTTTAAGAAAACATTAGGGAATTATTCTACAATATGTTATTTGTACAGAACATATTGCGATATCTCTGTTGAAAAATAAATACTCCTTTCACGGAGTAAAGTAATAGTAATATGAGAAAAATATGTCAGAAAATAACATAAGATGTATTAGTACTTGAATAGTATTTCATAAAAAATAAGGTACTACTAAAAATCATTGTTTTTCTTAAATGTCTATAGTTTTACTTAAACTGATGATAATATTATTAATGTATTTTAATGTAGTGTTTTTAAATAAAAACTAAAAATATTTACAAATGCACTGCTTTACCTTCCAAATTTAATTAAGTAATCAGTTTCTTCGTTGCAATATGTTAATATAGCTTAGTTAATAATTCAAATTATTATTATTAAAGGATGCAATAATAGTAGATATATAAGATTTCTGTAATCATGATAATAAATGTTGTTAAGCTGTTAAAGTCTTTAATGGGTTCAAAGAGTAAATTAATAAAAATGTTAATAATATATACTTAGACTAAAAGTAAAATGAAAGTTCATGAATTAAAAATAATTAATCTATAGAACTGCAAAAAGTCTTTATAATATATTATGCTAATAAAGGTTCTACGCAAATTTTGCTCTTACCTTATTAATAAACATCTAGAAGTAAATAAGGCTTATTTAAAAATATATTTAGTTTTCAAGAAATTAATTATTGAATAAAAACTCTGTATAAGAGAATAAGATTGAAAATCAATAAAACTAAATCTTTACTCTTTCTTTAATTTTTACTTTAGTAAAACCAAAATTTCTAAAAGAATGAATAAATTTAGAACAGCCATTAATGTTACCATGTATGATATTTACTTTACATCCAAAAGTAAGTTATTACGAAATACTTTTCAATTTAGTATTAATAACTTTAATAAGACTACCACCATTAAAATTGTGTAGATTCAATCAAGAATATTAAAAATAAACATGTGTTTTCTATACATAATTTATGTATTATTATGCTTTGAAGACCACTTTAATTAAATAGATCTAATTAGAGTACAACTAATCTAATCTAAATGATCAACAACTAATCTAAATGATCTAATTAGAGTACAACTAATTCTTAAGATTTATAATAATAATTGTACCTTATCCGAAAAAATAATTTCATTAATTAATCTTCCTTAAAGAAAATTGCAAAAATATAATGAAAAAAAACCCATAAAAAATTAAAAATAATCTACCAGGAGAACAGCAAGTAATAGTCGCGCGAATAATTGTATACATTTTTTTTGAACAAAACTTTATAGATAAAAATGATTTTATTATTAATGGATAAATAGATGATATCCTAATTTGAGATAAACTTAGAGCATATTTTTCTTCTGGTTACTTAAATTGAATGCAAACTAGTAATATAATAAAGAGGAGATAGAATACTTTAACATAATTTTGAAAAAAAAAAGGTAAAAGAATTTGAATTAATATTTATAACAAAAAAAGAAAATATTTAATTCCACATTAATATTTATAACAAAAAATGTAATTTTGAATTCCACATTAATATAATACCTTGCTTGTATATCTGCATTCATATTTTTATATTTAGAAAAAATATCATTAATTATTTAACCCGAAATTATAATTCAGTGACATGTTATGATAAAAAATAATTATTCTATACTTCCCATGTATTGCACAAAGGTGAGCTGTTCTAATATTTGTTTAAATAAATATTTTTTTTATATTTCATTTTAATAGAATATGTATTTGAAGTTAAATTGATTTTTTTAATGTAGTAAATGGAATTTTACAGTTTTTGCTAATTTTCTTTCTTCTTTCCATCTATTTCTTTAGATGATTTTTTTTTTAATTTTAGATTTTTGAATGGAATTTAATTTTTACAATTATTTATGAAGTATTTATGCTGGGTAGGAGGATTGGATCAATAACATTAACATATCTGCGCATTTCCATCAAAAGACTATAACAAAACTTTAAATTATTTTATATCCATTTTTTGAAATTAACATCTTCATAGTCAACTGTTCCCTTGTTTTGATATTGATATCTTTACCTCCTTGATAAATGCTTGCATTTTTCAGTATTATTTAATTTATTCCAATATAAAAAAATATGTATTTTTTTTTAATTTACTGGTTATAATTATTTCCATTTAAATTTGTACAAATATTGCGCAAAATTTAATACTTAAAAAAAATTAGAAAACAGTTTGATTCACTGTATAGAAAATAACCACTTTTATTAAAGTAGAAAATATCAGAATTATGTAAAATTAGAGTTTGAGTAAAGTGTGCCATATTCAGATAACACGACATTTTGGAGAAAAAATGCGAATGCACATGTTTTTGTCTTTGACGTGGTACATGTTTATCGAATTCTCCTAACTAATACACCTACGTAAGTAAAAAAATATCCTCTAATTTCTAACATGAAAATTTAAGAAATGAATAAAATCGTAGCAACGGGGTGTCTCATTTGTCATAAAAAGATAAATTACTCTCCGTCACTCCATACAATTTATTTTTATGTAAAATACATTAACATCCTCTAAGTATCACATTCACAGTTACCAAAAACGGAATCCGAACATAACGGGAGAAATAAAAAGGTAAGAGTGTAGACATGCTCTTGAAATCAGATCGTTTTGCGGGAACTCCAAGGGGTATGAGGCCTCCCCTGCGTGATTTAATGGAGCGCTAAGGCACTAAGTGAATGGTTGTAATGGGTACCGAGAGCGTTTCTTGCACGTGAATAGATGACTCAAAAAAGATCAATAAACGGAAAAAAAATCATATTCCCACAAAAGCCGATCTATTTCCATGCTAAAACTAAAAGTTGATTCGCATCTACTTAACCTGTATTAATGATTATAAGAATGGAATTACATTACGAACAACAAGATTTTTGTTTCTCATTTGACAATACATGTTTCTTATTAAAAATGTAGATATTTTGCAACAAGTATCAGTTCAATTACGAAAATGAAATTTATTGATACATGTTTCAACGTAATCGTCAAAAAGAATTATAATTACTATTCTGAGACGTTAAAAAAGTGCCCATGTTAGGAATGGTATATGTTATATAAGGGAAGTGAGATAACTCACACAAAAGTTCCATCCAGTGAGAGCTTGTAATTTTTTTTTATAAATGTCTTGAGTATGATTCCCTTCGCATCTTAAAATTTCGTCTCCATAACTTTTCTTATTAATCCGTTATTGCCTTCTTTAGAGCAGAGTTAACAAAAATAATTCATTGTTTTGATTATCGGTTGATTTTGAGAAAATTGCCTTTCAATCAGAGGGAAATTTGTATTGGCGTCGTTTCAAAGATGGCACAAGACAATGCCAACACCAACTTTCTAAGCAATTCCATTTCAAAACAAGTATTTTTGAACCACCTTCGTAAGTAAAAGCATTCATATAAAACAAATGATTTAAACTGTTTTGTTTATACTTTATTTAAAATAAAGTTATTAAAATATAAAAGAGAAATATTTATAGGGATATATTAAAGTAGATCTTTATATATAATACGTTTTCGGGACACGTGTGTGTTTATGAAAATTACCAGTGATCAAAATATTTTAATACGACCATCTTATCTTTGTAGAATCGATAAAAAAAAAAAACTTGAAAGGCAATGAAGTAGAAAATAAGTCAACCGTAAGAAATATACGTGATTACCAGTTTATTAATTAAAATAGACATTATTACTTCTTAATTTCTATAAAATTATTTTCATTTTAATTCGGAATGATGGAAAACGTTACATTGAAAGTTTCGGTTTTCAAACATCGTTAATTTTAAAAATAACCGTACCTTTAAAAATATGCTCATCTTAAAATTGTAGACTATTAGTTTTATTGATATAAGGTTTTTTTCCCCTAAGAATATACAGTGGAAGTAGAAAAAAAATTACAGACATATATATATATATATTAGATAGTAAATTATTTTAAATGTCATTCCTTTTTGTCCGTCAATATCATGTTTAAAAACTCACTTGAGTTATAATTTTTACGATGTACAAATTATTATAGATTCTAATAACGAAATTTATGATATGTTTGTACCTTATTAATCCGCAGTTTTAAAGAACATGAATACATTAGATATGAAATTACATACATCAATAGAAATATATATGTATGAAAAATAAATTGTATAACATAAAAAATGTATGGATTCAAAAAGTCATTTAAGTCGTGAAACAAAACATTAGCATAGTTGTAAATTATTCTTCACAGAAAAATATTTTTCATTTAACCAGGACACGTGTACTTTTCCAATTTGTTTCCTAATGCATATAAAATGCATTCAAATTCAATTAATGTAAATAAGATTCAATAAGTTGAAGGACATATATATGTTGAAAATTATAATAAAATTATTTTATTATTGACTCAAGTTAATTTTCTTAACAAAATGGAAAATACTGATTTCAATTTAAATTATATTCAGCAACTTTTCTCCATGAATGATATTTAAAATTAAAAATTATTGTATATTTTATTAACCCTTAATAATATTTCTTAAATAACGTATAACCACTAAATATTACTTTAGTATTTTAAAGCACTTTGATTACTTTTATGTTTATAACATTTATGTATTATTACCATAATTATTTTCAAAAGTCTATTTCAGTCGTTGCAAAAATAACTTTGCTTTTCAAATTCTAGTTGTATTCATAATTTAGGATGGTAACGCATAAATTGAATGCCCTCAGAATTCCTACAAATGCAATTAGAAAATACGTTAAGTTAGCAACGCTAAATAAGCAAACAATTGTGAAAACGATGCTGCGAACTAATTTAAATTATAAATTGCCTTCTCATAATATATTCAGGTTTACAATAAATCACTAATAACTATTTTAATGAACTTCAAGTCTCTTGGTATTTCAAAAGGCCCATGAACTTTTCTGAATGAATTGAAACTGCAAAATGAGTTTTGAAGATCTACTACTTTCTTGGATTCTCGACCTATGTCCCTGATATTTCAAAACTGATGTCTCAGTTGTAGTAGATATATGTTGATACCACATACACAGAAGTGAATAAAGTCTTGAGGGGACATCAATAAATTTAAAATTCTAATCCTAATAAAAAGCTTAATTTAAATTTATGTATTTAAAATTTAATAATTTTTCATCTAAATTAATGTAATTGTAATATATTTTAAATCAGCATTAAAAATGATTTAATTTTTCGTAGACTTTTATCAGTTTTCAACAAGGTCTAATGCATTTTCTTCTTCGATTTAATGTTTGTGCTTCTATATGGCATTATTTAAAAGCATCGCTTTATGAATAAACTTTCAATTATTTAAATCATCATTGCTATTTATATTAGATGTGTGTAATTAAGAAGGTTATTGCGAATGTAGTGCACTTGGAAGCGGTGTAAGAAATTTAAATGATTGTTCAATAGTAGATATTAGACTTGAAATAAGTGTATAAGTATTGTTTCTGACTTCGATTTATTCTTTTTACTTATTGTGATAAGTAGAATTTTCAGTCAATGTTTGGTAGAGCACACGAGTACGTTATTACTCTATATTCGTAATACGAACAATTATTTTCGATTATCATGGACATGAATGAAATTAGCATTAAGACTTGTATATTTGATTATATATTTATTGATTATTTAGTGTTTCCGATGAATTAGATTCTAAGTATTGAAGAAGGATAATATAAATTATTTTGTTATAAATAAATTTTATTTGTTTGAACTTAAATCTTCCGGCACGTTAATGTAATTTTCTTATTTGTATCAGTATTTGTAAGCAAGTTATTTGTTTACAAACATTTAATGTATTACATATTATAAAAACTGGGACAAATTTAACAATCAAATGTTGTAACATCTTGTGTACTTAAATCAAATCAATCCAATCAATTAATTAATTAATTTGGTTAATCAAACAAAATTTCAAAAAATTGTTTAAAAAAATGTTAGATAATTAGGAGGATACTAATTTTAAATGAGCGATATAAAAATATTTAATAAGATAACATTTTTGATTATGCCAGACCAAACTTCCGGAATATGTTTTGGGAGAAATGAAAATCAGTTTCCCTTATGATTTTAAAGTGCTTTCTTTAACATGAATTTTTTTTTTTTACTCTGAGTATTTGAATCATATAAAACGTATACCAGAAATAAATAAAATATTAAATGTGTTCACATATTCTTCTGAAACTTGGCCCTTTCAAATTTTCAGTTGTTGCATTAAGAAATTTTTGCTACATTTTCAGAAGAAATATTCAGACTTCGTGAGAGTATAGAAAGGAATAGAAACATATTACTTTAAATGATGAAAGAAATAAGATTTTATGAAAATGTTCAAAGGCAGTAAAACGTAAGTTTATTTACAAGAACAAACTTAACCTTACAAATAACACGCATATTTTCGATGCAAGAACTCAGAAATATTTTCTCAGTGACTTTCATTTAAACTTATTTAACAAATGGACAAGAAGAATTTTAAACATAAAACGAAGGAAAACATAACTAAGTCTACAATGCATATAAACATAGTGTAAGTAGAATTCTTGTTTGATGGAATCTATATTTTTTATACATTAGATGGGAAGTGGAAAATAACTATGCTGCTAGGAAAGAATAGCACGTTTTTGAGGAAATTGATTTTTGAGACAATCTCACAAATAAATCACGGATGTGTATATATATAATATATATATATATATATAATTTGAGTGTGCTCACGTGTGTAATGCAAATAAAATATATTAAATTATTCTAAACATGAAATATTTAAAATGAGTAAAGAATCAAACAAAACTAAAAGGAATTAAAAAGAAACATTGATTAGAAATAATTTTTCGAGGATATGGCTAAAATTAAAAAAAGAAACATGTGAATTTATGTCTCAAATGAGAATGAAAAAGTAAAACATTCCAAAATTTATACAAATTTCAACAAAATGTACTCATTACCAAAATTTATGCTATACCAATAAATACTGGAAAGAAAAGCATTGACCACGCATACATAAGACAATGGAAAAATCAAAGACAATTTTTTAAAAAAAACAAACATATGAGTTATAGTATTTTTAAGCCATCTACTTGATTTCTGCTGTGTTAAATTAGTTTTACAGATCTTCCTTTCCTTTATTAGAAAAATAAGTGTTTGTTTGAAGAGGTTATGGGACCAAAAATTTCAAATTATATAACACAAGAATCAGAAGAAAAATCTTAACAAAAATAACCATAACAGTGAAGTAATAAAAGATAAATCTCAAAAACAAAGAATAACATAATTATAAATTAATAACAAAAATATTTATAAAAAGGTTCTATGCAAAGTAATTAAAAGGACAGATTTAGCCACCCAAGGTGCACTTCTTATAGTCATTTTTAAATTACTCAATTAAATATATATATATATATATATATATATATATATATTATTATTATTAAACTTTTTATTACGTAATAATAAATTTATGGGGAAGGGAAGTTGATAAAACTAGCTGTTCAACATTGAAATCCTTTCGGAAGGTGTAGGCTAGATAAACAACTGTGAAAGACTAAAAGACACGAGATACAAAGAAGTAACAATTTATTTCAAACTTAAAAAGAACAACTTTAACTGTGAACGCAGATTCCAGACCTTCACAGGTCTGGAATCTGCGAAGCAAGTGAGCCAAGAAAAGATTGCTCCCTCCTTTTCTACAAATCAGCTTGCAGCTCCGCAGTCAAAAAAGACGTCAAAAGATGACGTAGGCAGCCGCCACAAATTGACCACACATAAAATAGACAAGTTTAATAATATTAATGATACTTCAGCAACTGTTTAAACATGATTGCCCAATAAATTTCTTAAATACTTACATACATCTCAAATATGTTAAACATCTTTGCGAATCGGGATCAATTTTCAAATCCACCACACAACACTTGGTCCACAAAGTCGGCTTGTTAGTTAGTGGTTTAGCCGTGAAGAATTTATTTATTTACTTTTATACAGCTTACAATTTTTACTCGCTCTCTGGACCATTATAGTCCTTTATCAAACAACTTATTACCAACCAATAATAAGCATCCTTTTACACTTTATTACCAACCAAATAATGATTTAAATCTTTTTTTCCAATTTATATGGTGATTACGTGTTTTTTTTTTCATTTTGAGTATCTGATATCCATCTTGAAGCTTAGAGAATATTCCGTCTTACTACTCACATATTTGAATCTTCATTTCTTTGAATTTTTGTAAGTAACTTTTATATTTTGATTCGTTGATAATTTTTAGAATTATAGATTTTATTTTTGTATATTTTATGGTTGAACTTTTTTTGCATCGTTTTATCATTGATCTCTTTTGTACTTCGGGTTACCCAATTCAACCTACCAAGTCGCAAAGGGGGAAGGTTGATACCATTAAACAAGTTTAACCCCACTTAATGGGTCCTCAGCCCGAAATTGCTTTTTGACTTAAAGGGTTCCATTTTTTCATTTATTTTTCATTTCTTTCTGGATTTTTGTCTTTTTAAATATTTTCAATTATACTTTTATAAATTTTCTGTATATATATATATATATATATATATATATATATATATATTAAGAGAGAGACTAGAGACTGTCATGAAAAACCTAAGCAGCAAATGGATTTTTCAACATACATCCATGAAATTGTTAAAAATGGCTTATGTAACAAGTACAGTTTAAAGGCAGCTAAGTAGAATAGGAATGTATATGCAAATATAAATACTGTGTCATCAGAGGACACATAACTCAACAATTGCGTGGAACGCGCTCACTTAGAGCAAAAGCAATTGAAAAAAATGATGAAGCATTTACCGATATTTCTTGCTAATAAAAGTGAAATTATACGTCCTATAATGGTTGCAAGAAACCATTGCGATGCCTTTGTATTTGGTAGAATGTACGGAATACTTGAAGAGGGGAGGTAGTTTGAAGAATGTTGCTTAAGAGTTCGGAAATCTTAAAAAGTGTAATTTCAAGAATTTGGAAAGCTTTTCAAATGACTGGTGCAAAAATAAACCAGACTGGCATTTGTTGATCGAAGAAGTCTATGGCAAGTGATGATCAATTTGTCATTTTACAGGCAATAAAAACTAGAACTACACATCACGCAACAATACTAGTAAGCTGTCTACAGCAAATGGACAACATGTATCATTGTTTACTATGACCAGACGTCTGCGCAAAGGTGGCATACTCGTCCGTCGTCCTTAACACTGAATACCATATACAACAAGGCTATTGTTAGTACCATTTACTGTGGAGGCAATAACACAAATTCTCGTCATCCCACCAATGGAGTCATGATATGTTTACTGATCAGAGAGAGAGAATCTGAGCAAAGATTATCAGCCCCGGTTGAAATGGAGGGAGGTAGAGACACCTGTCCATCACAGTAACATCAGAGAAAAAGAACAATGGGGAGGTCCTGGAGTGCCTGGGGAAATAGACATTTTCTTGAATGGACGAACGGAGCTCCATATTTTTGACAGTGGCTGCTTACTCACCAAGAATCGCTACAACGATGATATTATCCTCCCACTCATGCGCTGTTCCGAAGTAATTTTTTTCAGGCTTAATATTTTTGGACATCAATTCAAGTCCACACGAAATCTTTGCTGCTGAGTAGATTCTAGAAAGTGAGAATATGTGCAGAATTGATTGACCAGTGTGCTCATTTGATTTATAACCCTTGCTTTGAGGAGACATCAAGCAGAGAGATCCTTCTCCTCCGGAGAAACCAGACAGCTGAAACAGATGTTCTTATAAGAATGCTGCTTTCATGTCAAGAACTCGAATCTTCACGGACTTCCTCTTACCCAAATGGCTAGTTGTCTAGGGGGGTAATTCCATTACCAGATTCCTTTATTAGTGGTAAACAGTTCTTCTGAGACGTATAGACTGTCTAATTAACTTTATCCCATATCGGTGATGGGCGTGGGAACGCGTTCGGGCGTTCGGAGCATACTTCCGACGCGGGTAATGCAAAGGAAAAGAGAAACGGAAAGTGCGGTTAGAAAGCGAGATCGAATATCGTTTAGTTTTGTACTGGAATATGTGGTGTTGCATGAGCTATAATATGACGCTGATTCGTGGTGCCATCTATTGAGTAATTAAGGAACTGGTTTTACAGTACATTGGAAAATAAAACTAATTCTTTGATAATTAGGTGGAAAATCCCCCACACACAAACTCTCTCTCTCTCTCTCTCTCTCTCTCACACACACACACACACACACACACACA
>BMAW01101455.1:0-11537 GCA_019974015.1 Nephila pilipes | reverse complement strand
AATAGAAACAGCTGACACCTTTCGCTGCTAAGACGACCCATACCTAGTTAGGCATGGATTCGAACTGCGCTTCGATGACAGAAACGGGCAATTCATTCTCTTCTGCTTCAAATCTATGCCACATTTCAGTAACCATTTTAGCTGGAGAGGGGAGGGAGTAGTCTCTCATTAACCGATGACCATATGTTTTCAATAGCAGACAGATCTGGAATCCGTGACAGCCAAGGCAGCATTAGAATATCCAGCTTTTCGAGGTAGGTCAGAAATCAACGTGCAACATGCGGTCTTGTATTATCTTATAGGAAAATAGCATTTGGCAGCCTCTAATATAGGGCACCATTACTGGATGTAAGATGTCATAAGTCTACCGATTTGCGTTCAAGTTACCGTCTATCCGAACTAGAGATGTGCATATAGATTACACAATGGCGGCTCAAACAATCATATGAGCTGTAGGGCTTCATGCCTATATCGAACATAAGCAGGCCATGAGCTGTCTTTTTGGAATATACAAACACTTAAACGGAGATTCATCTGAATAGACGACATTATGCTAATCTTTTATCCAGATTTGTCGTTCGGTGCATTGGAGTGGTAGTCTCTTTTTATGATGCATTATCAAAGGAAGCCGAAGCAATGGTCGCCGTGCTGATAGTCCACGCTGCAGTAAACGTGGTCGAACCATATGAGCGAATACTGAGTGTGCTGCAAGAAATATTCATTTCCTGACTAATGGTCCGTGATGTGGTTGTAAGATTTTGAAGTGCCGACTTCATAATCTATCTGACTCCTCCGGTGTTATTCATAGGATGGCATAGAAATCCTACATGCTGTTCAGTATGACCGTGGACACCCCATTGATTCTATATCACATTACAGTGGTTCGATTTCAACCATTCCTAAGGACAATATTACGGAACGGTAATCCACACTCTCGATAGAGAATGATCCTGATGTTGGCGCATGCGCGCACACGTCATGCACGCTGATGCAGATATTCTGCTCTTCAGCGCTGTTCAGATGAGAACTTTCTGTGAAAGAAGGCAGACGAGAATTTTCTCTGTAATACGTTGACGTGAGCAATAATGGAACTCTTGATAATTTGAAGCTCACAATTATTAAATGATTTAAATTTGCTGCGTTTGTAAATAGCTTTTAGATGTGTGGTCAAATAAAAAGTAAAAAGGAAACAAGCGTAGCTGGTCCGTCTTTAAAATAAAAACAACGAAACAACTAAAATATACACCTACCTTTATCGAAATGCGATATTTGCTGGATCATCTAAATCTAAATCTGTTGAAATACTGTTCATTTACATATCTTCAACTCTTCTTTTCATATGATTTTGATGTTCATCCAATCATTCCATCCAGGTGTTGCAATATAAATGGTCAGCACTGTAAAAGTTTTTTTATAGTCTTTTTGCTTTAAATTTAGAATCATATCTTCATTAAAAAGCAGAATAATAAGAATATATGATACAGTACTGAAAGTTCAAATACAATATTTTCCTTAATATAACCTTCTTTTATCGTTAGCACTGTCTTTATACTCGTAATAGTTATATTACTAACTATAAATTCATGAATATCATAGTGCCTGGTTTCAATTAATATTGAAACTCTATTGATTAAATTGCGATTTTTCATACGCTTAAAGTCGTAAACATCCTTCCTATGTTCCCTGATATGCATATTAAAATTATTACAAGCCTGACCTACATATTTATAATCGCATATTTTAATGTATATATATGTACCGTCTATCTTGTCAAATATAGACAACATTTATCTTACATTGGACGCATGCCTTAATGAAGAGACAAAAATTTATATATCTTATATATTTTTAAATTTGTAATGATGAGTAATTTATGTACATGTGATGTGAAAATTGTATCATATATTTCTAAGATAGCTAAAGAAGAGCATTTAATTTGGTATTTCGGTTAACTAAGGTAAACACTGTGTTAACTCGTTAAAATAGTCATTCCGTGAAATTTTAAGTTTTATTTTTCATGTCGTAGAGAAGATAAATATTATACAATTTATTATGAGAGTGATCATTTTATATTAGGGCTGGGAACTTTCATTGATGCATGAATGACATAGAATTCCTATTTAAGCAAGTTATAAACAATACAACAATTAAAATGCGTTGCTATATTTTCCCAGTAATATATATTTATTTTACGATATAACTTTTTTGATAGTATAATTTTGTTCAATATATGTAGTGAGCTTATAGAAATAAACATCATAAAACTGAGCTACAGCCACATGACAAAGGTAAGACTTGATACGGAATCTAACCTCCTTAACTTCAACATATATCAAGCTAAGTTCAAAATTGAATAATATTGATCATTCAACAACTCCCATTATCTATGTCAGTCGTCTGGGAAGAATTTAATCGATGATTTGAATCAAAAACCAACACTCAGAGAGCATCTAACTATATTTATATAATCAGTGGAGTATGTGCTTAAGTAAATCCTTGTCATAATAGCGAATTGCAAAATTCTACATGTTCCTGCTACGTGCAATATTATGACTTATACATTTTCGATTTCTGTAATAGTTATATTATATTTTGTTTAGCATATATTACAAATAATGTTTAAAATAATCTATCCAACATATTTATTTTACTTAAGGTAAATGACTTCCATACTTTTTTTTTCTATTTTAACACTTACTTTCAACATTTCAAATAGTTTAGTCTCGGTTAGAAAATTGTAAAAATAAAAGAACTAAAGCTTATACTTTTCGAAAAGTTCATTGACTTGCACTACATTCTCTGATTTAATCTAAAACATAATTCAATTTTCTGAACTGGTTTTTCTTCCATATGAAGATCATAATAACTACCATTTTACTTTCTTCTTCACTTAAAAGTATAAAAGATTTTCATGGAGCTTATAGTATTCAATGTAATATTTTTCTTGCTTAGAACAATAAAATTACACTATAAAGTAAATGTGGCTTATTGCTCCATTTTCTAAGTTTTTTGCTTCTTATGAAAGACTTTTGTGAGATTAAAATAAATTCCTTACAAACACATGAATTCATGCAACAAGCAGTTAAACTATTATGATTAACACTTAAATCACAAATGTACAAGAATTTAAAATCTTACAATTATTTAAAAGTTCTGATTAAATTTTTTTGTATTTATTTCAAAACAATAATTTAACTTTTTTTTTATATTTATTTGAAAAAAATAATTTAACATGCTTATAATTATTTGAAAAGAATGATTTAAATTTTTATTTTTATTTGAAAACAACGACTTAATTATCTTATATTTAATTGAAAAGGTTTATTTAAAACGTTTACAGGCCATTCAAAAAGAATCTTGTTAATTTAGTTTGCTGGAAGCTTTTTGCAGGAATTAAATTTCATTCCCCCCATTAAATACCACTTGAATTTAAAATTGGAAATTTTAATTTATGTAAAGCTCAATGTGAATAGAATAGTCAGCAGGGATCAATTTTAAATTGTACAATATTTTCACTTCAGACTTTCCACACCATGCCACAGTCAGTGTATGCCTCTTTACCGATGACTCTGCCGTACTTGCACAAGGAGCAAACCTCAGATATACTATTAAAGTTCTCCAAAAGTACTTCGACGCTCTCGAACTTTGATTAACTGACTGGAGAATGGCAATAAATGTCAATAAAACTCAAGCCATTATTTTCAGAAGGTATGGAAAAATTGACCCTATCATGAATTTAAAACTTTTGAAGAAGAGATCAACTGGGTTTCTATTGTACGCTACCTTGACTCCAAATAGATTCTAAACTAACCTACAAATAGCATATCAGATATCTTTCCGAAACATTTTGGACCAAAGTTCATCTATGCATCTCACTCATTGGCAGAAATTCACCTATTTCCCTAAAAAACAAAGTGCTATTGTACAAACAAGTTCTTCGCCCAATCATCACTGATGCCGCCCCCGTTTTGGGGTCAACCGCAACCACCCATATGAAAAAAGTGCAATTAATGTAAAATAAGATCCTAAGAATAATGACAAATTCCCCCTGGTACATCAAAAACTCAGTTATTCATAACAACTAAATATTGATTCCATTGAAAACTACATCACCAAATGTTTTCACCTCCATCTTAAATCACAATAACGAAATTATCAGAGCTCAAACTATTTTTACCAATCCTTATTTAAAATTCAATTTCGTCTACAAGACATCCAAATGGTCTCTTCCCTTAAACTTCCATATTGATTCTCATTATTTGTCTAATAATACTTAGCTTTTCGTAAGGATTATAGCATCTCCATTTGTATTTCATACTGGTTGCATCTAACTCACATTGTGTTGATACTGAATGGTATCACGGGTTACTCCTCTGATCTATTTTTTTCATTCATTCTCTGATCTATTTTTCTTCATAACTACTTCATCTTGCCGAGGAGCGCTATCTGCTGAACTTTTCATTCACCACTTTTTCCTATATTTTAATCAAAAGCGATAACTCGCTGACGTTCGTCAACCATCTTATGTATGTATATGAATAGAATATAGTTAAGAAATTAGCATCTGAAAATATCTCTAAATTATATGCAAAATACTAATTCAAATTCATATTTCTGAATTTTGCTTACTTACGTTAAAGCGGTAGAGAAGTTTGAAGAGTTGGATACCAATTTAAAAGTCGTCCTCATCACTTGATTTAATCTTAAAGTTGCAAGAAACTTCGTGAGTAATCGTTTGGTTGTTTCTAAAGGCGACGTTAATAATAAAAAAAAACAATCAAAATTGTTAAATACTCTTAAAATACCAGATATATCTGCTTTACAGAAATATATTTGTAGTTTTGAGTAGTGTTATCGGGATGCTGATTAAAAGAAATTTAGACTGAACAACAGGAAATAAATTTCTTCTAAAATGAATGTGTGACTATTTACTGCATTTAACAATTATAAACTGACTTGCTTAGTTATTAAACAAAATATCAACTCCTTGAGTTATAGCTTTAGAAATTTCGTTAAATATTTTTCATTCATTTTTAAATCATTTTCGTATTTCTGTAAAAAACTAAATTCATTTCTTACATTTATTTACTTAAAATTAATATTATTATTTCAGAGCAATGTATAAGTATTATTTTATAAATTGATCTTTTATAAATAAGTTTATTTATTTATTTATTTATTTTATACATTAGTAAAATATATTTGATAATAAATGCCTATTTATAAATATATCATATAATATAAGAGTCGAAATGTTACATGCAATTTTAATCGGATTTAGATCTTGAATTTAAGTTTAGTGCCATGTTGTATTTGAGCAATAAAAGAAGTGCTTTTCCTTAATTTTGAAATAAAACATTATGTGATTATAATATAAGACTTTACATTGATATTACTGCGATTAAAAATGTTTAATTTGTTTCAAAACAATAAAATATTAATTACTGTAATAAAAAAAAACATAAGGTTTAAGGAACTCTTTCTCAAAATAACGAAAATTCCAACATGATATGAATGTTCATTATTTTTATAAGATGTATGCAATAAGTAAGAAAAATGTCATTCGAGAAAAAGATATATGTAAGTTCATTGTTGCAGTGACAATTTAATCCTTGTTTCATATATTTTGAACCCATTATTCCCATGCATCGTAATTTATTACAACGCAGAAATAAAATAAATGAATAAATAATTTACTGCCTATTTTACTCATAATACTTTAAATTTAATGATATTATGTGAGGTAAAAATATATAATTTTCAATTAGTATTCTACAGACGCCACTTGCAACGTTAAAAGTTACTTACATGAATTTCTTCGATTGCTCTTGAAATTTCAGCGCCCATGTAAAATTTGTTTTGAATTGAAACTCAATACCCATTTGACATCATTGTTACTCAATACATCATTTGACTTATTTACATCATCTTTGAATTGATACTCAATACCCCATTTTGCTTTTTGATCGACGCACATCCCGACAAATAATTAGATAATCCTTTTTGAAGTGAGACGTCGTCCACTTTGTGATCAACATAAAATGCTTGTTTTTTTTTTTTTTAATGTTTCCATGACCGATCCTTAATAGTGCAAATTCTGAATGCTGTTAATGCAAAAAAATTGTTTTTATTTGTTTTTCGAAATTAAATATAATTGTTTCGTTACTTGAATGCTTACTAGTTGTATGAAATAATTAGCAATACTTGCGAAACACGTGAGTTTATGTTTAAAGTAGTCGGAAATTACTGAAGATTTAGATTTCAAAATACTTAATTTACATATGTGAATCTAGCTGAATTCTTTCTTTCATTATTTTGTAAAATGTTTTTGTTTATATGTGTTTAAAATGTTTATTAGTAAAACCGTGAAATTCCAGTTTCTTGATGGAGATTTTGTGCAGTTTAAAGCAGGTTTTACTGAATAATGATTGCATTTATACATATATTTCATATTCTTTTTAGATGTAGACAATATATATTGGATTTTAAAATATTAATTTAATTAATACAGTTTCAGTCTGTTATTGTGATTATGAACAACAATTATTTGAAGTTTAAGAGATGTGTATAGATATATCACATAAGATAACGGATTCTTATAATAACTATTCCTTCTGTAAGAAATACTCATGGTGATAAAGGTGAATAAAATTGTTCTCTTACTTGTTTCTAAATTCTCTTACTTGTAATAATTCTCTTACTTGTTTCTAAAGATATTCCCACAAATGTTCAATATTATTAAGGACTGGTGATTGAGGTAGAAAGGCATTTGCTTCATTTTATCTGCATTAAACTAATTTGTCATACCCTTTGATTTATGTTCAAGATTATTGTCCTATTGAAACACAAAACAGTTACTGGAAAAGATTGTCTTCTTTTTTGTAAAAATAAAATCCAAAAATACGTTAAATTAGGATTGAATAGTTACAAGATCCTTCATAATAATTATTTATTCTAAAGAACGTCAAGAATTAGTATCTTTAAAAATTAACTGACCGGTTCTACTTTTTACAGTCAGAACCAAACAATCAGAATGTTGCAAAACATAAATTCCTTCTTTAAACAAAAATAGACGGACGAACTTCGATAAATGAAATTACGCGTTTCTAGTTATAAAATTTCCAGTTTTTAAGCTCTCAGGGCTATTTCATGCGTTACTTGTTATTGATGCTAGTTATGAAAAGTACATAATTTGCAACATGGTAACAAATATTTAATCTAGGAATTTACGGGAAACCTGTTCTGTTTGAATTGCGACCCTCTCGGCCGATGTTTAAATCATTCAGTTTTGGATCTAAATTTATGTTAAATAATTTGGTTCATTGTTCCTTCGTCTCTGGCTTGCTTTCCCCTTACATTCATTATTTTCCCGTTTAGAAATATCTCATCGTATTTTTTCCATGCTTTCCGTAATTTTAGACACAGTTTCTCTTCTACATCCAAAATTACGGTATATTTAAACAAGGAAACTAAACTAATATGTACGAATTCTAATGATATTTTTGCAAATTGGAGAAAGCTGACATTTCAAAACAATTAAACATCTAGTATTTTCACTATAACTGAACAATTTACGATAGTTACTTTCCTAACTTTATTTTAAATATATCAAAAAGCGAACCCTACATTATTTTAAAAAATTGAATGATAACTTTTTTATTCTCCTACTTTATCAGGTATTTCTATCATTTTCTTACTGTATTTATTTTAAAACTAATTTTAAATTACATAACTTAATTTTTATTGAAAATAATGGTTTTCAAATTGAGATCTAATTACGTTACTCGGTATAAGCAAAGTCACTCCAAGAGATGCATAAGTCTCTCAAAGAAGAGCATCATCTGCATTGCTTCCTCTTACGTGTGAAATGGAACGTCTTCTCTGAATTAAAATTTTTATTTAAGACTAATACATTACTACATACATATTACTAATTAATTAACTATGCCAAAAGAAGTGATCGTATCGTGGACAGAAGAGGCTCTAATCACACGTAAGATTAGAAAATTAAGAATAAGAACAGCTTTTGCATGCTATTTATTTCCAAAAACTTAAATATCAATTGTTGTTTTCGTTTTACGAGTTAGTAGAGAAATATAACGCGGATTTTAAATTTATTATTCTAAAGTTTGTGACTTCGGGTTATTCGCGATTTTCTCTTCACTAACCTTAGGGACTTTAATTGAAATCGATTGCATGAAATAACAGCTTTTTTCCAACCAAAGTGAAACGCGATTATGTTAATTAGATGCAGAAGGAAATAAAATGAAGTGATTCAAATATGGTGTTATATGAGTAAAGGCGAATTTAGAAGATAGAGGAAGAGTGCGGTTAAATCTGAAAATATTTCTAGTACGAGACCGATAGTATAAAGAGTAGTTACTGGCAGTAGCTGTCGCAGATGAAAGCAACCTCAACTGGAAGGGTTTGGTAAGAGCGTATTATATCATTAATATTTGCATTGGTGGGTTTTTCTCAAGACCCAGCGACTGCTATAGCTCATTAAATATTATACTACAGAAAATGATAAATAAATAGTTGAGTTGGAACTGCCTTGCGTGTCTTTGTATAGATTACTAACTTTTAGAGTTAGTTATATTTCATTATATTATAGCACAAAAGTCGGGTAGAAGTAAATCAATTCCGTAAGTTTACTTTAGTATATAAACTTCATTCAGTACTTATTGAATGATAGGATAATAAATCATCAATAAAATTAAATTACATTATCACTGTTTTTTTCCATATTATAAAAAATGTAGTTTATAATGATTAAAAATTAACATTTCTGTTTATTCGATGTTTCTTTCATATTATAATACAATATTGAGAATCATAATATTCTAGATATTTTTGAGCTAATTTTGTTTTGTTTCAATACATAATTCAGACTAAAATAATCTTGAAACTAAGCAATTATCTTCTATGTAAAATTATTATTTAAAGTTTATGCACTGTAAAGATAAGCGCTCTTCTAACATCAGAACTATCTTTTCAAATGAATAAATTTTTCTCTTAAAAGTTCAAATAGTTAACGTGATCCTTAAGTCACCTCTTATAGAAAATCAGAAAAAATTGAAAGTGAAAAAAATATTAAAGCTCATGGGCTGAAAAATGTATTTTAATGTAATATTGCATAAGAGTATGAAAATTAATCTGAATTTTTGTTCAGTCTTTTAATCTGCCATTTACAGTCCTGTTAGTTCTTAAAGGCATATCGAAAGCTTAAGTGCAAAAGAAAATATTTTCATAATAATTGCATAATATAATCTATACTTATGTCCATGAACCTGTCATTCATGTTTCCATTTTAAAAATGAAAAATTAAAACTACCTCTTTATTTTAATGCTGCCTTGTTACTTAAAAAGTTGAATGAATTTTAACGTTTTATTTTGTTATATTTACTCGTGGTTACTTCAATTCCCTTTGAAACTCGTTGTTCAATTTTAGAGAAAGTCAATACTAATAAAATAATTGATGGTAAATAAATGTGGGAAAAAATAGTTCTTAATTTTTTCCTCTTCTCTAATATTTATTCATATAACAAGTTTTATTTGAGTGTGTATGTCTGACAAAATAAAAACAGTCTCAAAGCGTATCAAAGATACATTTCTTTCGTTTGGATTATTTAATGATGATTAACGTAAATGAGTTCATAATAATCTTAGCTTTTCCTTCAATATTTAAAAATGTGTCTCCATTGAAATATCAACAAAAGTAGTTTACGCGAAAAACTACTTAATTAAATACCTGAACTTAATCTTAAGTGAATAAGATTATTTTTTGTTAATTATCGAATATCATATAAATGCATTAGTTTTATTAGGAAATTAGAAAAATATAAAAAATCATATATAATATATATATATATCGATTAAAATCTAGTTAAAATGAATATTTGTTTAATATTGTATAAGGAAATAAAAGATTGCGTGTTTTATTAATATTTAAATTTAACTATGCTTTTAAATCATTTCAATTGTTGTTAAAATTTCCTAAATTTTTCTTTACAGAAATAAAAAAAAAAATTAATCTATATCAACTTTATTCGATTTTGTTAAAATATTTCATTATGCCGGGGAATATTGTTGCTAAGTTAACGTCTTAATGTATGTAAATTCATACGAATGCAAAAAAAAAATGTGAGCTAGATATGTCTTACAAACCTTAATCTTTTAATTACGTGAATATAATAATGTATTCAGGAAGGAGTTGTACTTATAGTGAGAACATTTAAAATTTCTTCTAGATTATAAAAAAAGGAAAATAATTTAAGGAAACACATGGTACTCATCTAATATTATTTTATAAAATTATAAATATTCATGTTTATAATATGTCCAGCAGAGCAATTACGTAAAATATAATGTATTCTCGTCCTGAATTTAAGACATGGTTAATGTGATTCATATCATACGACTTCTTCGAACTGCAAAAAAGAGAATATGAAATAAGTTGATATATCTCGAAGGAAATTATTTATTTTCGTAATTCATTAGTGCAAAGCATGTACGATATTTCAACTCTTCCTTTACTTTGGCTATCCCGTTAATGCAGTCTGTTAACTGAGATATTTCACTTTTTCTTTATTGAAGAGTTTCAGACGCTCAACAACTTAAAAAAATTATTTATTTTTGTGTTACGTAATATAAAAACCTGTTTATTTTTAAGTTCAGTAGTACATACATTTATAAAAAATGATGTATGATTTCACAAATACAAATCAAGCGACTAAAATATATTATTTTTGTGGTATTTGATTATTGATTTAAAACATGATATATTCTAAGAAAGAGATAAATTTATAATATTCATAAATTTATAAGAGTTATATATTTAACTATATGATTCAGAATATCACTCTTATGATTAATTTGAACTAAATTTGTGTTACGTAAGGTACCTCATTGGCTGTAATTCCCCATTAATGAATAGTGAATTTACAGAACGTCAATAATTTTTGTGTATTTATTCTATATACTCTTTATAAGTTGTACTTTGTTCTCGTAATAAATGAATTTCATTTATTTTTCGACCGTAATCTGAGGATGTTCTTACCAATATTTCATACATGCTTAAATAGACGTGGTAAGATTAAAATAAAAGTCTTTGATTTATTAGTTTTTAAGAATTTTTTTTTGCTTTTACTTTGGGTGTATGTAAATATATAAAATAGGATATGCACTTAAAATATTACTAAGAGTATTACATTTCAAATTTTAAAAAAATTAAAATTTGTAAGGCGTTTTTAAAATACTCCTCCTCCTCCTACAATGATAGAAATATATATATGAGATTTGGTTTCCAATTTGTCAAACTATGTACAACAAAAATTGAAACGTGTTTTGCGTAACATTATTAAAGTTAATAAAGTAATGTTTGATGAGTACTTATTAAGAATTTCTTACAAAAATGTGTAAGCACTAATTTAAATATTGCTGTGATTCATATACCAATTCCAACATATGTTTTTGTTATTTTTTATGTTATGTGTGTGTGTGTAATTAGTCTTCGTACACCTGTTAATTGAATGTAT
>BMAW01101435.1:0-13518 GCA_019974015.1 Nephila pilipes | reverse complement strand
TAATGGTAGTTGTTTTGTCTTCGTCCAGGTCATTCTTGAAATTCGAAATAGGAACTGTTATTTTAGAGGGAAAGGTGTTTACATTAAATATATCTGAAATCCTTGCAATTTCAGAAACAACGAAGTTTCTTACGGCTTCTAAGATAACATTTTAAATATTTTCTTTCCATTGTGAATATCAAAACTGTCTACGTTTTACACTTAGAATAATGCAATATTTCTCCGAATAGTTTAATTTTAAATATTTTACCTATAAATATTTAGTTATATTCAGTTACATAAGCTTACGGTTTTGGGATTGTTTCCTCAAAACATTTTTAGAATTTAGATAGAAAAGTAAATAATGTTTTTGAAAAGTTACTTTAAAAAATTATTATTTGTCGTTTGCTATGCAATTAATAAAAAATCCAATTATCTATGATCTACAGAAGCCGCACTTATATTAAAATTATAAAACTTTTATACGTTATGCTGAATTGCTTAAGTATGTAAAATTGTAAATGATTAACGTATTGCACGATGGTATATATTGTACGATGCTAGCTAACATCATGAGTCTTAACAAAAACGAATTTATACCACAAAAGAAAAATTTTATTTCTTACCGCATTCGTTTAAAAATGAATCTCTCTCTCTCTCTCCCCCCCATTATTCTTTGAAAAGCTATTGCAATGGAGTTTTGCTTATGACACTTACTTTCTTTTCTTAATGTTCCTTTTCTTAAGGCTCACGGAAAAATGAGTCCTCATTTTTAAAATTAATGGCAGGTGAAGACATATTTTAACAATGGGATACCTGTATATTTATGTATCTGTTTTTACAAAGAAACTTTTTATTTTACTTACGGAAACTAGATCATCAGAAATATCGTTTCAGGAATTAAGAAAAAAATGGATGGGTTTTTTTAAGTTTTTTTTTAAAACTCTTCAAGTTGAAACTCTCAAAGAAAAAGACTAAACTGATGATGATTTTACCTTTATTATATTCAGAAAGTATTTTAGAACTCATGGTTGTACAGTAATAGTCATCAATGATAAAAAGCATGAACCAGTAAAGTTGTTTCAAATATGTGAAAGAAAGAAACTTATGACAATAAATTAATGCAAATAAAATTTTTATTGATTAAATAATTGCGCTTGCGCAAAAATATTATTAGTTTTCCAAATGTTCATAATGCATCTGTGTTCATAAATGCATATGTGACGTCGTACAACAAGGATCTACGTGTGCAGGGCTCAATCGCTACATCGTCTCAATTTCGACTCATCTTAAAATTTTTGTGGAAAAAAATTAAAAGAATAAAAAAGTTAAGAGGAAAAGTACTTGAATTGAACAAAAAGAACTTTATTATTTTTCATTTGAATTATCTGAGTATCAAATGCAGAATTTAGAGAATTTATTTAAATTATTTTAAAATAGAAAATAATTTCTATTTAAAAGCCAACCTGCTTATTGAATTTAATCTGGTACGACTGTGGTATAATGGAATAACCTATGAAAATAAATATTTTAAACTCTGTCAAACTGATTACCGTATGCAATAAAAACAAAAATTGAGAAGTAATTAAAACATTTACTTTCGATGTGTCTAAAATTATATATGTGTGATGACGCAAACAGTAAATATTTTTTCATGTAAATTAAACATTTTATTAGTACTGTCATTTGAAAATAAAATACTTTCCTTAATAAAAATAATTGCACGAAAGACAGTGTCAAGGACTATTATATCGCATTTCATTTCTCACACCTTAAAACAATTTTTATCAGTATAAAGTGAAAATTGTTTTAGATGTACTGTTCGCGTCACTGATGTGTAGGTTACCAAGGAGACTTTATAAAAAGAGCTTAAAACTCAATTGGGAAAACTCTACGGATCTGACAATTTATTAACAAAACATCATTTAAAGGAAATTAACAAAGAATTAACTGACGATCTGCTCTCCACCGTCAACTTCATCTTTCCGTTCGTGAATCCTTTCTTTAACACGATCAGATTACCTCTTGACTCCGATTTCCCTTGGTTCTCTCAGCTGTCAGATCACCAGGTGTTGGAAGTCAAAGCTGAAGGGGCTCCTTAAATATCTTATGCAAAAGGATTTGAACTCACTTCTTAACACCAATTTGTTCACACTCGGCCGATCAGATTTTCTACAACTGCTGGCTCCCATTCTACACCACAATACTAACTTTGTTTAAAGACTTTAACGCTCCTCCAGTTTTTATGTGTCATATCAGATGCAAGCCATTCTCCTTTTGGTTGGATCCTATTTCAGCATAATGCTTGGCGACGAATAGTTGATTTGATCAAACTCAAAATGTAAATATGAGATTTTATTATTAATTGAATATTAATTTATAACTAATTACTGTATATTAACTGATCTTTATGTACATATTGTTGTAGATTACGGTTATAGAAGATTATTTGTTTGGTATCAGGACGCCATAGATTGAAGTAATCCGCAGCGTGAAGATAAAATTCAATCTTCTGAGTTGACTATGACGGCCTTCGAATGATTTAGAAACCCTGAAAAAAATGTGTAACTCTGGATAGTGACCAAGAGGAGAAGTTTTGAGAATGATAAATAAAAATTAAGTTTTATCTCAGTTACTTTTGTAATAATTAAGACTTTACGATATTGTGACTTACTTTCATCTTCTTCTGTACATGAGCATCAAATAATATGCAAAATGAATTTTATCCATTCATATAGGTTATTTCTTAGTAATAATTAAAACTTAAAGGTACTCCTTGTATGGGACATACAAATATTTCATAACAAAAGTCAATCGGCCGTTACTTGAACAACCGGAGTTTGCCATTATTTGAACAAATGTTTACTTCCTTTAGATGCACTGTTGAAATAGTAAATAAAGTAATTCATTCAAGGAAATCAAGCAAGGGGGATTTCCTTGTGGAGTAGAATAATTACACTCAATGGGTGAGTTCCTGTGATAATGTAAAAGCATAATCCGCTGGAAAGTGTTGATTATTGTAATATATAACTAGAAGTAGATGATAAAAATTAACTTTAATGAGACGCACAAACTTTTAATTTTCGGAGTGTTTTGTTAATAATTTATATGAGTGTGTGTGGGGGGAGCAGGCATTTATTTTGAAAGACGGCGTATTTCCCACTCCAATTTATAGCTTGTATTAATGTAATTGTTTACATTGGCATATAATTTAGTTACACACTAATTTAATTAATTATATAAATATATTTGCAATAATTTAGGATACTAAATTGCGTACAGGAATCAAATTTATTAAAGTAAGCTTAAATGTTTCATTTCTGTTTTAATCAATAATGTATAAGCATTACATGCAGTGATTCCGTGTTTCATTTGTAACAGCGGTAGCCTGGGAGTCGAGAACTCGCGGGCGGCCTTTTAACCACATATCTCGGTTATTTCTTAGTAATATTTAAATCTTTGCAATATTCCTTGATATATCTTAGGAACCAAGCAATTAAGGGATTTCGCACTCATCACTGTCTACTATCTAAATTATTCTTGCTCTTTTAGAGGGGAAAGTATACATCTCAATAATAACTATTCAGTATCGTATACTGAGTAGTTAACTTTTCTCATAGTTTGGGATTAACAATGATTTTTCGTGACTAACGATGTAGAATAATCAGAAACGAATTCTATAAAAAAAAAAAGCGCTTTTGTTGTTTTGAACTTCCGAGACAGATAACAATGATATAATTTGATACGCTGTTTAAAGTACTTTGGAATGATTAATCAGATTACTCCATCCTTGATTATTTTGTATAGAAAAAAGCTGAATTTGTAATAGATGCATAGAAGTCATCGTCTTTCTTTTTGGAAATATACGAATAAACTAGTATGATTGATTTAAACATGTTAGGATAAACACTTTTGTGAAGACTAATTTAAAGGAACCTAAGCCTTATGATTTATTTCATATATTCCGTTATTTAGTTTAACATTTATAAATATTATAAATCTCAGATTTCTAAGCTATAATTTGTTTTAAAGTTCAACTTATGAAAACATAAAACGACTATTTGCTAAATTTAAAGTACCTACTGTGAAAAAAAAAGTAATTAGAGAAAAGTATTCTTTTTATTGCCAAAATTTCACTGTGAATAAATAAAATTTTTTCCTTAAGGGAAATTGATCTTATCTTACATTCGTTTCATTTAAACATTGTTTTTAAGATTGATGTTCACATAGGCAATTTCGGAATGTTTCATTATATTAAATTCCTCAGGTACTTCTCAAATTTTTATTTTCAATAATTTTTATCCAACAATGACATATGTTATATGAAGAAAATTATATTTACAAAATAAGTAGAAATATTTTAATACACTTAAGATTCTATTTTCTAAAATATTAAAATTAAATATTTATTAAAACTAAGTTCTTTTCTGCTGGGATATTCCACATAAAATAAGACACTCATTAAGGTTCTCATTTTGAAATTCTGCTCATATGTAAAATTCGATTCGAAAAAATTTCTTTATAAAATAAAACAATGAAAATGTCATTTATTTATCTATTCGAGAACTTTATTTTCAATATAACACAATTGGCAAACTTCTGCAAACTATTCAAATTTTAGTTTAGTTTTAATTTTTATTAACGTCGCACTAGAAGCAATCCATTCAAATGCTACAAGAAAGCAAAACAATTTTTACCGTTGTCATTTGAACCATTGCTATACACGAGTATTTATAATTTTCTTTTTTCTGTGGAACAAGCAATTCCAGAGCTATGCATAGGCTTCAAACTACCGAAATTACAACATACTTGAAGGATATGTTAATAAACTACAAGAAAGGCAAATACAATGTCACATTAATATTTTGTAAAAATATTCTTTATTCGAAGGAAAGTTGAATACAGAAAGCATACTGATGCAATTCACAAAGGTGTTCTTTGCTTATTATGTGCACCAAAGTTCCTTTTTTGCCTTTTAATTTGTGAACGCAAACAAAACTTTTATTGAAAAACTAAGCATTACTTGAAAAGAATAGTACTTGTTACATTTAAGCAAATTTATGAAATGTTCTTTGCATGGGAATTGCTCAAATATTCATCATTCATATTATCAACAGGCTAGATTTTTTCAAAGATTTTGATTTATTTATTATAAAATCTATATACGAATATAGAACAATATGAAATGTTTAGGATTTAGTGAACAATTAATATTATTTTACAAATCTGTGGTTGGTAAATTGATAAAAAGAGCAACAATTAAAAATATTTAAAATATATTTTCCTCGTAATAACTCACAAGAACTTCAATCAATCAATAAATAAGGCATTTTTATGGTAACAGAACGATTGAAGATGTCATTGTTAAATATAGTATATAGTCTCGATTGTGATAATACTTCATAAAATGTGACGCGTAGGTTGAGACGTGTACTCATTTCGTTTTGAATTTCACTTTGCAACACATGATGCACATAATTGAGTTGCTCAAAATTCAATGTATCTCAATATAGGAGATGTACATTTTAAATTTCATTTGAATACTATATGATGTTGTTTTCTCAGTAAAATTATTATTCGGAGTATTATTATTTTAGACTGTATATAAAAATAAATCTTTGAATTTAAGTCAACTTCAAATATTTTATTTCGTCTGATATTAACAAGTGCAAACGTTTCAGTGATTTTTGTTTACAGATAACATATGTTTAGAATTTACTCGTTATTTTCAAAATATATGTGATTTTATTAAGAGATTACAACTTTTCGATCATGAGTCATTTTTGTATCCACAGTAGTCTCATAGTTGGGGTCGCGGATTAGCGACTGGCGTTTCGTTGAGTTGCGGGGCTGATGCACCTTAAATCCGCCGAGATCCCAAGACCTCTCGTTGTAGTGCTGTGTAAATTTCGAGAGAGAGGTACTATTTCAGGTGTTGTCTTCGTCACTTGATCGAGGCTCAAAATTACGAGGTCCGACGCCAAAATCCCTCGCATTGCTGCTCAGTTCTTTGTTAACAGACCCAATCAATCAATCACACCAGAAATTCTTTTAATTCTCGGTAATATTTCTAAAATTGATTATAATACAAAACTATTGTTACTGTGACTTAAACGCACGTCACGAGGTTCTAAAGAAAGGACCACGAATCATACGATACATTCCGTAAAAAAGGAATCAATACTCTAAAAATATTTGTTATTTAAATTATTTTTATTGAAATTCTCTTAATAGAGTTCTAGGAAAATTATATTTTAATAATAGAAGATAGTAATTATCTGAAGAACTGTATATAATAACATTATTCAATAACACGTTCATCAATACTAAGAATAAAAATTATGAATAGTATATTATAGAGAGATAGATGAACTTACACTTCTTTTATTATTACTTTAATAACTGTTAAAAAATGTAACAGTGTATGAAATTAAAAACAATTTAGGTTATTCTTTGATAAGAAAACGTAAATGAATCATTTATTCAAAAAGTGTTACATATTTGTTCTAGAAATATGTAACATTTTTGGATAAATGAATTTTAATCATACTTTAAAACTAAACATTCAAAATATCATTCGAAATTACTAAAATGTTTACAGTTAATTAATTCTACTAAATCAAACACATAAAAAGTTTTAAAGAAAAGTTTCACAAAAGTCTTCTTTTTGAAAAGTTTTGCAAAGATCACATTTATCCACCTAAGTTGTGTTCTTTTATAATTGTTATTAAATTACTCAATTAAATATAAAAATTAAAGTAAACGATTAGTTACCGAGAAATGGACAATAGTAAATTTTTTCGATATTAAAATTAAAGGAAACGATAAATTATTAAACTGAATATATTTAAGCTAAATGTACTTAAAAATGAAGCAAACGATAAAATATTAAATTGAATGTTATACCAGTTACACGTAACTAAAATTAAAGCAAACCATAAATTATTGAATTGAATATATTTAAATTTAATATAATTAAAGTTAAAGCAAACGATAAGAAATTGAAAATTAATCTGATACGGCAAAAGTAATCCACATAAAACTATAACCCCTTAAATGGCTAATATGAAATATACATAACGAACCAAACGAAGACTCACAATTATTGAAGCATAATAAAACGTGGAATGAAATATTACGAAATAAATTTCTCAAAATAATCGATGTAGTAAGAATTGAATTGAAAAGGGCATTTCATATTTGTTTCCATTTAACATTTGTAAAATGGTAGTTATGTATGCAGCAATACAAAACAATTCATTCAAATATAAAAAAGCACAAAAATGAAAAGAAGTAGGGAATTGAATTTTTAAATTTGAATAAACACCAAACATTTTAAATCTTGAATTAAATGCATTTTTGTTTCTCAAGGAAAGGAAAATAAATGTACAGTGGATTATTGTGATATGAATCTCATTTCATATTTGATATCAATAATTTATCAGCGAAGACAAACTATTGAGATTTATTCTTTATTATAAAAAATCAAACTTTGGTATTTCGGAATTAGGTGCATTAAAAAAATGTAAAAGTATTTGGAATTATTTTTGTTTGACATTTTTTTTATTCGAGTGACAACTCGCTTTAGCAGAGATTTTAAAACTAAAATAAAGCCTTTTAAACTATTTATTTTCTTATGACGTCAGCTGAAGTTGATATGATTAATGAGGAATTCTTTTCTATTTCTTTGTTAGGGTTGTTCATTGACTCAATGAAAATCGTTTGAAGTTATCTGTCGGTTTTTTAACGGAATTTCTAATAATGCATTACTGATAAAAGATGAAGGTTTGATATTTTTTTATTAACGAACCAATTTTTAAAGTATTGTCGTTAAAAGAAATATGAATTTATTTTCACTGTAAACGTAATTCTCTGATAACGTTTATTTAAAGATTTTTATTACAAGAAAAATTTAAAAAAATAGTACACTCCAGTAAACAATTATTTGGAATGAAACATTTATTCAATGCACACAGAAATTATAATTTTCAATTTATTAATTAAAATTGACTGCACTTTTAAAAATATATACAGATTAATATTTTGGGTTTGATTTTATTACTTTTAATGTAAAAGCCCCTATGTAAATTATTTAGTTAAAACATGCTTATTTGACGCTTTTACCATACATTTTATTAAAAATGACAAAACGTAAAATTAGATTAAAGTGATTTAATTAAATAAACAAAACTAATGCTGTACTTCTTAAAAAAAACGAGTATCAAGAAATTGTAAACGTCGTGAAACCTCTAAATGCTCATATATTTGTTAAATATCTTGTTCTTCAACTCATACCCTACATCGAAGAGAAAAAATTACTTGTAAAAAAGATTCGAAGAACATTCAGTAATTTAAAAAGTATTTTCTCAATCTTTCAACGGCATATTTTTATCAGTTTAAACAGATACATTTTTCTTGGAGTAAATCATTTTATATCACCTCGCATTTAAACGAGGAAGACATATTAAATTACAGGGCATATGCTGCAATATACCTTATCTATATTCTAAATCATTTCATCTGAACCATTCATTGTCATAATTCTTGTTCTAATCCCATAATGTTAAGTCCAGCAGACAGATAATATCTCATTTTCGTACCATATTTTATTAAAATATCAGATTTAGAAACACAATGACTATAGTAATAATTCTGAAAAATTATTAATGCGTGTACGAGAGATTTAATGTCCTGTAACAGACTGGATAAGAAACAAAGAAAACTTAAGACTAGACTTTGAATAAAAAAAATTAACAAAAGTAAGCATTGAGTGCAGTTTTAATGAAGTTTTAGTTTTTTACCGTTTTCGAATTATTTCTAATACTTTTTACTATCACTAAGTGATTTTCTTCCAGGTGTTTGTTTTTCAAATTTCTAATAACGCTTTCCACTTATAACTACAATAACTTCTTATTCTACTGTTGAATATATTTTCTGTGTAATATACTGTTTATATACATTAATTCTACAAAAGCAATGCATAAATTTGTATTGTTGTAACTTAATACACAATGTAAATATTTGTGGATCAAATACAATTTTAAAAAGTGACACATCACTGTGAATTTTTTTTATAAGAATCAAGTTATTGTAAAATTAAATAATTAAAATTAAATTTAATAATATTAAATTTAATATTATTTAAATTTACTATTATTAAAAATATTCTATTCTTAGAGTTTGTTTTTCAAATTTAATAATATTAAGTTTGGTTTCGATTGAAGAAATTATAACGAAAGTATTTAGTTTTATTAAAATACAGTTTAATATTGTTAAATCAGAAAAATATTTTTTTAAAAAATTATTAAATCAGATTTGAATACGATTTTAGTGATTCAATGATTGAAAATGATTTTATTGATTTACATTTTTAACAACTTTTTATTAGTTTCTACATAATAGTTTTTCATAAACAGGTAAAATTTCTTTTTTCAATTTTTGTTCAACATGAATTCCTCTTCCTCATTTTCTATAGTAGATCTAATAAAATATTTTATTTAGAAACATTAAACTTTGTATTTTATTTAGTTTCTGTTTTCAGAAACATTACATTGTAAAGTTGAATGAAGTCAGAGAGAAAAATTTTACATAACTTTAAATAAACATTTTAAGTACCTTTTATCACGAATTTATATTTTATTTATATATATTGTGCGGTTAATATTTCCCGTTCAAAGTGCAATGAATCAAAATGCAGTCAAATCTAAATTTTACTTTTCAGTTGTATAGAAAATAAACTACGGTAAATATTCTTTTAACGGGAAATATAATCTAATTTGAAAATGTATAAGATATTCATATGTGAAATACTTTGGTTTATTTAACCTAAAAACTTCTATAATACAAAAGCATCTATTATTATAAATTTTTCTTTTATAACATTCATACATTCAATTTTCGCGCTGTCTGTATCTCATATTATATATCGGCTAATTATATGTAGTGATCTAATTCTTATTAAACCATTTGCAAAAGCATCAACAGAACATATTTCTTATAGGTATTTTGAGGAAAGATATATGTATAGATTAAAATACCTGATAATACGAGCATATGTATTTCTCGTTCCATGACTGAAAAAAAAATAGTTTCTTTTGTTCTGAAAGTTTCCTTAAACATTCTTCCTGTTTTCAATTAAAATTTATTGATTAAAACTTTAAAAAAATATTCCTTATGCATGAAAATGGATCGTTTCTGAATTTCATTCTTAAGTTCTCTGTTTAACTAGAAATTATTTGCTTTGAAAGAACACAATACATTTCTTGAATTCTTATGAATATGCTGGAAAATGGCTCCTTAAATATTTGTTTTATACTGCAACACGTAGACAATGTTATATTCGGGTTACTAAAATTTAAAATAATAGTTATAAAGATCCATACTTTTGTTTTTTAGGAAAACATTTTTACTAGGATTTCATTATAGTGTGATACCATCTTTTTACTTTGTGCAATCTGAAAAATAATTCTTATAAATTGATGCTTTATAACACTGTCGGTATTGAGGATTTTATAATGTCCATGTAGTATTTTTCTCTTCTACCATTTTCAAGCTTATCGAGAGAATCAAATAGTCAAATTAATAATTAGTCGAGAAATAATAATTGCCGATTTGTTTTTAATCAAGTATTGAATATTTAAGTTTACTCCCTGTCTTACTCTTCCCATTGAAAATTTGTCTGAACGCATCCAAATTATCACTTAGAATAGTAAATTACAAGTATTTCTTACCAACTCCTCCTGGTTCGAGTAGCAGAATAATTGCAGTTGAGGGTTTGAGTCCTTAACGCTGAATAGAATATTCCTAGTCATTATTCGGGCTACCCTTCCCACAAAACGGCCTCTATTCTTAGAGTTATAAATTCATCTCTATTAACTAATTTCCTCTACTCGCATCTCTGTTTCTAATTTCTCGTATTATTCATTTCTTCACTGCTTATAAATATAATTTATCCAATCTAATCAACTGAAGTCACGTTTCATTTTACTTTAAGGAATTTTGAATTCAAACACAATCAGATAGAAACTCAAAATACATAGTTGAAGGGCAAATCGTGAGAGAGTCCAAAGTCACCATTTTGTACATGTTTTATTAATTTCTTAATTTAAGTGTTTTGCATACTTTTAAGCCTTTACATCAGTTTAAATGTAAAGCAGAAGTTTCTATTTGCTGAAATATTGAGTTAGAGTTTCAGTTTTGATTCTAACGAAAATAACAATCGAATCGATTTTTTTTTCTGTTCAGTCATAGACTAACAAATAAAATAATAATACATATTCGTAGCCAGGCATACACGTTATTCTAAGCATAATTGCTTCGAATAAAACATTTATGTTATGTGCTTCAATTAAGGAAATCTTAGAATAACAAAAAATAATTCATGAATATCAGGACACACAAATCGTTTGTTCTTTACGAGCAAAAAGCTTTATTGCTACGGTTAGAATCTTAAATCCGATAACTTCTATCGTGTTTCAGAATGCAGTATTCATCAATACCATTGGAGGTAGCATATCATTTGAGAATGGCATAGTTCTTGTTCCTTCCAAAGTCTATAATGGTAATCAATACATAAGTGGGGCTCTTTTTACTTTCAATCAATAAGCACGCACTACTGTTGTCTGAATAATATTGGGTTTTTCTTACGGCGATCCAATTATCTTGAGTTTGATTCTGAGGAACAACTGGATGAGATGAGATTATTTCCGCATGCATATCTTATGTACTTTTCTTTGCGCTAAAAATTCTGCTTGTTATGTGGAAAGAACTTTCGATGTCAAAATTTACTAACGCAAAAATAATAATGATTTCCGAAACAAATGCAAAGTACTGTTTTAAAAAAGAAAGACGTTGAGGTAACTGATTACAACTCACAAATTGTTCGGAATATACACACTCAAATTCTTGTTAAGATTTGGACCAAAAACTTTTGTTTTCGGTTGGTCTTAAAAATTTAAATCAAGAAGCTTTCTTTCAAAGAAATTTTGAAAGAAAGAGGTCTTGGGACAATGATTTCGTATGAATGGTGAGGTGGTAAGTTTTTCATAAATATTAAAGTTTGACTAAGGAGTATTAACATTTTCAGAATATTCGTAAATACACCTAATATTAAAATGATCACATTAGAATAATTCATTTAAACATATACTTCTGTTAATTGAAAAATTACATTCATTTTTGCTAATAATAGGCCAACGGAATTTCATGGAACTGTGATAGATTTAATGCGCATCAGACACGTGACATGGCAGGCAGTTATTTGATTATGAAAGAGATGATAACAATATTGTCGTCTTCCAGGCTGAAATTCAGAGAACTAAATGAACTCGAATTTCCTTTCATAAATGACAAATGTTATAGAAATTTACGCAGCAGTTCATTTAACAGTTTTAAATGAACAAATTAAAAAATAAAAATACTTGAGAAATCGATACTCCGCTTCTGTCTGACTCTTGTGCCCTAATTCAATTTAATATAACTTTAAACGACAAGAAACACTCTAAAGAAATTCAAGACCAATCCAGGTTAATTATTATTTATCAATTGCTAGAATAAAGTAGCTCTCTCTTTAGACTTCAATCTAAGGAAACTGATTTTATTTTCGTTGGACATAAATTATCTTACCGAGGTTTCTCAGTTGAAACCTTCCGGCATTCTTTTAATATTTCCAGTAGTCGAAAGTTGTCACTCCTGATAGAACCTTTCGTTACTTTATTTCTTGCTTCTAAATTTTCCTCCACGTATGTATCATCATAGCTGAATCCCTTTACTTAATTTCGACCCGCATCTGATTTACCGAATTATGTTGCATTTTGGTTGGGAAAAAAGTGTTGTTTCATGCAATCAGTCTCAATGAAATTCCCCAAAGTTAGTGAAGAGAAAATCGCGAATAGCCCAACGTCACAAAGTTATCAACTAAATTTTCAGTAGCTTGCTGCTAAGATGGACTACATTCCTAAAGGAACAACAAGACAATCTAACATTTATAGATTTCCTTTAAAAAATTCTTTGCTATATATTGTTTTTACATTTTCTGAATACATCGTTATGCATTTTGTCAAAGTAGTATTGAAATGAAACAATCAGTTTTGGTTATTGATCACCTTAAGATTACTAGTAACTCTTAAAATGAAAGGAACCACTTATTTTTGGATATAGATTAGTTTTAAATATCCATGTTCCACACATGCATATAATTTATTTGCATAAGAGCCTCACCACTCGCTTGAGAGAGATACACGTGGCTTGCCGCGCTTCCCTCCCTCCAGGTTCCCTGGTTCGTGTACCATTGAAAGAGGGAAATCATTAACCTGAAATCGAACATAGCTTCGGGTATGAAACTAAATTCGTTTTGAGTTAGTAAATAAAACAGTCTAAAACTTTTCTTTTTCATAACTCGAGCAAAAGTTTAATTAATTTTATCACACACATTCACACATTGCTATTACATTTACTGTAGCTGACGAAATTCAAAATTCATTTGGCAATGGAGGAAACATTTTCCAATTTACAGAAGTAATATACCTTTGAAAGAATTAA
>BMAW01101433.1:89305-104047 GCA_019974015.1 Nephila pilipes | reverse complement strand
AAAGAAAATTACTTCGAAAGCCGAAGGATTCATTAGTTTTTTTTAACTTCATTGTGATTGTAACCAGAGGGCTGTTCTAAGTGCGACGGATATAAGCAATCCCACGTACGCGCATACATGTGTATATATTGGTCAATAATCGAATTGGTGGTTCAGTCTCTTGGTTGGCATCAAAGAGGAATAATTAAAAAAAAATTTAACAGAAAATCTGGCATACATTGACGATTTCGTGTCTCAAAACTCTCTGCATAAAATTAAAATTAACAGCGCCCTCTAAAATTTCTAGGGTTAAACCAATATATATACGTATATATATATATATATATATATATATATATATATTATAAACATTGTTAAATAAGTTATGGTAAAGTGTTTCAGAATGTGAAATACAAGCCATTTGCTTCAAAAATTTGAAGTAAAAGAACACAGGTTCTTGAAAATATGTTGAATTAATTTATTTCACATGAATGAAATTTCTAAACACAATTAAAATCCTAAGATGAAACGTTATCTTCATATTACTCCATATATACTCTTTCTTTCTTTATTTTTGCTACATCATGTTATATTAATAACTTTTTAAATTTAAATTGAATGCCGTCCAAAGAACCAGAAATAATCGAAACTCATTTTATACAAGAATGGTGGGACATTTTAAAAATCTTATTTTCGTTAGTAATGGTTGTCGACAGAAGTCTCCCATTATATAGTAAATTGCTAAGCCGGTGTACCTTATGGTTTTAATTATAACTAAAAATAATTGAGGCAGAAACTTAATTAATTTTTGATATTATTAACACTTCCTTACATAGACAACATCTAAAGTTAATATTTTAAAACTTGTGTCTAATTACATTTCGAAGTCGTCATTGTGCAGTGTGAACTGCATCTTCGTAAAGCGGGTCTCTTTAATCTAAAACCTTTCCTGTAAAGAAACAAATATTTGTATCCGTATTTTACAACATCATGTACTCAAGATGAAAAAGTTTTTCCCAATATGTATACGTATGTATTGCTTAAATTGAATTAAATAAAATCATACGTTATAACGTACAATCTGTTATAAGTTTCACCTTCAACAATGACGGCTGCTCTCTCTGGTGAGCGCCTTTTCAAGTATTAGGGGTAGGTTTTATATGCGATACATATAGAATCTAATTCGGAAAAATGAATAATAATTTGTTTTTCTTTAATATAATTGTGTCAAAGTTATGGAAACAAACTTTTATATTTCAAAATATATATTTTCTTATGTTGTTTTTCGGTGAATAAAAAAAAATGTAATACTTTAGATGGTGTTGAGTATTCCAAGGCTTTTGTCCTATTAGTGTTCTTTGGAATTTCCCACTTAAGCAATAAATATACCTATTCTGGGATTACTGTCAATAAGGGTAATTAAAGACACTATGGAGATTTATAGTTGCAAAATTGTAAGGTCTTATAGATTCACTGCGCTTGATAACTGCAATCCTCTCTCTCACTTTCTCTCTATAATTTTTTTTAAGGGGAAGTACTTTAGAAGCAGAATATAATAAAAGAATCTACAGTTTCTTTTCTCTAATTAAAAACAAATTTTAAAGGAAGAGAGGGCTATTAAATTGTTGTAGATTAACGATGTAAAATTAATTTTTTTAAAAAAGAAAATATTAATAACAGTAAAAAATAACATAAGAAATAAATAACTGAAGAAAAATTATAACGATTAAAAAATGTAAAACAATAAAAAAAATGAGCAGAGTTGTCAGGCATCTATTAACAGTAATTTTATCATATATTATTTTCAAAGTTGTTCAATTTTAATTTATAAAAACAATCAATGTAATGGTTTTTAATAATTTATAAAAATACATATAATTAGTATTAGTTTTGTAGTACAACATTTGTATATTAATTTAATGAATTAAATTTAAGCAAATCGTGTGCTAAAATTTTATTTCTACTAAATGGATATGTTACGAATGTTACGAGCTATGTATTTTATTCATTATAATTTGTCTCTGAAATTAAACTTATTTAAATTTTATGAGTAATTCCTCATTTTTTCAGAAATTCATGTGGAAATAAAGTATAAATAATTAGATAAAGTATAAAGATTTTCAGTCAGATTTATTTTTATTAAAAGCTCCTTCCCTCATATAAAAAATATTAAATAAGAACTTTAATAGTTCACATTTTCAAAGAAGTACTTTTTTATTTACGCCTGTTTCCAAAAAGGAAACAAATATAATTAAAGAAAATAAGACATTGATAACTTTTTTCTTCATTAAATAATTTTGTTTGTTCTTTAGTAATGTTGAAAGTAGAAGCAACACAAGGACTTTTGGTGACAAATCTTGTAATTAAAAAACTCAGTCAAGTAACGAAGACGGCACTTGAGCAAGCATCTCCCTCTTCAAACTTCTACAACGCACCATTGAAATATCTTGAAGACTCAATTGAATAAATGTGCAGCATCACCACTACAAGGTAGATCTTAATTGGTATCAGGATTTGAACCCACGATTCCACGCAAATAACGCTGACTGCGAGCTCGTGACCATGACTCTGCATTAGACATTTCAAAATACAATGACGATTTAGACAGTAATAAAAGCATGAAATATCCTGGTATAATTGGAGTTGATTTAATGCGAGAGACTGGGATTTCCATGCAAGAAATTTCATCATGCCCGATGAAGATGTAAATTGAAGCAAAGAAGAAAGAAAACAAGCTAATGAAACCGATAAATTAAAAGGATTACACAGAGTGTTAGAGTAAATTTGGGAAAAGAAGTGCACAAAGGAACAAGATGCAAAAGTTACAATAGAGGTTTTCAAGAATTTCGTGATGTACAGATTCGGTCTCTAAAGCTAATTCTTCACTCATCCTCTACTTGTGAGAAAACAAAAGTTGGTTCTAACTACGCGAATTCAGATCAGAAGAAAGGTTCGAATTTCCAAAATAACTGATCGGTGCACAGCAGAAATACAACGAAACCCTCATCATCGAACTAACAAACGAAAGGAATTCGAATGCCAAGAAAAAGTGAAAGCCCCTTCGCCTTTCAGAGCCGGAAGACAGGGAACCAGCCAAAAAGCACCAGCTTTACATTATCTACAATCATGATTTCATTTTGCCACAAAATGCTTTTTTATTCGAGATTTGTTAATACAATCATTGTTTCATAAATATCCATGTGCGCCAATTTATTATATTCTTAAATTTTCATTTTATTATTCAGAGCGACTTTGCAATATGTAATCTGGCGTTGATTGAACACAAATCCATGATTGAATCCCTTTTAATCAAAATTCGTTTATTCTTTGTGAACATGGTGCAAGCAGAACCCCGCAGAAATTTAGAATTAACATAGGCTGTATGTCTCTTGGAGAATCCTCTTACCCTAATGAAGGCAATTAACACGAGTAGCTTGAAGCTTTTGGGAAAATTGGAAATCAAGTTATACTTCAAGTTAGAAATCCAGTAAAAGCAGGAAGGGTTTTCCTCTCTCCCGACGATTTTTTCCCGTTATAAACTTAGAATAAGGTAGGGTATTGCAACCATAACGATTCAGTCCAAATCAGTTAGAAATTGCTCGTTTTACCTTCTGAATGTTGAACAGATGTGTTTCTTGCATACGTTACTCAGCATAAAGGGTGTAATCTTTACATATAGTTTAAAAAAAACACTTTAACATTACGTATACAACGAGTCGAGGAATTTTAATAACACAATTTTATTTTAAATATATTTCACCGGAAATTATTGACGGAAGAGCGAGTCAAAATATACTTTTGAAAAAACCATCTGAAGTCGAAGAAGTTATAGACATTAATTTCAAAAACCTATACTTTGTCTCGAACAGGTTTTATAAGAATTGTATATAACTATACTAATACTGTATGGATTAATGTATAAAATGAAATTACTTTGTTACTTAGCGCATATAAAAGTTAAAAAAAAACAGTATAAAATGAGTAAAATACAATGCCATAAGAATAATGAAACCACTGGCAGGCTTCAAGATTTTTTTATGCAAGATTTTTGACTTTTTTTTTTTTTTTAGTCAAACAATTTTCTTTTGTCTGATTTTTCAGACTAACAGATCACAAATACACTGCTTGCGTAGCATAGCCATATTTTGCTCTTGCACCATAAACCTCTACCTTCACTCACTCACTTGTCTTGGGTGAAAAATCACAGAATAACATCATTTTGTAGGAAAATGAAGCGTAATGTAGGGAAATTTTACAATATTTTCGGCAATATTGAATAAATGGATCTTTCAAATATTTCTTTTTGAAAGGCTTTTCCTAAAAGTATGCAGCTTTTTTAAAAAAAGATTGATTATGTTACTAACATTGCACTTAAAAGCAAAACGATGATTTTTGGCGACGGATTTCATAATTTTTTAAACGAAGTCAAATGACTAGGAACTTGTGAATATGAATGATAGCTTATGAACCACTGGACGAAATGTATAATTACAAATGATTACTATGTGGCGAAGTCTCTCTCTTGAAATTTGTAAATAAAATTTGGGTCCTCTCAAGGTTATGTTGAGTAATAACTATATAGACATGAGATACCGAAGAATAATAATTAACTCTTTACTATGCAATGGGTTACTATAATCTACAACTATTACGAACAGGTGTAGGACATTGCATTGTTACGACTGCCTTAAATTAAAAAATTCGAGATAAAAACCAACGTTTTTAAGAACAACTTTTTTATATGATGGCCAAGTATATTAAAGAAAATTATTGAAATAATTGTTAAAACTGGTAGAAAATATCTAAATATTGCATTATTAGGCAAGTAAGAACGGTTCCCAAAATTTCAGAGCTCTACCTTGATGCGAAGTTGGTTAAATTAATGATGGAAAATTTGATGACACACTGATACACACACATATAGACACACACCAAGTGAAATACATAAAAACGTTAAAACTAACTAAAATTAATTGATTCATCCGGTAAATTAAATGGTTGGAAGGCAGTTTTACCCAACCTCCCTTGGCGACAGGAATTATTTGGCGGTATTTTGCCAAATGTGGCTACCCTGGTCCGTTTTACGGACTTAATGTTCAGCCAAAAAAAATCACCAAGTTTGGTACCAATTTTTAAAATCGTGCCAAGTGGTTGGGCTAAACTGCATTATTAAAGAAAATATAAGTTAAAACTTGTCGCAAATATCTAAATATAGCATTGTTAGGCGAGTAAGAATGATTAAAAAAGTTTCAGAGCTCTAGCTTGATGGGAAGTTGGTTAAATTAACGATCGAAAATTTGATGACACACACACACACACCAAGTGAAATTCAGTAAAACGTTTTAATAAGATTTATTTATTGATTGATTATTGGTCAAAATTTAGGCGTTCAATTTTCATTTGCTTAGAAATTCATGTGATATGATGTATTACATTCCGCAGTTTTTCCATTTAAACTAAAAATAGGTTAAAAGTACAAAATTGAAAATATAAAATAACATTAAGTTGATATTTTATATTAGGCTTTAATTGATGTTTTAACATTCGTATGGGGAAAATTAAAACAAAAGAAAAAAAAAAAGGAAAAACATTTTCAAAATACTGGTTTTTCAAATTTGGTTTCATGTTCCTTCTTATACATTAACAAATAACTGATTTTCTGCTCAGCCCTATTTCAATAAATTTGATGTCAACATGAAAATTTTTACAGGTTTTAGGAACGATTTAGGACGTGTAATGCTCACTTTTTTGCGTGGCAACGATACAATGGTTGCTAGTACAATATTTCTGGCCTCTTTTTGTAGATCGCCAAGTTAACCATACGGTTTGTTATTGAGCCAAGCCCAATTACAGTCAAAAGAGGTTTAATGCTGATCGGTTGTATAAATACGTGGTTGATCATTTTGATACTGATTATTTTCTTGATATTGTGATGTTATATTATTTTTATTTCACTGTTCTTTATTGTTGATTGATTTCATGTGTGTTTTAATTTTCTGCTTTTTTTTATTTCCAGATTTTTTTTAACACACTAGCTAGATTATCGTTTTTTCCCCCCAGGGATCAAAATTGACAAACGAAATGGATCAATTACAAAAATATTCGGTAAGTGAATCTTTAGTATTATACGTGTCCCAATCATCAAAAGTCGAGAATAAATCTTTTAAAATTTATCTAGCTGAAAGTAATAATTTAAACGAGGAGGAAGGTTTTGATTGCGATAACGTACATCAAAATGTTGAATAAATGTGACAATAGTATTTACAAAAGGCAAAATGCTGCATATTGTGTAGAAATACATATTTTACTTCACAATCTTTTTCTAAGTACCGTAAAATATGCGAAGGATATGCCGCTATGGAAAATAAGAATGACAAAAAAGGGATCGGTCAAGAAAGGAAAAAAGCAGTATTAGAATGTAGTATTTGTCTTAAAAGTTTTTCATATATGTATCAAAATTACAGAAACATACGGAATGATGCTCATATTCAAGTTTGCCTTATCTTTGTCCACATCCTGAGTGTAATTGTAAATTTAGGTACTTGACACATGGAAAAGAAGTTCATGGAATAAATATGACAACGAATGTAATAAATTTAGAAGATAAGTTAAGTTTTCAATTATGGCTAGAAAATGAGAGTTCTAGGACTTTTTCTTCTTTTAAAAAAACTTATTGGTGATAAAACAACCAAAACAAATGTTTATTCGTATTACAGTTTTAAGTCCATAATATCAAAGCCATTTAATAGGAAAACTAGTTGAAAATATGTTAAAGGCTTAATACCATCAACTGAATGTCCTGCTTGCTTCATTGTTTTTGAGACAGTTAGTCGGAAATTTATTAAAGCTAACCTTCAAATGGGCATTGAGAAATCTAAAGTACTGGAATATGCTCGTGGGAACAGAGAAATGAGGAATGATCGAGGTAACTTATTTTGTTAAAGAATCCTTTTGACAAAAACCCTATCGTATTACGTGAATTCTTTGAAATTACTTTCATTGCCCCATAAGAAAGATGCTGTTTCAGTAGATATTATTATTAATAAATTGCAAAATGAAACTTATAATTGTATAAACCTCAAGGACAAGATATGGTTTCAGGTTCTAAAAGCGTAAAAAAATTGCCAAACTATTCATTAGTAATTGGCTTACAAACAGCCGAACAAAAAGAAATGATGGTAAAAAACTGTAACAAAATCTTATGCATTGACTCTACTCACAAAACCAATCAGTATGATTTCAATTTAATGAATTTAATAGTACCTGATGAATATGGAATAGGTTATCCAATTACATATTTCATCACAAATAAATTAGATATGGAAACTATGCACTGTTTATTCAACAGCATAAAAGAAAGAATTCCCAACTTAAATTTTAATTGTAGTTATTATGACTGATGATGATAAAACAACAGGTCCTGCTTTTAAACAAGTATTTGGCGATGAGATTAAACATGTTCATCATGCTTTAAAGAAATGGCTAACAAATCTTGTTTCTAATTTAGAAACAAGGAATAAAATTTATGCATTTTTGGCAGTTCTTTTAGAGGAAACGGACTCAATAAAATTTAAAAATAATATGGATAATTTAAGAATTTCATTTGCTGATAAGGAATCAGCATTCATAAAATATTTTACTGATAATTATTATGGTAGAGCAGAATTATGGAGTATGTCATATCGTCAATTTCCCCATGAATATATTTTGATATGAATATGTATTGCAAGTTGTTTCATAAGTGCAAATTCATTTTTTGAATAGATAATGGAATTTATTCTGTTTTAAAATTAGAAAATGATACATATTTTGCATATCAATATAGAATAATAATTTGCATACATTTAAGTGTTTATCCTTCAACATATAAATAGCCCAATACTGGATTAGAAATTCCTGATGGAGATGTTTATGTGAAGGCAATATATTCATGATTAGTATAGTCTCAAACTAATGGAGATGTGTTTTAGGAAGTTAAAAAGATTGTAGAAGGATGTTCAGCCATGATAAATGCTTCTGTAGGTGTATAAAAAAATCATATTTATCTCTATGTATGCATTTGTAAATTTATGTATGCTTGGATAATCACCTACTGTATAAACATATTAAGAAAGTTAACTCATTTTCTGTACAACAATTTCCGTATTTTGATCGTGTTTAAGTGATGGAATTGTTGGAAACAAAGAATATGACCATCATTTAGTTCCATCCATGGCTTGTGCAGAAAATTGCATTGAATCTGCAAATAAAGAAATATATATATCATACTTTACAAATAGGGTATTAAACAGAGAAATTATAATTTTGATATAAATGAATTTAGAATGTACAAGTTTGATTATATTGCAGGTAAGTGTTTAAATAAAATATCTAATATATTGTATCAGATGATATTTACACTTGTTATCAATGCAAGCAGAGTTATATACACTAGGTAAGTTTATTCGTGTAGCTTTTTAATTATTTAAAGCACTATATAAAATGAATATTGTAATTCTTTTGTTTCATTTATATACTATTAATAATTCGTTTTTTTGTGTAGTAAAAATAATTGTGCTAGTTTTTTAAATTGTAATGGAATATATATTTTCTAAGGAACCTACCTTTTCTGTTGGAAAAGGGGTTAATGCATTTACATACCATACCTCCTGGGTGACGTGGAAAATGGTGGAGATAAACCAAGTTTTCATATCATGTATTACTTTAGGAAAATATTTTTAATAGTTCTTATTTTCTAGTCAATCATCCATTTTATTATGTGTATCTGATCAACCAACTGAGTGCTGGAGACACTCTTGCATGTGAGAAGTTTTTAATAACTACGATGAGAATGTTAGATGGTATTTCCATCTGTGGTGACATTATCTGTATTACAATTGCATCACAGTTGTGAAAGACTTTCTGAAGAATTCAAATTTGTAAAAAATAATAGGTAAGTTATATTTATGTGAAAAATATAATGTGTAACGAATCGCTCTCTATACAGTATTAATTGTAATTATTATAGTTATATATTAAATATTATTACAGAAACGATACATTTGTATATGTCAGGTAAATGGCAAAATCAGGAATCCTAAGTAGTAATTTCTTTTCTTCATTGAGCAAAATTACAGGATTAAAAAAAGTAAGTGTAGTATTTTTCTTAAATACATCATTTGCAGTATTGCTTTTATTTGATATAATAAAAGAAAAAAGCAGAGAATGCAATACAATTTTAATTCATGTACATTTCCTTTAATACATATATTAAACATTTCATAATAACTAAAATACGTATCACAATAACTTCTGATATTTTTAAATTATTAAACAGTTACTAGTTGCTAATTTTTGAGAGCCCATAGTTTTGATAAATCATAAAATTTACTTCTTTTACTGTTTTGAACGTATAATGGGGCTGATGCACGTTGAATTTGTAGAAGCTCCAAGTCTCTCCCTTCATAGTATGGTGGGGAAGTTTGAAGGAAGAGGTGCCAGACAAGTATTATCCGTGTTACTTAACTCAGGCTCAAAATTTCGAGGTAACTATGTCGTCAATTGCCTTCATGTTGCTTCTGAGTGTGACACTACTGAACAATCATTAAATCAATTAGTAGTAAAAGAATGGGAAAAAACTGAAATAACCGTTTTATTTAAACTATTTCTTATTGAGTGTGAGAACAACAAAAAAATGCTTCAAGTTGCTTTCTCTTCAAATTTCTGAAAAATGACAAACATTAAATATCACATTAAGTAATAATTACAAATAAGCAAGTTACTATTTGATTTTTAGAGCTGTTACAAAAACAATCAATAAACAATATCACTTTGCATGTTTAACAATTAACTGCACAAATCAATGTATTTTTTTTTTCTTTATTAATAAATCCTTCAATTACAGAGAAAGCTCAAACATCAAAATTCTATTCAAGTTGTAACAATAATTAAAATCAGCTTACAATATTTTCAAAAAAATTTTATGGTTTGTTTCAAAAGAGTTCACCAAACATTTAACTAAAAAAAAGTTGTTGGAGTAACGTTCTTATATCAAAACGGCAAGCAAAACTTATACCTGTATTTATCCCGAACAAGCTCTACACGTTTTTGATAAATGATTAGAATGTCTTATGCAACGAAAGAAATATTTTCATTGAAATATTTTTTTCTTTTTTTCCAAAGGCAATGAAAAAGCAAATCTACACTTCAAGGATTCATGTAATGAGTCATTATAAAATATGTATAGACAGCTTTTAGCTTTATTTTCATCGGATAATAAAGCAATTTCTGTAAAATCATTTTTATTTCGTTTGTTATTCTTAGTTAAATGTTTTGGCGGAATGACAATAATGTGTAATCAGTAATTTGTTGTATACATCGCTTTATCGTTTGTAAGTTGGGATCGTTGCTGTACTTCAGAAACTAGTATATTTTAATTCGAATAATACATATGGCGATTCTTTACTCCAAAAATGTTTTTATTTTTAGACTTACAAGTAAAAAATACGTCATAGAACAAAATAATGTAAAAAATATTCATCATCAAATATATTTATTCTAAAAAAAAATTATTTTTTACTAATTATTTCGTTAATTCAAATTGAAATGTTGATGTACATTTTCTGTGTCATTTAATCGAATTTTTTTGTAATAAAATTGATTACGATGTACAACATCAATAATTTTGAATTAATGTTTTTTTTCCCTAAATTTTGATGAGGACGTTCAGGAACAAGCAAAAACACTAAATAAATTCTTTTTATTTAGAAATGCATATTAATAATAATTTAGTGTAGTGTAATATAAATAATATCAAATATCATATCACACACAATCAGTTATTTCAAGTGTAATGTCGAGGAATTTAAGTATCGTCGAATTTTAAAATAAAATAGAAATAGAAAAAATGAAGAATATTTCAACATATTTTCTAACCTTTTTTCCCTAGAAACAAATAAATTATCTTCAAATGGAATGCATTCAACTGCAAAGGGACATTCAACAGAAAGAAAAATTTAGGAATGTTTCTTTACTGGAGTCTTATAAAGATTAACTGCCCCGCGATAAATATATTTTTCACAATCATGCTTTATTAATGTCTTCAGCTTTTGGCAGTGCTTATATTTGTGAACAATTATTTCAAGAATGAAGTTTACAAAAATCAAAAATAGGACAAAGATCACTGACAAACATCTTGAAAATGCAGTAAGAATTGATACGTCTATTGAACCTGATATCGATTTGCTTGTTCACAAAAACAAATTCATCCATCTCATTAATTCGAATTTTTTCCATCTGTATGAAATCCAAACTACATGAAATGAAACTTTTACAAATTTAAAATAAATACGTACTTATACATATCTAATTCAAATTTTAAAAAATTAGAATAAAAAGAAGTTATAATTTATTTTAATAAAACTACACAGAGTTAATTTTTATTTCAATGTGCTGAAAAAATATTGTACGTGCTGCCCAGCATTTTTTTTTTTTTTTTTTTTTGCAATGTAGTGCTCAAATGGCCATCGTTTAGACACCTATGGTTTAAACTAAGGACTCATATTCGTATAGCAAACTATAAATTCAGTTTTCATTAATTTAAGTGTATATATATGCATATATATGTGTGTGTACAAAAAACCTTTTTTAAAAAAAAATTTACACCCGTAAAAATAATGATCAAAATTTCTACGCAAATTTTTTAAGTATGCTATTTTTACTATTTTTTGTTTAGCGAGTTCAGTAAAAAGTTTTTGTTTTGAAAAAAACAAATGTTTTTTTCCTTATATATGATATTATTTGATTTCCGATGCAGTAAAATGCTATCGGTGGTTGAAAAAAGTTTATAAAAAACGCAAAAAACGGCGAAAAACGCAAGAGCGTATGACACACAACCTCTCCGTAGAGAAGCGCTGACGGGGATGAATTCATTTTGAAGAGCAAAATATTCTCAACAAGTCAACCTTAGGAATGAAGAATTTATCATTTATGGTTTGTTTTCTCTCTCTCTTTCTCTATTTATATATATATATATATATATATATATATATATATATATATAGAAGCCTTAGTTTTGCTTCTAAGTGCGACGTTAATAAAACAAATCAATCAAATGTGTAAAAAAGGTGAAGATTTTGAGGAGAAATTGCTATTAATTTATCGCTAACCAGTAATTCCAAACTAATTCCTAAAATTCTACGGTCCTAAAAATTGGAGAGAGAGAGAGTCGCTGTGCAAAAATTAGATTTTACATCGAGTGTCAGCGAGTTGTTCGCTTCTGCTCAATTTAAATTTATGAGTTTAAATGATCAATTAGAGAAAAAATCAAAAAGATTACTTAAATTTAATTGGAAGAAATGCAGAAATGTTTACAGAAACTGTAACCATTTCTGTTTCCCTCACGGGCCGGGGGTGGGAAGTGCAGTTTTGGTCGCATATAAATAATTTAATATAAGGGAAAGATTGAATTACTTTGGAGAAAAGTGCTATGGTGGTTTTAATAGTTGGAGCCATTTAGTTGTTATGTACACGAAATTTTGCTTATTATTTGTGTCGGTAAATATGGTCTGCACTCTGATTAATGAATTTGCAAGCTTTTCGATAGAGAGAAAAGTGTTTCTAGATAGTTTAGTGATAAAACGATCAATATTTTCAGTTTGAAGGTCGTTATGATTGACCGAATTTCTAACGTACCATGGAGCGTTGGTGATAATTCTAAGAATTTTTTTTGCAAGGTTTGGATGTGTTTGAGGTAGGTCGGGGCTGCGGCCCTCCAAAAAGGGGAGGCAAACGTAGAGCAAAAATAAATTTTTAAAAAAAATACTAATAAACCGAATTCCTTCACCCATTGGTGCTACACTGTTCGTGTCAAATGGCGTGGAGGGGATATCTGAACTTGATCTTTGCTTTTTGTCACTGAGACCTCGTAAGGTCGTAAAAAACTTTTTTCACATATAGTCCTTTCCTTCCACACGTGTTATTTCCTTTGCAACTGCATACTGTTACCACTACTATCTATTTCTCCCTTTTTCTTCAGCTGTGGTCATAAACTAGGCCTGTGCTTGTCGTCGGCATAATCTGTTCCTTTTCGGAAACCACAGGTGTCTGGATATCTGGTTAATGATGGACACTATCCTTGACTGAAGTCCTGTCAGAACGCAAGGGTCAGTCGTCTTCCTCCCGTCCTCAGAGTGGGGGACTCTCTGTACATAATACTCGTTCCTTCCCCCTTTATTGACCGAAGTCTCCATACAAACTTTTTCCTCATGAAGAATAACTTTCCGGCGCTAAATCTCGCTTTTTTTTCTTCTTTCTTTTCGTAAAAAATCGCTTATTGGTTAAGAATATTTATTCAGTTGATATTTTGAAAAAATCGTCTGCACTTCTATTTTCTAGTTGTGTGGTATTGCTACTAACATAAGTCAAAAAATGACATTTGTGTTATTTTGAATTAACATAATTATTATCAAATATGAATTATTATCATAACTTCAAATTTTTGTAAGCCTTTGTTACAGATCAGAGGTCTTCAACCTGGGTTCTGCCCAACCCTAGAGTTCCCCAGAACTTTAACAAGGATTCCGTAAGAGATCACTATTTGCTTAATCAAAGCACCAAAATTTTAGTAAAATTTTAATTTTTGTAAAAGATCGAAATCTTAAAGGCAGTTTGCTTGTAAAAATAAATATAAATAAATATTTTTTGGATAAAACAAAATTTTAAATTTCATATAAGTCACGTTCTTCAAATACATTAATCGATACACATTAGGTTACATATTTGTCTCCATTCTTTGGCTTAGTCGATATATCTCAAATTGATATATTGACAGGCACTCAATTGAAACTGAAATTTAATCAGGTTTGATATTATTCATACCCAATTAAAAATAAAAACAGAATAAAAAAGTGGCATCAAACCCATTTCTTCCCTTTCCTAAAAGAACTAAAAAATTATTTAATTACTATTATTTAATTAATTTCACTTTTTGTTAAAATTCCTTTATTTTAATATATAGTTATAAAAATTAGGCTTTATTTTTTAACAAGATGCAAGCCAAATCAGTTCGTGTATTTAATCCTGGTGTGATCCTGGATGTATTTAATTTAAAGTATTTCGCGTTTTAATCAAAGGCTTCTTTCTTTTTATCTAACCATTAATCAAAATCCCAAAAGAATATTTTAGAAAGACTAAGAAAAGAAAATATATGTATTTTCAATAATTTTGTTCTCTAGTACAAGAAAATGAAAAATGTTCAAAAAATTACTTTCAAATCCTATTTACATGAATTAGATTAGTTAAATTGAAATAAAAGTTTGTATTAGTTTGAGGCTGAGTGAAATTTAATTTAAGACAAAATATTACATCTGAATAGAGTAGATTCAGGGCCAAATAGTAGTCATGACGGTTTTGTAACTCAACAAAACAATTTTAATCTGTTTTCATAATAAACTTTTCTATTTGGATGTAAAATATAAAGATTTTTCATTTTTATAAGCTTACAATTATTCTTACTCAATAGTCTCCTATGAAGCGATATGCGTATGTTGCATTTACTTTTATTTTTTACGCAAATATGTGTATCAAAAAATACACAACCATGTACTTGAAAAAACGCTGTAAGAAGAATCAACACTTGGCTATTGGCGATAGATCTCATTATTTTGATCATCGGTTAAGTGACGAGGACGACACTTGAACTGAAATTCCACTTACCAAACTTCCACACCTCGTCAGTGCAAAAACTTGGAGTATCATCAGATTTAAAGTGCAATTGCCCCCCCC
>BMAW01101433.1:0-89205 GCA_019974015.1 Nephila pilipes | reverse complement strand
TTTAGAGAAATATAGACTGGAACCCACGATTTGAGGAAAACAACTCTGGCTGGTCAGGAGATTGCGATCAGAAACAACTACGGCTACCGTGGCCAATTTTGGTAGTAATCGAGTCATGATTACATCAAAAATCTTACTTTTCAAACAATGGAGTGTGATTCATATTAAACGAAATTGAACCTCAATTTTTTAAATCGATGTGAATCTGATATTAAGAAAATGAGGTTCACTCTAGCGTCATGTTTGTTACTGAACCGTGGTTCAGAAATGCGACATCCATATCGAACAAGTATTGTGTAGTTTTTACCGGGATTTTAATTTAATCCAATCCAATTCGGAATTTACGTATGTATTTAATTCGGAAACAGTCGTGTAACAATGACTATAATCTTCGTAAATAGACTTCACATATTGAAAAATTGATAATTCAGATATTAAAATTCTCTTTTTATTTTATATTATAATAAGTTTAAAGAATTCACAAATTGATACTTTCTTTATAATAAATAGAGTGAAGTACTATACAAAGTTTTTAATCTAGTTGTATAATTTATTGAAATCAGATTCAAGTGTTTATGTAGTTATATAGTCAGCTATTTTGAAATCATTTACATTGTAAATTTAATTCAATGGTCTATTTATTGAATGCGCAATACTCTACAGAAACAATAATCAATTATTTGAAATGATTTAAATGGTACCTTGATTTCATATATGTTCCAGTTCTTATCAAAATCATATTATTTGAAGGATCCATCATATCTATAGGATAGAATAAACTTTAGTTTATAGATTATTCGACTCTGTGATCGAGAGAAAGTGTAACATGATTTAAAGATTCAGCACTTATTCATATTTCGTTTTGGTTATTATACATGTTAATTTCTAATAACAATTCTGGTGAAAGTATTATCAATTTATAATTTTACCTCTTTGCTCTACGGAAATATGATGAGCGAAACTTGGTAAAACTTTAAGATAATATGTTACATACTAAAATCCGACTTAGCAAGGCTCCTGTAATATCACACTTTGATATCATTTAATATAAAACAATGAAAAATAAGAAAAATTGAAATGAAAATTTTAATATTTTGTTGCAATTATTTTAAATAAGTTTATAATTGTTGCTGTAAGCTTTTATAACGAGAAAGATATAACAAGATGTTTGAACTTTTAGACGCCAATATACTGTTGAAAGCTATTTTATAAATTATTATACTTTTTCTGAAATATTAAGTAACCTTATTAGAAATACGACAAAGCATTAAAATAAGTTAAAGTTTTATGTTCGCTATATAGCATCAAACTCTGCCAAATATTTAAAATTCACATAACATCAATCAATAACTCCGGACTAACGGGGCTAGCGCTCATGGTAAACTAAAGCTAACCAGGTCTTTCTAAAATTACTGTGGCAGAACGTGTCAAATTTTAAAGTCGATCGGACCAGAAACAGCTGAGTTATCAGGGTTGGGTAAAGTCGTTTGTAGTTTGTTTAAAATGGAAAAACCGAGTTTCGTGTTCGATAAAACATTGTTTTTAATGGGTAAAACACCGTGCAAGCAAGAAACAATGGATTGAAAAATTGCCGGACTGCCATCCATCAAAGCAACGATTGTCAATTGGTTTGCCGAGTTTAAGCGTGGTCGTACCGACACAAATGACGCGGAACTCGAATTATGTGGGAAGCCGTTACACCGGAAAATGTGAGTGAAGTGACAAAATTATAATGAAAGATCAATAAATTGAGCTCCGTGAGATTGCTGAAGTGCTGAATATCATATGAAGTGTATTTACTGAAAAGTTTTGAAGTGGAAAGTGAAAAGGTTTTTCAAGTGGTGCCGCGATTGCTTTCGGTGGAACAAAACAGCAACGAGTCGATGATTCAAGCTGTTTATCACTATTTACTCGCAACAAAAAGATTTCATGAAAAAGTTGGAAAAACGGAACGTTAATATCCACCTAAAGGTGATTAACAAAAGGTATTATGTTGATGGAATAAACCGATTTTCTGCAAAAATGTTGTTTTCAATGTGTCTCTCGGGGTTATTTATGATGTGTTATTTCCTTAAATGATTCACATTAGATAAATTTTAAAGCTTACATCCGAAGTTTTAATGTCTAGAAATACGGATAACAAGGTTTGAATGCATAAAAATTTGCTGTATTTATATAATAAATCTATTTTCAAAAACACCATTAGGTTATGTGATCAGTATCAAAAACAAGCTATTGAGTTCTTATAAATTGTGAAATATTGTTTACCATCTGGATTTTAACATAAATTATACTTGAAATTATGAAGTCAAATGCTAGTTCATTCGAAATATTAAATGAAATATTTTATTTTATGCATTAAATGGAATTAAACAATGAATCTATAAATTTGTTTTACTTTTCTTGTGACCCAATTCAATGTTTCAAAACTTTTCTCCAGTTTTGATCTGAAAGTTGTAATGACTCAAGGGCGAAAGTATTGTAGTTAGGTGTGTGAAGTCAAGTAATTCTAGTCGAAATTCTTGTTTTCACATGGAGAATATCATTTTTAAAAGTATTTATAAATGATCAATCATATACTTTAAGTTCAGCTGTAATTTAATATCTTGAAGTTTAGCCACCAATTGGTTTAATCAACGCCAATGTGTTTTTCTAATTAAAATTATCAGTAATATATTAATTAGAAACTAAAGTAGAATTCATATGTTTACATAATTATAAAATGTTAAAATATCCTTGATTGTAATAAAGTGAAAATGTAAATACGAATCTGAATTGTGTATGTTATTTTTGAAAATGCTCTTAAAATTCTCAGAATCGAGCAACGACAGGAATAGTTTATACAGTTTGCATTTACAATCAAATGACGTTGATTCAAATATTGCTAACCCAATTCAATAAAGATAACTGGCAAGGCATTTACAAGCATTTTGTTGTGAATGAAATACTCGAAGAAAATTAAAAATATTGTTAAACCTTGAGTAAATTTTAAAAGTAGAGGTTAAGAAAACAATTATTTGAAAGGAAAAGTCCCAGCACATACAATTCGTCTTTATAATTTACATGACAGTATTAAACTTGAACATATTATGTTTTGGTTAATTGAAATATGATTATCAGTACCATTTAAATGTTTAAAATACTTTGTGTTGAAGGAATATTCTATTCAGTAAAGGACTTAAATGCTGCTTCAACGATAATTATTTTTGCAGTTTCTTAAAGAGAACAGAAAATGTTTGCCTCCACACTCAAAATTTTCCTCTATAAAATAATTAAATAATAGGTGTGGTTAAAGTGCATACGCCATATATATATACGTATATATATATATACTCTTTCTGATATATATATATATGTATAATGTGATTTCCTCTCCTTCTATTGTTCAGAAAAATTATACTTTTCCTTAAATACTGATCTGCAAGAAGGTGCCGAAGTTTTTCATCGATTATAAAAGTTTTTAAAGAATCCCAGGTCTCAAATCTACTAATAAATCTTAAACACATTTTGTTTATCGAAGCACGTGTTGAGGTTTTGTAACATTATATGAAATTTAAATGATTTAAAAGCATTATAAAACAAAGAAATTTTATTCATTAGGTTTGGCCAATGCTAGCCTTATTCCAATGTAGCAATAACATGGTAAGCAACATATTGTATGAAATTCTTCAATTCAGTTTGTCGCCGTGTTGCCGGGGCTGATGCACGTTAATTCTGTTCGGGGGCCAAAGTCCTCCCGTTTGCGTGGTGTGAATGTTAGGAGAGGGGGGTGCCAGCTCAGGTGTCGTCCTCGTCACGCTAGTATCGCAGTGTCATCTGCATACATGCATATTTTTGTATTTTGGTGTTTAGGGATGTCGTTCACGTAGTAATTGAACAAGATGGTTGAGAGGATTCCTCCTTGCGGGACTCCAGCTTCAACTTTTCTTAGATTTGATAGCTGTTCATTAACGGTGACTTGAAAGCTTCTATTGCGTAGATATGAGTTTATTATTTTTACGAGATATGCAGGGGTGTTGTAGTTGATCATTTTGAAAATTAAACCTGTATGCCAGACTCAGTCAAAGGCTTTTTGGATATCCAGGAAGACCACACCAGTATTTTGACTTTTGTAAAATCCAGTCTTGGTGAATTCCACTACTCTGAGCAGTTGGTGTGATGTGGATAATTTCGGGACGAATCCATGTTGTTCGGGGATGATGATATCGTGGTCTTGTAGAAATTTTGATAGTCTATTGTGGATTATTTTTTCGGCTAGTTTGCTGAGGATTGGTAATAAGGAAATTGGTCTGTAGTTTTCTGGCCGGGTAGGATCCTTACCCGGTTTCAGGATAGGGATGACAACAGCGGTTTTCCAGGAATCCGGGAAGTAACCGAGATCTAGCATATTGTGAATGATGTTTCTTAGTTGAAAGATGCAGAGGTGTGGCAGGTTTTTTATCATTTTATTGGTGATGCCTTCTCTCCCTGGTTCTTTTTTGATTTTTATTTCCTTTATGTAATCTGCAATTTCTGAGGCTAGTGGTGGAGGGTAATCCGGATTTTGGAAATTTTCTTCATTTTGTAGATAGCAAAGACACTACTTTTCACCAAAAATAGGCCAAGCACTAAACGAACACCTACAGAAACTAGAAGCATGGTACTCTACTTGGAAAATAGCCCTGAACGTTTCCAAGACAGAGGCCGTCTTCTTCTCCAGAAACTACAGAAAAATAGAACCAGACATTTTTCTGGAAAACAAAAATATACCCTGGTCTCTAGACACTAAATATCTTGGTGTAACGTTGGATAAAAAACTCACTTTTAAACAACACGTTCTACGAATTAAAAAGCAGTATAATTCTGCAGTAAATAATATTTCCCCCCTTATTTCGCGTAAATCTACATTAAGTAGACGTAATAAATTGCTTATCTACACCCTGATACTAAGACCTATCCTGACCTATGCTAGCCCAGTCTGGTCGCATTGTGCTGACACAACACTGGAATTATTAGAAAAATCCCAAAATTCCACCATTAGAATGATAGTAAGAGCACACTGGTACATGAGAAACACAGACATCAGATACTCAATTAAACTTCCAACACTTAAGAAATTCATTAAAAAATTATCAGGAAATTTCTACCAAAAAATTGATACCTCGAGCAATAAAACCATTCAAGAAATAGAAAAGTACACCCCACTCGGAAACAACCCACAACTACACAGACCACGAGAAATCTTAATTCTTTAATTTCACTTATATTATAAAAACACTGGTAACACAAGCACACTCCTCACAAAATCTCACAGACAGACAGACATAAGAAAAACTGACGAGCGTCAGCGAGTCATCGCCTTTGCTCAAATTGATGGATATAGTGGGTCGTAAGAAACAATGTAGAAGACGCCCAAAGCCGATTGGACTAAAAAAAAAGAAACATCAAGAGTACCAGTGACACTTTGCAGTATCGACGCTGTGTGATTAGAGGATATTAAACAAAGTTAAATGTACCAAAATCTTGCATAATGAAGGTCTAATAATTGTAAAAAATGAAAAAAGTTATGGGGGTTTAAGTGGGAGGGACCATTTAGTAGTTTTATATGCGAAATTGAATTTGGAGTGGGGGTTGGTAAAAAGAATTTGAGCCTTAATAATTGGATTATTGTGATGGAGAATGGAGGTGAAGAGATTTCGAGAGAGCTTAGTGATATATGAAGCAATTGGTTCAATTTGAAGATCATTGTGGATTACATTGTTTCTTATATACCAGGGGGAATTTGTCATTATTCTGAGAATTTTGTTTTGCATGATTTGAACCTTTTTCATGTGAGTTTGTGCGAACCCCAAACAGGGGAGGCGTAGGTGATGATTGGGCGAAGGATCTGTTTGTATAGTAAGACTTTATTATTTAATGAGAGAGGAGAGTTTCTGCCTATGAGTGAAATACATAAATGAATTTTATTCCAAAATTTTTCAGTCAGGAATTTGATATGCTGCTTATATGTGAGTTTCGAGTCTAACTGAAGTCCAAGGTAGCGTACTACCGAGACCCAGTTTATCTCTTCATCAAAAAGATTTAGATTATTGTTGGGGTTTATTGTGCCATACTTTTTGAAGATTATTGCTTGAGTCTTATCAACGTTGATTGCTATCCTCCAGTCCGTTAACCAAAGTTCTAAGATGTTGAGATAATTTTGGAGAGCTTTGACGGTATATTTTAAGTTAGCCCCCTGAGCTAACACAGCAGAGTCATCAGCAAAGAGACACACACTGACACTGGCATGGTGTGGAAAGTCAGAGGTGAAGAGATTATATAAAAAAGGACTTAAAATCGACCCCTGAGAGCAGCCAGCAGCCATTGTTCCATTATTTGAATAACTATTTTTAATTTTTACATTGAATGATCTGTCGTGGAGAAAACTGTTGATGATATTGATAAGATAGAAAGGAAATTTGAAGTTGATCATTTTATAAATCAACCCATCGTGCCACATTCTGTCGAATGCTCTTTTAACATCCAAGAAAATGCCAATAGTAAATAGATTATGGGTGAAACCTTCATTAATAATGTTGGTCACTCTGGTTAGTTGGTGGATAGTAGAATGGCCCTCTCGAAATCCACACTGTTCTGGGGGGATGCAGTTTTCAATGTTGCTATGGATTTTGATTCTATTTAGTAAGATTTTTTCATAAATTTTTGCAGTGGAGCTTAGAAGACTGATTGGCCAGTAATTTTGAGTGAATTTATGATCTTGATTTGGTTTTGGGATCATAACAATTGTAGCTTCTTTCCATTTTTTGGGGAAGTAATTTGCCATGAGACACTTGTTAATGATTTTAGTCAGATTGGTGATTGCCTTGTCCGGAAGATATTTAAGAGCAATATTAGGAATAGTATCTGGACCTGGAGCTTTCTTATTTACAAGATTTTTGATTATTTGTTTAATTTCGTTTGGGGTGGCCAAGGGGGGGATGTTGGAGAGTGTTTGATCATTTTCTAGGAAATCAGAGACGACTCTTTCCACTTCTTCTATTTTTTCGTCCGAATACGGAAAAGCGTTTTCTTGGAATGTAGCTTCCAGGGTATCTTTGAAAGCTTCCGCTTTCTCAAAATCAGAGTAAGCCATTCCACTCGGGCCACTGAGGGGTGGAAAATTGTAAGCTTTACGAGTGATAATTCTGTTCAAGTTAAACAAAGAATTATCCTCGGGGCTGAGATTATCAAGTAGGATTTTCCAGCTTCTATTTTTGTGATCATTAATTAAGATGCGTATTTGTCTAATTAAGGAGTTTACTTCCCTTTTGTAGGGGCGGTAACGAGTCTGATTCCAGAGTTTTCTGAACCTGTTTTTAGTTTTGATGAGATTCCTGATATGAAGAGGGAGTCTGAGGTGGGGGGTGTTAATCACTCTTGTAGTGGAAGAACAGTTGATTGCATAAATAATTTTGGAGTTGAAGTCCTTGATAGCGTCTTCTATTTCATTGTGTTCAATCTTGGGATTTCCAGGCATGGTGTGATGTATAATTTCTTGGAATTTAAGCCAATTCGTTGATTTATGAGTTCTAAGATCAGGAGGGAGGATATTGTTTAGAAGAAGATCGATGATGATGGGATTATGATCACTACTTAATTCATTTATGCTAGTGACGTTAGAGTGTCTGAGATTTTTTGCAATGGCAAAATCAAGGATGGAGTTTGATCCTCTGTGCGGGAAATGCGTAGGATGGTCAGGAGCAATGATGTCGAGAGCCGAAGCCTCCACCCAATTGCAGATTACAGTACCATTTCTGTTTGCTCTTCCTGGGTTCCAACAGGGGTGTTTAGCGTTGAAATCTCCAAATATTATAACTTTATGGTTTGGGACGAGGATAGAATCTAAGTCGATAGTGTTTATGGTTCCGTGTGGAGGTCTGTAAATGCTGGAGGCCGTGATGAAAGAGTTATTTTGCAGGCAGATATTAATGGTGGTATTTTCAAACGTTTGGGTGTTAATGATGATTGGGAAGTGCTTAATTGAGTTTTTAATAAAAAGAGCAGTGCCGCCTCCCCTGTGGGTAAGACGGTCATTTCTATGGCAGGAGTAGTTGGGTATTTTAATAGTATCAGAAGGCTGAAGATGCGTTTCTTGGATACCAATGATATCCGGGTCGTGTTTAGCTATTGCATTTTTTAGTTCATCTATGTGCTTTTTTAGTCCATTTGCATTCCAGCTGTAGATGCGGAGTAAAGGATTATTACAGTTTGGTGTAATAGACATTATTTAGTGGTTAACAGCTGGCTTTGAATGATTTGGAGCATGGTGCCCATTTGACTTAGTAGTTGGGTCATCGTATTTACAAGAGGAGCCTCTGTTGAGCTATTGTTTTGGGTAGGTTGTTGAGGAATGGCTTGAGGTTGGGGGGCGTTTTTAGTTTGAAATTGCTTTTTTCGTTCTTCCCAAACATTTATGGTTGGTGGTTTTGCGGCTTTGAAGTTTAATGGATTTTTAACACATCCGGAGAAGTTGGCGGGGTGTGGACCTCCGCAGAGAGCGCACTTGGCAGGGGTTTGCATCGTTTTGGTGCAGTCTCGAGTGATGTGGCTGCCAGCACATTTGAGGCACTTAGGAGTGCGGTTGCAGAACCGGCTGTGGTGGTAGAATTCCTGGCAGCGATAACATTGCGCAGGCATGGTATTTTTCTTCAAAGCTTCTATTTTTACTTTAAAATAACCAATATTTGAAATGTTAAAAATATCCTGAGTTTCTTCAGATTTTTTTAAGACAACAAGAAAAAGTGGCATGTTGGTATTATTTCTTTTACTTTTGAGAACTGATACATGATCAGGGTTGAATCCAAAATATTTTAATTCACTAACTATCTCATTAGTGTCATAGTCCGAGGGTAAACCGCGAATCACGACTTTCAACATTTTTTGTGTTTCATATCGAATGTGTGGGATTTAAGCTTTTTTACCGAGATGTAGTTTTGAATGATTCTGTGGTCGTTGGGTGATTCAGGGAAAACTTTCATCTTCCCGTTTATGAATCTTCCTAGCACCTTGTTGCCGGTTTTTTCACTTAGCTCTTTCAGAAGCTCGGGAGTGTTCATACTCTCATCGATAATTATTGGAGGAACTCTTTTTTTCTTGGTAACAACAGTGAAGCCATTGTTATTTTCAGTGTCACTATCATTATTTTCTTCAGTTTGAGTGGTTTCGGGCTTAGTGGAGGTTTTTGTTTCTATTTCGCTTTCTTCTTCGGAAGAGGAGGAAGCGGAGTGCATGGATTCGACATCCGATAAATCTGAGTTAGTTACTTGTTTTGATTTTTTGGGTTCAGAATTTTCCATTATGGGTGAGGCCAAATTTCTCTTATTCTTTTTAGTTTTTCTGTTACTATTACTCTGAGATGGAGGGGGGAGAGGGGATGTAGGTTTCTGTCTAACATTTTCAAGGATTTGCTTCAAATAGTATTTAAGCTCATCTGAAAGGAGCTTGTTAGATTTGCGCGCACATCGAATGATGATGTGTTGGGTCTCATTTACTAATTGCATGTCTAGTTCGTCTGAGTTTTGTTTGGTGTAATTATGAATCAGATTCTCCAGATAATCACAATATGCTTCGTAAGATTTCGCGTCATTTAATTAATCAACCCTATGATACGCATCCTCTAAGTTTTACTCACACAGGTTAATAACAGAAAGGCCACTTACCTCTGATGAGTTTAATGTATCCATGATGGTAATCCAAATAGTCGAGGGTAATCCAAATCAACACGTGCACGTGGATTTGGGAACGTGGGAAGCACAAGTAAGTTTTCTACAATGCGTAGAAAATTTAAGATGAACTATCTAAAAATAATGATTTAGAATGTTGGAAAAGTCACTAACAAGTTTGTATGAATCAAAAATAATCAGCAAAAGTCCAAAAACAAATCGATGGAACTCGATTACATATCCGATCAAGCAGGCGTCGCAGCCGTCGAAGGGAGAAAAAGTCGCCGTTGAATACAGCACACGGTACGGGGAGAAAATTCCCGCCGTCAGCAGAAAACCAGTTTCACGAGAGGAAGAAATGGATCAGCACAGGGTTGTGGTCGCTACTTAACTCCGGTAGCGAGTGAATTTGGAAGGACCAATCAAAATTCTTCGTAATGGCTATGTTGATGGTGGAGGCGGAGTTATGGCAGTAGTGTGTCGGTGTGGGCGGGGCTAAGATTTCTAAGCCGTTCGCCATAAACGATGACAAATAAACAAGTCTTACACAGTAGCGTGATAAGGCTTATTCCTCCCCTACACAAAAATGTTCGAAATACAATTATACCTTTAAGAATAATGTATTTAAAATAAGGAATTTCTTATATCAATTTCGAGCTCCGCTACATAAAAAAATTCTAATCTTTATTTTATGTTGAAAGTATTTAAAAAAAAAACATTCTCTCATAAAAAAAAAGTTCCAAACACAATTATACCTTTTATAACTAATGTACTTTAAAAAATAAATTCTTTATATCAATTTTTTGAACTCCGCTACATAAGAAATTCTAATATGTATTTTAAAGTTGATAGTATTTTTAAAAAAAATACATTCTCTCATAATAAAAGTTCCAAATACAATAATATATTTTGTATTAATTGCATTATTGAAAAATTAATTCTTTACGCCCCCCCCCCACAGTTTTGAGTTCTTTCGCATTTAATATTTTTAAATATGATTATATCCCTTATATTGATTGTATTTTTTTAAAAAATATATTCTTTACACCATTTTCGAGCTCGTTGCACTTTTTAAAAATTTTACAACTCTCTTAGGAAAATATTTCAATTACCGTTATAGAAATTAAAAATTAAAAGAGATTTTATTCTCTAGACAGAAGGAGGTATGTCATGCACAGTGAAAAAGATATTTACTACATTTCATTTTAAATAGAAATTACAGTTTTATTATTTGAAAAGTTTGATAATTATTAAAGTAATGAAAACATATTATTTAATAATAATGGAAAGCCACAGAGATTATCAGTTTGTGATCATGACCTCAATGTACAGTAGAGTTCTTTTTCTTTCCCATGGTGTTTATTGTCTGTGGTAAACACGGGAGACGCACCCTCATGATAGGTTAGTGATCTTTCTCTATTTTCGACTCCCTTTCTTGTGTCAACCATTTTTTCTTTTTTTGATTTTCAAACATCTGGATCATAATTACACTTTGTTTGGCGCAACATTGACGTATCTGGCTCTCGCGCGATAAAACTTCACCATCTTTGTGAGAATAGTATCGAAAAATATAGATTGAATTTTTGCAAGTGAGATTTTGTTTTTCTCTCTTCTTCTTTATTTTATTATTATAATTTTAAAATAACTGCTACTTTTATTTTATAACTGTTAAAATACGAAATTAAAATAGGAAAAAAAATTGAAAACCTGATTTCGTTTGAAATGTTGATTTCAATGAAACAAAATTTATAAACTTACTTCATTTAATTTTGAGACATTTTAGGAAAAAAATGTTTTTAAATTTCATTCCATTAATGCCTTTTATTACTTTCTTTAATTCCTTTGAATAGAATTACTCATGTAATCTAAATTTTTACAAATAGTTTTGCTTTTCTCAGTGACTTTTGCTATCTGCTTTCTATTTTTTGTAAATTTTGTTTTTGTTTTTTTAAATTTGAATAGATATCAAATTTGATAAGGATGTACTTGATTAAGCATTTCGCAAAATGTGATTTATTTCCTTGAACAATTTTATTAATTTTTTTCTTTTCAATTGCTGAATTCAAGTGAACAATATTTGAATCAGCATCACTTGACAGTAAATGTAATCTGTGTATACTGCTTCTTAATGATGACCTTATATAGAATTAATTCTGAGAATTTTAAAAAAACTTTTTTTTTTTCCAAAATTCAGAATCGTGTCTATATTTTCTCAATTTTTATTGTTGTAACCAAGGACATTTTTAACCATTTATTACTAATAAAATATATTTAGAATTTCTTTCCTTTAGTTTTTTAACTAATAGATTATAGATAATTTAAATTTAATTAAAAAAAACTTTTTTGTTTGTTGTAAAAGCTGGTTAAAATTCAATCATATATCTGTAGAGAAGAATGTTATTATTCTTTTCAAATACAAATAATTTCATTAAGCATTTTGCAAAAGTTAAGACTTGATGAATAATATGTAATGCAGGAATAAATTATTAACTTTTTACAATTCATAAAATAACTGTTGAAACTCAGCATTATATTTCAAAGGGTTTGATTTATTATTGATCAAACAAAAAATGATTAATGTATTAATGTAGAGTTATTTATGACAAAAAAAAAGTTCAAACGCTTTTCAGTTATATCGTATCAGTTATAAACATTTTCTTACGCTTAAACAGTAATAAACTTAATCAGAAGGTTGCGCGTTCAAATCACGTCCGGGTCACCACTTGTGGCGGTCGCAAAGCGGCAGCGCAGATTCGAACTCTGGACCAAGGGATCCGAAGGCGACGGGCCTACCAATCAGGCCGAAAAGATATCCCTCCGGGCTGGTTGAGTAAGGCCTTTTAACCAGTGGCGCTGCTGTAGAAGGAAGTCGCTACATATTTAAGAATATTTTTAATTAAGTATTAATTTTTTATTTCCATCTTTCTTATTTTTTCATTACTATATATTAAATGATATCAAAGTTTGATACTGCTATGGAACGGTTTTGCTAAATCTAATATTTAGCATGTACCATTCCTGTATTTATTACTTTAACAGGGTTTCTTTACCCGTATTACACATTATATTTCCGTAATGACCAATGAGACAAAATTACAATTGATACACACACTTTTCAATTGTTAATTGTTATTATGAGAAATTAATTTCTAAAAAGTGCCCAAACGAAACATGAATAAGTGTTCTTTAGATTTTAAAGCAATGCACTTTTTTCTCATTCTCAAAGTCAAATTATCCATGAAACTAAAGTTTATTCTAACTTACAAATACTTTGGATCCTCCACAAATAATATGATTTTGATTATGATAGAAGAGCTGGGAACACATATTAAATCTCAGAGTACCTCTAAAATTATTTTAAATAATTAATTATGATTTCTGTAGAGTATTAAGATGCATTCATTGAATAGAATCAACTCATCGAATTAAATTGATATCCTCTAAGGATTTCAAAATGGCTTATTGTATGCATAAAACCCTTGAATCTGTTATGAATAATTCACATGATATTAATTTAGATTAATGACTTTGTATAGTATACTTCATTTATTTATAAGAAAGAAAGTATCAATTTGATAATTCTTTTTTCTTATTAAATATATAGAAAACATGTATAAGAGATTTATGATTTTTTTTTTAAATAAGTGAATATTATCGACTTCAATATACAAAATCTATTTATTAATAATTATATTATTTTTGTAAAATAGTCATATGACAGTTTTCTAACTGCATACATACTTTAATTCCAAATTAGGTTGTTTAAATCAAAATTGGTCTAAAATCTACACGAGCGATGTAGGAAGTGGATATAGTATTTGTAAACTATGGTTCAGTAACAAGCATGACGCTAGAGTGAACCTCATTTTCTTGATTTCACTATCACACTGCGTTAGGAATTTGAGGTTCAATTCCAATTAATACGAAACAGACTCCACTTTTCAACAAATGGGATTTTTGACGTACTCTTGATTCGATCACTGCAAAAAACGGCTACAGTAGCCTAGTGGTCATGATCGTAAGCTCGTGACCAGCGCTGTTTCTTTCTGTTTCTTGGGTTATAGTCCAAATTTCTCAAAGGTATTCTGTTATATAAGTCTGGCTGCTGCAATTTAAATCTGATTTTGCTCCAAGTTCTCGCACAGGCTCCGTGTGGAAGTTTGGCGAATGGATTTCCAGTTCAAGTTTCGTCCTCGTCACTTGACCGAGGTCCATCGCCAATAAATTTCTAGTTGCTTTTTAGTACAGAGCTAATAAAACAGTTAATCAATACTACTAAATCAGATCATTAATGAGCTCCAACGATTTAATGTTTCTCTCAAAATCTCTTAATACTCGTAAATATCAAAGCAAATTACTTAGAAAAACATTGCATCCCTTACCAATTTTACCCTTATAGGCATAGTAAGAAAAAAATAAGAAGAGAAAAAACCTGAAAGAGTTATGCGAAAGTACAACTCTATTTATTTTAACTGAGTGCAGTGACAAATAAAAATCTTAATTATTAGGATGGTTTCAGAGACTATGATATTTTCGTTGTAAAATAGGCAAATCTAATTTTACAATATGGATTTGAGAACATTGTCTGTGAAATATTATTGGGGTTTCGTGTTTTTCTATAGTTGTAAAAGCATATCTAGTAAGTTTTGTTACAGAAGTAGTTATCAATTGTTTCTATATTAAGATTTCATGAATTACCTTGCTCCCCCCCTTTTTATAACATAAGAACTTATTTTGAATTTCTTAAACCATTTCATGTGAGAAGGAAAAATGTGACGTAGGCAGCCGCCACAGACCTGCTATCTCCAGAACGAAGACAACGTGCTTTGTTATTGGGCGTAGAACTTGTTTATGAAGTAGGGCTATTATTTAATGATAGAGGAGAAATCTCTCTCGTAAATATTTAACGTATTTGAAATAGATTAGTTTATGGTGTAAATCAAAGTCCAGGTAACGAACCACACCGATATAGATTCAATGAGGTTTCCAATTTTTCTCTAAATCGAATAAATATTTCTAAAAAAATTGGAGGCGAGTGGTCAATACGTCCAAATTTCCTAAATGAAATTGCCCGAGATTTCTTCAAATTTATCACAGCTCTTGAATCTGTGAGATATTCCTTGGGAGTATCTAGGAATTTTTGTATTTTTCTAATTGTCTAGCTGACCAGTTCCCAAAATAAACAGCTGTTTACAGAGAAATGTGGGAAAAGGCATTAATATACTCGTATGCCAGCATTTCTGCATCTTTTTTAAACCCAAAGACCGTTAAAATTTGTGAAGTAATTGTGCGAAGTGGTGGTTATTTTATTTTTTATTTTTTCATTTATTTATTTATTTATTTTGCAAAAAAAAAAGCTTTACTGGGTATTAAAGAACTATTACATAAGTTAATTGTAACATTTTTATTATCATTTACTTACATTACGTACCATTTACTTTTATTATCATTTATTACATGTATTCAAATTTTAAAATAAATATTTATTGTCATTATTATATATGAGTAAATAAACATTTGAGACAAATCAGAGAAATTAATAATAAAAAAAACAATCCCAAAGTTATTGCAAAGCAAAACAATCAATCATGTGATTAATACAAAAGTATATATCGATAATTTTGGTTCATTTGGCATAGTTGTGGTGTTGGCTGGAAGAAACAAGAATCACATTTGCGCGACAAGGCAACGTATCATATTGTTAAGCAGTACTCAAGATTAATAGAATGTAATATTTTCTATTTCCTCAAAATGCTATTTCTTACCCCTAAGTGTATCATTTCTATTCCAATATAATTTTAAAATTAACATTTTGCACATATTTTTAAAAGTCAGATTATCACTAACATAAGTTTTGGTATATGTCATTATTCACAATAGCCAGAATTTTTTCTGCACTTCATTTTATATTAAAACAAATAAGTAAAAATTGTATTTGATTAATAAATATTACTTTGGGAAAAAGAAAAAAAAATTAATGCTAGCTATTATTAAATTTGAAATTGTATATAGAATTTACATATTCACATATGTTTTCTTAAATACTGTCGATTCCTTTTTGAAACATTATAATCAACTTATGATTAAATTAATTAATTTTGTTTGCGAAACACATTTAAAAAAAAACTTTAATTCAAGGTACAAAAATGCACATGTTTAAATCATAAATCGTTATATAACTGTTACAGCTTAATTATGTTCCTTAATTAAAAGAAAATAGTTTAAATAAATATTGCTTTATTTTTTAAACAGAATCAGCCAGATAAATATACATTGTTTATATATAAAAGGTACTATAATTACACATTAACTATTCACATGTATTTTTCAGAGGGCTTAGAATAATTACAATACTAGAATAAATATTGGGGTCTATATTTTTAACATGTTAGAATCAACCGATCTTCTAACGATACGTAACAATATTTATACATGAAATAATCTGAAATACAAAATAAGCTTGATTAAAACTAAAGACTGAAATAGCCGTTAACAGTTTAAAAATACATCTGTTTAAAATGAAAAATAACTTACAGCTAAACTCGGAAGTATACAAATGCCAGAAGCAAGTTTAAATAGGCTTACCGAGCGACATTTAAAAACACAATTAAACGAGAATAACGTTCTTGATATATAAAAATATGCTCAGATTGTTCTCTACCGAATATAAATAATTGAATAATGTGAGAAATGTAATAATATTAAATATATTAATCGAAATAAAATTGATGTAGATCATGTAAAAAATCGAAATAAAAACCAACGTTTTTAAAAACAATATTTTTATATGGTGACAAAGTTTATTAAAAAAATTATTAAAATATTAGTTAAAACTGGTCACAAATATCTAAATATTGCATTGTTAGGCAAATAAGAACGGTTCCCAAAATTTCAGAGCTTTAGCTTGATGGGAAGTTGGTTAAATTAACAATAGACAATTTGATGACACACTGATACACATACATACAGACACACACCAAGTGAAATACATAACAACGTTAAAACTAACTAAAATTAATTAATCCGGTAAATTAAATGGTTGGAATACAGTTTAGTCAAACCACTCTAGGAGACAGGAATTTTTTGGCGGTATTTTGCCAAATGGTGCTAAATTGGTCCGCGAAGCGGACTTAACATTCAGCCAAAAAAAAATTTTCGCCAAGTTTGGCAATTATTCAAATTGCTCCAAGTGATTGGGCTAAACTGCAATATTTAAAAAAATATGAGTTAAAACTTGTCTAAATATTGCATTGTTAGGCGAGTAAGAAAGATTCCCCAAATTTCAAAGCTCTAGCTTGATGGGAAGTTGGCTAAATTAACGATCGAAAATTTGATGACACACACCAAGTGAAATTCAGAAAAACGTTGTAAAAAACTAGCACATAGTGGAATCCGATGTTAACGCATACCACACTGGTTTGTTTTAGGAGACATATATGTTGGTAAAGTCATTAATTTTTTGCTATGTATGAATTACAACCAATTTAATTATACGGTGAACGTAATAAGTGTTCACCTTATTTTAGCAGATTATTTTAAAAAAAAATATTGTGTTGTAAGTCTTACGCAATTCACTTCAATACCTAATATGTCATACTATTTGACTCATTCAGGTAAAAAATGAACTCAACTTTAAGCACCGTGTGCAAACACCAAAACATTATGGCAGTGGCTGTTGCAGTAGAACATAATATAGGTCAAAACAAAATTGAAAACGTTTATGTATATCATGACGCATATCTAAGTGCTAAAATCATATTATTTAAAATTCTGCTTTTAAAGGTAACTAACTAATAGCACACACCGTAATTTCTCCATGAAATATATTTTTGCTCCAAAAGTACTCTTTTTTATAGACAAATATTAATGGAAGCGTTTTTCAATTTGGAATAATTTTAGGTTTTTTTTTTATATTCAATTTTAAAATGGCTTGTATATCTTGAAATAGGCAAGTTTACAAAATATTTTTTGTAGGCTATTACTATTTCTAAGAGTGTAATTTCTTGTAAATTTTATACTACTTTTTTATGTCAGAAATAACAAACTGAACAAATTTAATTGGCAAAATGAAACACGATAGTCAATTTCAATACTTTTTATTATTCTATATTCCAGAATTTCTCTACAACATGCGACATTATGTAAAAAAATTAAATGTACTTTCAAACTAATGCATAATGGATATTTTGTCTTAATTATGAGCTGATCCAAATTGTTCAAATTTGTTTTATGTTATTGTATAGTACGTAATGCAAAAAAAGCTATGCTGTCATATAACCATACTGCTTTGTTTTGATTGAAAACACTTGTGATATTTCTAAAAAAAATCTTGTTAATTTGATATTTTTTTTATAATCATAAGGAGACAAGCTCTGTCCAAGTAAATTTTAATCCATTAACACCAATTAAAAATGACACGTGTTTAGTAAAAAAAAAAAAAAAAAACCTTTAGAATTCCTTGTATAACAAATGTTTTGGGATCTAAGTGTGTCTAAGTTCATAATTCTATTCAGCAAGAACTGCTATGTAGAACGGATGTCTTAAAAGTCCAAGCAGAAATACTTTCATGTAATAGTTTATACTATAATTGTACAGTATATTCTAAAAATTTAGCTGTATTGATTGGTTGTGTAGATGACTTGCCTCTTTTTCGAAAAATTAAAGAATTTACTACATAATAAGGATGCATATTTAACATATTTATTTGAAACAGCCCTTTTTGAAAAGCAATTTCCCTCCTATTTAATAACATCATGAGATGTTGTTGATTTTAAAGAAGTAAGAAATTTGTTAAATTATGTACCTTTACTTATAAGAACTTCCTATATTTTAAATGATACCTCATTGTACGTTATTTTAAAACATAAGCTATGTTATACGAATGGGGACGAAGTAGGACTGTAGTATGGATTAGATAGCAATGCTTATAAGTGATTTTTAAAAAGACATGCCTTTATCTGTAAGAGTTAAAAACTTTCACTTTTTTTTTTAATATTCTCGTTTCAAAATTATGAATGCTTTATATGTCTGAAATGTATGTGTTTGTTATTCAGAATAATTTTTTCAAAAATATGATTTGGTTTGCTTTATTTTTTTCTGTTTACAATATATCATTTATTATAAGTATTAGCTTTGTTATGATGTTAATTCAAAAGGAAAATTCATATAAAAAAAGGAGTGAATTTAAAATGCTGTATTCTAAGATCTTACTATGAAAAATCTAATATTCATTATAATGTTTCCAAAATATTCGCAATAACTTATTGTTAAAAGATGAAACTTTAAATAAAACTCAATTTTCTGCTTGTATAAAATTTTAACAAAACTATATATTGATTCTAGAAGCATAAATATAATTTTTAATCAACCAAATTGCTTCTGGAACCACTAGTTCAAATTTTTTACACATTTGTTTTCAAAAGAATTTTACTCTTGAATCGAATCTATTTTCGTTATTTTTAAAGATTTATGAAACACTGAAATTTATTGAAATTTGAAGTATAAGTTCAAAATACAGTTTATGATCACATAACAGTTGCATTTTTGTTTCTAAAAGTAACAGTTTTGTTACACACAGTAGATACAAGAATTTTGATTAACAGTTTTGTAACACACAGCAAATGCAAGAATTTTGATTCGAAGTTTTGTGGTAAAAACTTAATAAAGTGTATGTTAAATAATATGTAAGATGAAAAAAATGAAACTTGAAACTAAAGGAGCGCTTCTTCGTGTTCTTAACATTTAAGTTGATTTATAATTTTTCTGTTTAAAATTCATATTCAATACAACAACAGTATGGAAAATGAATGCAATGCAGACACATTTTGTTGTTTCATTCTCATACATGATACAGTTCACAGATTCAAAAATGAATACAAGATATACTCATTTTTTTCTACTCCGCACTCATATTTGCTACACAAATATCTTCAAAAATGAGTACGTGTAGCTTCCATTCTGAGTATGTACTTGTTACTAAAAATGAGTACGTACGAGTTTTAAATTTGAATACGTTGGGATCGGAGCCATTTTGAGAAGTATTCAAAAGTCAATACTTTACACTCGATTTTGAATACCAGTTTTTCGCAGTATATAGAAGTACAAATGAAATGAGCGATCAATAAAAATGATTGAACTTCAGACTTCAATTCAAAAAAGCGTATCCAAACTTTGCCACGGAAACACATCTAGCTTCTGCGTGAAGTAATGAAGACAAGGAAAAGGGTTCAACGTCCTCACAAAGCTTATAAAATAGAAGGAAGTTTGTTGCACGTGACTTCATAAAATTTATAATTTTTGCAGCATCACTTAAAGTAGTAGATAAATTTGTAGGAATACAATTACATGCCGATAATTGTCTATATATACATCTATGAGTTCGTCTTCTTTACCCATGCCATAAGACCAGAATGTATTCCTATCATTCATTTTGCATATGACTATGAAGTGTTTGTAGTTGCTGTTGAGTCAGTTATTCAGAAGAAAATAGAGAACGAAAAACGTGAAGCGCAGGATAGAGTAGACAAAGAAACAAATTAGAATTAGAAAAAATTAGACTGCCTCAGTTAGAAAAAAAAATTAGAACTCGCTAATTTTAAGAAAGACACACCGCAAAAATTGAAACAGCAATATATTGCGATTCTGAGTTATCAAATCGCAATTCAGAAAATTTAATTAAAAATATTAAAACATTAGCCATTCCAGTTCCTTCAAGCACAGAGTCGTATATTCTTTTTTTTTCCTCATCACTTGAAAGAGCTTTCAAAACAAAAAATGTTGCGGATTAATTTAAATAAAAAATTTTACTAAATATCTTAGGCGAAAAGGAATGGTATATTTGAGTGAGGATGACCTAAGTAATTATGACAAACTTGAAGAAACTGTGTTAAAAGAAATTCAATTCTCTCCACAAGAGGTGATAAATAACTTTCGTAGGAACGCAAAAACTTCCGAACGAAAGCTACGTTCAGTTTGCGTCGAGTTTAAGCGTAGCATTTGAGTATTATTGCCAATTAAGAAAAATGAGTGATTTCAAGGGAGTTTGTGAATTAATAGTTTCCAACAAAATATTTAACTCATTAGATCGTGAACTTCAAATACGTGGCGTAATGTATTTTATATTGGGGGAAGGAAAAACAAATATGCACTAATATCCAACAATACCCCCTCTCAATGGTTATTACAAATACAAACACAATTATGCAATTTTCTAACGAATATTATAATGCCTTAAAATATAATACTAGCACTTATAAATATATATAGGTATGAAAAGATTAATAACATGTACACGTTAATCCAATTAATTTGCTACATACCTTAAACTTATTACTATTTAAACATTTTATTAATATATCAGCAGGTATTTTATTAGACGGTAAATATTTTAGATTGAACAAATTATTTTCATATACTTCTCGCCCAAAATGATGACGAATGTCAAAGTGTTTTCAGTGCGAATAACATACTGTGTTTTTCGTAAGTTTAGAGATGATTGTCCGTAAACATCAGTTTTATGGAGCCATATATTCTTCCATATATAGTCCTTTGCGGAGTCTTTTATATCAAAATGTAATCCTCGCACCATTCTTTCAGTCTTTAACATCTTTAGATCTATTAGTGTGGTTGATAATGCAACAGATCATTGTTTTCTCGATTCCTAAATAAACAACAAACTTCAGCATAGTTGAAGACATATTTTGTGCAAGATTTCCTGTCTTTGATATCTGAAGCCCAGTCAGAATCTACATACTAACTAAGAAAATTGACTGTATAAGTAATGTCTGGTCTTGTGACGACAGACAAATACATCAGAGATACAATTAAAGATCGGAATAGTAAGTTTTGCATTTCAGATTTTTCTTCATTCTGTGGAGACATCTCTTTGGTTAATTTCATGCTTGTATCCATGAGAGTTGTATCTTGCATTTTGTACTTGAGAAAGATATCATCAATGTACTTTGATTGTGATATTATTTAACAGTTTTTATCATTTTTGAATTCAATTCCTGAGAAATAATGAAATAATCCTAAATCTTTCATTTTGAAAGCTTTTGCTAATTCACCATGAATATTTACATAAACGTTTTCGCTTCATGTAAGCTTCTTTAAATCAACATATACAATGATGATTGCTTCAGCAGAATATTATTTTATTTAATAAATACATTTGTCAGCATTTAACGATTTAAGCCCATGAGATTTGAGTTTAGTTTTGAGTTTATTGTACCACTCTCTCTCTGGTTGTTTGAGACCATAAAGAGAACGGTTTAGTACACAAACTTGATATTTATCAGGAGAAACACGAAATTCTTCTGGTTGCCCTATAAAGATTTCTTCATTAAAATCTCAATTTATGTATGCCATCACAAAGTCTAATTGATATCCAGTAAGGTTGTTTTTTTTTTATTGCGTAAGCAATAATAGTTTGGATTAAACTTAATCTTGCAACTGGAGAAAAATTCTCGTTAAAATCTGTTCCAGATTTTTGAGAACAATCCTTTTGCAACAATTCTTCATTTTAATTTTTCAACGGTTCCATTTTTTTTTTTTTTTTCAGCTTTGCTTTTAGAACCCTTTTTGATCCTATAACCTTTTTATGTTTGGGTCTTGGAACTATTGCCAATGCATTTTCTTTAATTAATGCATCATGTTCTTCCTTTACAGCATTTTCTTTAATTAATGCATCATGTTCTTCCTTTACAGCATTTTCCCAAGCTCCAGCGAGTTCGGTCGAGCGAGAGCCTCTTGAACGCAAGGTTTGTTTCGAAACAATCCGTAATTATGGAAGCTTGTCCATATTGCTTTCTTGGATGTGTAGCGTAGGCTATAAATAACCCCTCCACAGACTAGTTTTGAACCCGGTTCGTTTCCCAGCTTCCCATTCATTGAAAATATACAACTTAAAGGCAATAAAGAACAAAATCAGGTGCGGCAAAGTTGAGTCCTCTTTTGAGGTATTGTCGATCCAATGTCATGGATATTTTGGAATTTATGGCATAGCTGTGTTTCCCAGCTTCCCATTCATTGAAAATATGCAGCTTAAAAGCTATAAAGAACAAAAATCAGGTGCGGCAAAGTTGAATCCTCTTTTGGGGTATTGTCGGTCCATGTCATGGATATTTTGGGAATTTATGGCCTAGCTGTGTGACGCCCGACACCGACTTGCACAGGGGAAAAACGGACATTGTCCAGTTCGAGCGAATGGTGTTGCAGGGGACGGGACGGAGTTTCTTTTTGATTGGGTTGTTCTTGGAAAAAAGAAAAATAACTCAAAAGGAAGGCGGGGGAGAGACCTACCCGAGGTATTAAAAAGGGTGAAAGAGAAGAAAGAGGATTCCTGCTAAGGAGCGGAGAAAGCGATACAGCTATAAGTGGGAGGCGATTGCCTTCGCTTGCGAACTTAATCTTTTACTTCGAATACTGAGATAATGGAGTTTTTTTTTGAACTATTAGTGTTTAGACGTGCTGTGTAGATATATGCGTTTTGCCTCGGTGCTATGTAATTAGATGTGTAGCATGGTGTAAAAAGAATCTAGGCGGAAAAGAGAAACTTAAATTAATCTTTGTTAAATAAAGAATTATAGCCTCTTAAGCTGTGTGATCCCTTGTTTACCATTTCATTCGACACATTCAGGGATCACGACGTTACAGATGACTTCTTTTGCCCATTCTTCAGATCCTAGGCCTTTCAAGAGCAGCTTGGTGACAAACCCTTCTATACGGAAGCATGACGTTACAGCTATCCGAAGCTTCGGTTCCACTTTGGAAGTCCGATGACGTTGCTTCTCTTTTTGTTGTATCACCAAGTTCAGATGACGTATCCTCGCTCTGAGTAGAATTTTGTTTTTCATCAGGCAGGGTGATGAATTTCCTTTCTGACGCTGGCAGATGGTTTTCAAATTTGTCAATAACTCTTCACATCTCGACATGCTATTATTTTTTTGGTTTTCTTATCATACAGCCGGTATGCCTTTGATTCTGTTGAATATCCGATGAACATATGTTCGCTCGATCTCGACTCATATTTGCCTTACAAACGTTTATTCAACACAGATGCTTTTTGTCCGAACATTTTAAAGTAAGACACACTTGGCTTGATGCCAATAAAGAGTTCGTATGGAATTGAATTCTCGATACTCTTGCTAGGCGAGCAATTACGTGGAAAATGGAACAATTTATTGATTTTACTCAGAAGTTAGAATTTAATTTAGATTGAATTATTAGACATCTGGCCATTTCAACTGCAGTACTATTTGCTCTTTCTGCAACTCTGTTTTTGCTGAGGAGTCATAACAGCAGATTTTTCCCTTCGGAAGCCTTGTTCTTTGGGAAAAGTTTTGAATTTTGATCCGCAATATTATAATCCATTATCAGTATGAAATGTTTTAATTTTCTTCCTTGTTTGATTTTCAACCAAAGCTTTATAGTTTATAAAGGCTTTTTAACTTCATCTTTAGTTTTAAAGAAATTTACTACTACATATTTTGACTTATCATCAATGAAATTAACAAAAAAATATGAACCTGCTAGTGACGGTACTCGCATAGGTCCACAGACATCAGAATGTACAAGCTCTAAAAGATTTTTACTTTTGAATTTAGATTCTTTTGAAAAAGGGGCAATAGTCTGTTTTGCCTAGGTGTAAATATAACAGTCCTTGACGGAGTCTTTTATATCAAAATGTAATCCTCGCACCATTCTTTCAGACTTTAACATCTTTAGATCACTTTCATTTAAATGAATTTTTTATGCCATTTTTGAAATTCGGTGACGATAGTAGCAGTTTCAGTTTTCGGTTTCACGTATCATAAATCTTCTTTGCGGATCGCTGTCATCAGAACAGTTACGTTGGCTTCAATTACTTTTGCTTCTTTTTCGGTGAAAATAACGGATTGATAGTTCATTGTGGCTTTTGATGCTGAGATTAGGTTATATTTTAGTACCTGTACACATAACACATTCTTCAGAAGAATTGTCGAGGAGTGCTTAGCATTCTGAACAGTAATGCTAACAGAACCTTTGGCGGTTTCTTCAGTGGTTTTGTCAATAGCTAATTTCATGAAATAGTTTGTTTCTTTATTTATTTCGTTGAACAGCATATCATCCTTGCACATAGGAGAGGTAGCTCTACTATATAAACACCAGGAGGTTGAATTCATTTCGTTTTGGCCTTTATTATAGCACATAACCGACCATGCATATTCATCAGCTTTCACTAACCTTGACGAATTGTCATTTGGTGTTGTATGTTTCCTGTCGAATATTTTCTTGCAACATTCGGATGCTTTATGCCCATACTTTGAGTAGTAATTATTCTTCAGAATTCTAAAAGACTTCTGATTCGCTGCTTTATTTTGGTTTGCATTCCTATTCTCCGAGTTCATATTTGAATATTGCTTATTCTTTCTTATTGAAGATTATAAAGCACACTGTGTATAGCAGGATTAATCTTTCCTTTTCTTGCTTCAAATTCTTCCAGCAATTTTATTTTGAGAATTTCAGGATTCGCCAGTTCACCTCTGGATTCAATTTCACATCGGAAATTTTCGAAATAGTCGGAATGTTGTACAGAAGTAAAATGGATAGGAGACCCTCGGCAATATCCAGCTGCATTTCTTTCAGCTTATCTACTGAGTCAGAAAAAACTCTTTAAGTTGATCCAGCATTGTTTCTGTGTCGGTCATTTTCCGGAACAATAGTTGTTTCACTAGCGAAGCCTTTTTTTGGCAGGTCCTTTACATTCGAATACTGCTTTTCAAAACATCGTTGGAAGTTGTGTAATGCCTTACATGATAAAGTTCACTGGGCTGATAGATAAAAAAAAAATGTTCGCATGAGCTTTTCGATCAATTTCCGTCCATCTCTGTAGATTTTCAATGGCGTCAGGCGTTTCACCTTCGTTAGGTTTAGTTTTGTTGCTGTTGGCGTAATCCCAGTTAATTGTTGGCGTAATCACAACAATCAGACAGAGACGAGTGCCAGTCCAATGGACTCTTAACTCAGTGTCATATTGAAGCCTTGATATTTTTTTAAATTAAAACAAGCATATTAAAATGTGCTTACTGCACAAATGAATTTAAAAAAAAAGAAAAGGGAGAGGAAAGAGGATAGGAAAGTGAATGAATTATTTACAATGAGGATGAGATTTTTAATAGATTTTATTTTTTTTACAAATCTTATCGTAAGATAAGATTGCAAAAAAATATTTATATCATTTTTTAGCCCCAGTGCTTTCGATAGACTATATCTAATCTTCAGCAAGAGGAGAGTATTATTTTATACAATTATTTTTTACAATTTTTTTACTATTATTATTGTAAAATTACAATAAATAAAATATTATTTAAACATTTTTTTAATGACGTGAAAGCTGAAGAAGGAAGGGAAAAGTAAAAATGATTCTTGTTTAGTTGGGTGCATAGCAAACTATTGTAGTTCAAGATAGGAAAGGTAGGGATGGCGAAAGGATATTAAACAGTTAATGAAAAGCTGAATAGATGATGATGTAGATATTGGAGTGAGATGGTTGACTGAAAAATAGGCTATTGAAGGAGTGATAAAGGAATTAATTAAAAGGGTGATAAAGGAATTGAGTTGGAATGCGAAGTGTTATGGGGGAATTAGATGGAAATCATTATTACAAGACTGGTAGGGTAGGACATAGATTTCATTATTGTCAGCAAAAATTACCTGGGCCCTTATTAGAGAGTTACTATGATTTGCTAGTTTATTATAGAATCTTCTAGAGAGATAGTTGATGTGTTTAATAATTGGAGGGATATTGAGATCCTTGGGTATGACAGAATTTCTGACATTTCTTTCTGATTTTATTTTGAAGAATCTGTAGTTTTTTAATGTGGTAGGTGTGGCATGGCCTCAAGTTGCGGAAGTATAAAGTAGGATAGGGTGGATTACTTGTTCATAGAGAAGAGCTTTGTTAGCAAGAGTTAGTACTGAATTTCTGCTCATTAAAGATATACAGTTATGGATTTTGGTCCGGCATTTGTCAATGACTGATTGGATATGAAGTTTAAAGGTGAGTTTGGAGTCCAGGATAACTCCTAAGTATTTGACCTCAGATTCCCAAGAAATTTGATCATTAAAGAATTGAAGTTTTTTTTATTAGGAGGGGGGCGTGACCTTTTCTAAAAATGAGAACTTTAATTTAATTAGTGTTTACAGCAATCCTCCAGATTGCCATCCAATCCGGTAATTGTCTTAGATTTTGTAATTCAACTATTACGTTAATTGGACTATTTCTTTGGGTGAGGATTGCTACGAAGTCATTTGCGAATAAACAGAGGCTATTTTAAGGACTCTGAGGGAAGTAATATGTAAACAAATTGTAGCAAATTGGAGAAATTACAGACCTTTGAGGATGACCGGCTTTTATATAGCATATTGCAAAGAGAGTATTATTAAGCTTCACTTGGAATGTTCTATCAGTAAGGTAGTTATTTAAGATAACTATTATATACGGGGGAATTTAATTGGATGAGTTTGAAGATCAATACATCTTGCCAGAGGCGGTCGAAAGCTTTTTGTATGTCGAGGAAGATACTTCCATAGATTTGTTAGAATCTATGGAAGTATCTTCAGTAATGGTATTCTCTGCCCGTAGAAGTTGGTGGTCAGAGCTGTGATTAGTACGGAAGCCGAATCGTGAATCTGGAAAAATATTATTAGTGGAAACATGAGTCAGTATTCTGGTTTGCAGGATTCCCTATCATATTTTCATTCTTTCCTTTACTTATCATGCACACCAATGCGTGCTTGTTTTTAATCGGGTGAGACGGTAGCGCACTATTGCATTGAGTATCGTCAGTTTGCGGTGTTTGAAAATCAGGGGTTGAATTTCAAGAAAAAAACTGCTTGTCCAGAAATTTTATCAGACTCGACTCAATGACCCGTATTAAACATATATCCGTAATAAAATTACGGTATGAAAGTTTAGTTTATTTTATATTAACGTCGCACTAGAAGCAACACGAGGGCTATTGGCGACGGACCTCGTAATTTTGAACCACGGTCAAATGATGAGGACGACACCTGAGCTGGCACCCCCCTCTCGTAACATCCACACCACGCCAAAGGGAGGACTTTGGGCCCCGAACAGATTTAACGTGCATCAGCCCCGGCTACACGGCAGGTCTTTGGCGGCCAAGGATCGAACCCGCGACTGAACGAAAACCGCCAGCCGCTAGTCCACGACCTTGACCACTAGGCTACCGCGACCCTTGCGGTATGAAAATGTAATTTATTAAAAGTTATTTAAACGGGAAGAATTTCAGCAAAGATATATATGTGGGAATCGAACTTGACTTATCGCCTAGAACGTCTCACCACTAGAGAGCGCTGCTACTGTCTCGGCGACATGCCGCTAGGGGAAAGAAGACATTTGCGCGGGAAGACGCCATTACGAAGTTGGAGTGGGCACACGGAGTGTCTGAGACATATCACTGGTAAAACTGTTTTACGAAATAAGTGCACGGGGCACAACCGTCTGATTGAAATGAACTGTCTTCGTATATCTGTATTGTGAACATTACCTACGCTTTTCTCAATTAACTATATTCAAGTGTCTGTACATATTAATCGCTGTAAATAATAATAATTAACTTAGTATGAATAGAAGTATCATCATTGTGAATACCCGGACTTTACATATATGTATATATAGTAGCTGATACCGGCCCGCTTCGCTGGGCAGACGATAATATTATATTTTGGAACCTATACATAAAATATCAAGAAAATGGGAGCATTGAAACGACCTTTATGTCCTCCACATGGTTTTTTTTTTATCAGCATTAATTATAACCTTGAACTCCTTTTGGTCTTTAGGAACTGAATCAACAGCAGCTTTGAAATCGTGAATATACATGTTATGTTCATGTAGCGCCTTTTGCAATTGGCTAATTCTGGCTTAACACCTGGGAAAATACCACAATGAATGTTTTTTTCACGTTCATCATCACAGAGAAAGTAAAGCTGAAGAAAAGAAGGTTGTTGAGGCGTCTCAGTCAATAGGCTACCTATCCTGTGGTATACCTGCCCCTGAACTTTAAATGTTGGCATAAAATTTCCTTCCTTCAATTCTTTAGCTCCGAATGACGTCATCTGAAAACATCCATTATACTTACGAATTGTAGAAAGAAAATGTTCTGAAAGCTGATCCTCATGGCTAAGAAGACTATTCAAAGGTTCAGGGTAGGATCTAATAGCAAGAAGCTGGACTTAACCACCACTGCAGCACATTCCTGGAGGTTCTTCTATCCGTTTTAAAGCACGGCACCTTGAACAGGGCAAACGTTTTCCGATACTGATAATTTTATCATTGGAATAGTCAATATCTATTTTACAACGTTTTTCTGAATTTCACTTGGTGTGTGTGTGTGTGTGTGTGTGTGAGTGTGTGTGTCATCAAATTTTCGATCGTTAATTTAACCAACTTCCCATCAAGCTAGAGCTTTGAAATTTTGGGAATCGTTCGTACTCGCCTAACAATGCAATATTTAGACGTTTGCGACAAGTTTTAACTAATATTTCAATAATTTTAATAAGTCAAAATATTCTTCCCTCTCGGCGCTTTTAGGACTGAGGAAAAAATTTCTTCCCCCCTCTGGGAGCACCGGGCACTCCCCACACCACATGAGGCCTCGTAAAACTATTGTACTCACAAAGGGGAGATACTATCTCCCCTTTACTATCTCCGAGATAGTAAGGGTTGCTGACTTTTAGACAGTAATCATTCGCAAGAAAAAAAGTTTCCAATATTTGGCACCATGTCTTATCACAATAATTTTTTCTGAAATCTGGTTCCCATTTTTTTTTAATAGAATGACTTACAAATTTTCAAATGCATGTTTTGATTTTATGAGTATTATGAATTTTTTAATACGCTCACAAATATCTCTTTTTTAGTAAATTTTAAAGTTAAAAATAACCAACAGTTTTAACTAATATTTCAATAATTTTCTTTAATAAACTTTGCCACCATATAAAAACGTTGTTTTTAAAAGCGTTGGTTTTTATATTGAATTATTATATTTAAAACCAGACAAATTTTTGGAAGTCCATGGCGCTAACTTAACTTTTGATCTTTTTTCATTGTATTTAATTACAGCTGCCTAATTCACATGGGGGGTATTAGAAAAGTATTTTCTTACAGCTGCTTTATGTACTTCAGGATGGCTTTTAGTATATTTTGAAGCAGCTTCTCTAAGTACTTCAGAATGAATTTGAGTATATTTTGTAGCAGCTTGTCTTACTTGTTTATATGTAATTGAATTTGTGATTTTTTTTTTCTTTTTTTTTTTTTACCTTTATTAAGTTGAAGAGATATTACATCATTAATAATTGATTCACTTGAACTTGATAAATCAATGTTAGATATTGATTGAGTCTTTGAAACTGACACAGACACATTTTCTTGAGGCTGAAACACTAAAGATGATACATTTCCTTCATTTTGTTTCACATTATCATCATCAGGATTAACTCTACTTCTATTTGTTAATCCAACTATTTCAAAATAAACATCAAAATGACCACTATTAAAGTTTCCCGTAAAACGTTATCTTTTTACAACGTTTTTCTGAATTTCACTTGGTGTGTGTGTGTCATCAAATTTTCGATCGTTAATTTAACCAACTTCCCATCAAGCTAGAGCTTTGAAATTTCGGGAATCGTTCGTACTCGCCTAACAATGCAATATTTAGACGTTTGCGACAAGTTTTAACAAATATTTCAATAATTTTAATAAGTCAAAATATTCTTTCCTCTAGGCGCTTTTAGGATTGAGGAAAAAAAAAATTTCCCCCTCTGGGAACACCGGGCACTCCCCACACCACATGACGCCTCGTAAAACTATTGTACTCACAAAGGGGAGATACTATCTCCCTTTACTATCTCCGAGATAGTAAGGGTTGCTGACTTTTAGTCAATAATCATGAGCAAGAAAGAAAGTTTCCAATATTTGGCGCCGTGTCTTATCACAATAATTTTTTCTGAATTCTGGTTCCCATTTTTTTTTAATAGAATGGCTTACAAACTTTCAAATGCATGTTTTGATTTTATGAGTATTATGAATTTTTTAATACGCTCAAAAATGTCTCTTTTTTAAGTAAATTTTAAAGTTAAAAATAGCCAACAGTTTTAACTAATATTTCAATAATTTTCTTTAATAAACTTTGCCACCATATAAAAACGTTGTTTTTAAAAACCTTGGTTTTTATATCGAATTTTTTCGAATTTGGTTGTTCTTGAAAGTCGCCAATGATAAGGAATTCGCGCACAACTGATAACGCTGGCGAAAAATATCCCCACCCAAATTACGGACAATAGAAGCAAAGTCGTAAAAAGGGCAAGGGAAAATTGTAAAAGGGTCTGCTGGAAAAAAAGGGGGAAAGAACTGTCTATAGATAGCTTGGTACAAATTTTTTTAGGTAAATCATACATTTATAATAATAGATAAATAATCGATAATAAGGAAAGGCTTGTATGTGTTGTAAAATTTTTCAGTAAAAAATATTCAATAAAGGATAGATTAAATTGAAATTATAATTAAACTTTTTATGTGTTTATCACGTGTTTGTTTTGAATTTAATATATCGTAATTAATATACTTTATCATTATATAAAAAAGTTGTTTTTAAAAACGTTGGTTTTTATCTCGAATTATTAGTTTTTTGTTTGAAAATATCCCTTTTCCGCCAAAAGCTCCAAATTTCCGCCTGCTGTCAACACCTCCTAAATACTAGAAGGCCTTCGCGCTGATTAGTGATGTTACAACTAGTTGGGTAACTCTCGTATATGCGCCTACGGTACTCTTTCCATGCGTTTTTTAACATACTTTACTCCATTCTTTATAATTAAACTAAACATTCATATACAGCAAATAAAAAAATATCAATAAATTAATCAAAAAATTGTGTTTCATGTACATAGAGCATTTAAGTATAAATATAGTTTATTTTTTTTAAATAATAATCGCAAGTATGTGATCATCAATGTTTTATTTACTTCAAACGTATTGCAATGAACATAAACTCTTGCTACATTGCAACAAATAAGAATCTTTTATATTTTTTTTGTTCTTAGGAAAACAAAAAGTAAAATAAAAAATTAATCTTCTCTATTTTACTGTTAATTTATACACAAAACTATGCTAATTTCTTTATTATTATTATTTTCTTAGTTTTATTCAGAATAGTTACAAAAAGAGAAATAAAATAAAAAATAGTTTTCAAAACAAAGAATGCTACACAAATTTAAAAACAATAATATTATTGGCATCATACACAATCGCAAAATAAAAAATTACGATTAAATTAATTTTAAAAGATACTTTTAAGTAAATCATACATATATAAGTATAGATACATACATAAAAATAAATATATATACATGGGTCCATACATAAGAATAAAGTAATTTATTCAGTTAATAAAGTATGTAGTTTTCTTTTATTTGTTTCAGCTTTTTTAATATCTTTTCCCCCGTACATTAGTTATGTAATGCATTAGAAATAGTTTTCAAAACAAAAAATACAACACAAATTTAAAAACAATAACTTTATTGGTATCAAACTCAATCACAAAATTAAAAAATGCCATTCAATAAATTTTAAAAAATATTTTTAGGTAAATCATAGATATATAATTATACATAAATACATGAAAATAAATATATATATGCATCAAAAATTGGTCCATACAAAAAATAAAGCAAGTTATTTAGCTAATAAAGTATATGATTCTCTTTTCTTTGTTTCAACTTTTTTAATATCATTTTTTTCCTTACAGTAGTAATTTAATAATGTATTTGTAGAAGTGTGTATAATATGCTTTAAAACTAGCTCAGAAGCATGATCATTGTTCAAGGTTTATCATATAAAAAATTCATTTGAATTTATCAAGATAATCGATATATCTGAGGTAATTCGACGTTAATTATTTTGTGTAAGGAACATATTTTTATAATCTTTTGAAAGAAGTTTCTGAACTGTTACATAGTTGTAGAATACTGATGAGACAATATCTGGGATAGGACACAATAAACTTCCTCTGTCTATGATACGCATTAAATGATGGTTAGAATTTAGTTCAAATTTTATTGAGAATAATTGATTTGGAGCAAAGGTCGCATTTTTACTTTTTAAGTTTTGTTCTTGCACAAACACCAGCTAAATATATTAAAACACCCAGATAAGATTCAGCATCGCAAAAATCTTTTTCAGAAAGTGTTATATTAAAAAATCATGTAATATTAAAGAATCTAAATGACTTTCATAACACGAATATTCTAAATCAATGTTTTTTAACTTAAGCTGCCCAAAGTGTTCAAAATTAAAATTAGAGGTAAAAAATTTTGCATTCTTAGTTTAGCTTCCACTTCATAAAGCTGTCGAACTGATATTGAATATTGAGAACCTGAAATTATCTTATATTTCCCCAAACTACTTTCTGCATCTGCTTGGATTCCCATTTAGAAAATATTAAAATTTTAATTCATTTGTGGAGGTTGGCGTCGGTATATTGTCAAGAACCACGCTCATTTAAGGAGGAAAAATGTTTATTTACATATGAAAAATTAAAGAAAAAGACGGACACGCATTTCTGCGTGCTTACACCTCGAGATCTAACCATCTAATCTAAGTTGAAGGTGGCGCTGCTGTAGCGCAGCGGGACAATTCCCACAATCGGCCATCCGACAATATCACCTGACCTCAGGTGAGCCAGTAAAAGTACAATTAAAACAATAATATATATGCATACAATATTAACAAAATAATAACACAATTGAAAATTAAAGAACATACTTACTTAAAAGTAGATTAATCTATGGTTGAATATAAACAATTAGGATAATTCAAAAAATTTAAGCTAATTCACAATATCTGAAAAATTGAAAAGAAAAATTAATACACTAGAAAAACACAAAATAATGAAAAAAATGAAATTCACTCTATAATATAAAAAATATATTATTGCAATTCATTTAGATTCGATAAAGATTGAAAAAGTCTATTAAGGAGTTCTTCTTTACTACCATTAGTATCCAGACCTAACACATTTATTACACAAACTAAATCATTTATGGAAAAAGAATCGAATATTAATTTCTTACGATCTTCAACATTGAAATCATTGGGAAATGAGGAAAAACTTCTCAATTTTTTTCTTGAATTACGATCAAATGCATCGTTAAATAATATACTGTTTAACAACTTAATTGTTTTAATATTTCCTCTTTTAAGAAAATTTGACACAACAGGAATATCATTAAGGGTGATCATCTTTATATAGTTCGAGTAGCACAGTCACTGAATAAAACTTATTTTCACGTATAAATTGAAAGGTAAAGAGAGGAGGTACTTACCCCTCTTTTCAGCAGTGGTATATCCAACAATGGTATATCCAAATTGGGAACACAAAACACATAAACCGTCTGTTCTTTTAGCGTTGATTTTTCTAAATTCTGCAACAAGTCCAACGGAATGGTGGCACAACAACAACAAATGTTCGGTAGTAAGTGACGTCTGCACTTCCAGTTTCGCACAAATTATGGATTTTTCGTAACTTGGTAGTGATGTAAGTGCCGTCTGCACTTCATGTACTCAAGTCCAAAACTGTCGAGTACCGTCTGTACTCCGACAAAATTACTTCCAACGTAGTCTTCACACTAGCGTCCATTTTTTGGGCGTCAGCCAAACCGTTAGCCTGTTCGCGTTCTAGTTGCAAGATTTCATTTTAAATTTTAATTTAACTTTAAACAGTGGTTCATTTGCCGAGCCCGAGCCTGAGCCCCCATTGTGGAGGTTGGCGTCGGTATATTGTCAAGAATCACGCTCATTTAAGGAGGAAAAATGTTTATTTACATATGAAAAATTAAAGAAAAAGACGGACACGCATTTCTGCGTGCTTACACCTCGAGATCTAACCATCTAATCTAAGTTGAAGGTGGCGCTGCTGTAGCGCAGCTGGACAATTCCCACACATTTATATACAATATTTTGACATTTCTAGTAAAGCATATGTTGTATGAATAAAAGCAAGACGTGTTTCTTTAATTAGGATTCCAATAGTACAATTTTTTTTCCTTCCATAAAACTAAGCAAATAAAATTTTGTATAAGAATTCACATCCTTTGTTATCTGGTGATAAAGTAATCGATTGTTGATAAGGATCATCAGGTGTTGTCCATTTACAATTATCTTAACATTAATAATTTTCCACCATCTATAAATTAAAGAAATAAAATTTGATGTTGTTTCATAACTTATTAGCTTATGTTGCTCTCCTAATTGTTGAAGCCCTTGAATAACAAAGTTATTGAATATCTTAAGCACAAGTTTCACATTTTGTTTTTCAAGATTTGAAGGACACGAAGCTTTTAAAATTAAACCATAAGCAAACTTTACAAAATTATTATTTTCGATATCATATTGTTACACACTTAAGTGTAGAGAAATTTGCTTCTAATAATGGAAACTTATTATGACCTTCAAAATCTGGAAAATAAAAACATTGCCCTACATGTTTTTGTTCAATCCAATTGTTATGGATGTATTTGAATATGTGTTCTGAATCAATAACAAAAAATAAAGGATTAGAAGGAAGTTTGGAGAGAGGAATGACAACTCAAATGTCATCCTCGTCACTTGACCGAGGTTTAAAATTGCGAGGTCAATCGCTCAAAGCCCTCGTGTTAATAAGCAAAAAATCAATCAAAGTATTTAATTAATTAAGGATTATTAATTTCTTATTTACATCAGTAATATTTGCTTATTCTTTGGAAACAGGCATCAATAAAAAAAAAGGTATTTGTTTAAAATTCTAAACGAACTTTCTCTGCTACTGTGGTCTTACTCAGAAAGTGCTGTTCGTAGCATATGGAAATAAATATTTTTATATTTTAATGTAAAAAGAAACCTGAAAAGTTAAAAACAAAACAAAAGATAAAAGTTTCAAACCTGAAATAGATGCAAGCTTCCCTTTACTGTACGGAATTTGTTTTTTTAATAAATATATTATGATAATAATATATATTTTCCAAATTTAACTATTTAGGCAATAAAACGAAAAGAAGTGAACTATAAAAATTTATACTGAACAATTTTTGTGGGGGGGAGAGCTTTTTTATAATTAAATATGACAGAAAAAGATCTACGGTTTTTCCCCAATTACTTATACTTCATTTCAGCTTGAATTTCTGCAAAAATGAGGAGTTACCCATAAGGTTTAAGTAAGTTTAATTTCGAAGGACAATTATGATTAATATAATACATAGTTCAATCGCAATATGTCTATTTAGTAGAAATAAAATTTAAGTATACAGTTAGTTTTGTTTTGACATGATAAAATAATATTCAAATTTTGTTTTACAACATTTATACTGATTAAATGTATTTATGTAAGCTGTTAAATATTAATCATTTTATTGATTGCTTTTATAAATTAAATTTGAATATCTTCGAAAATATTACGTGGCAACATTTCAGAGTGCTATCTCTGATAATTGTCTGACAGCTCTTCTCATTCTTTTTATTGTTTTACATTTTTATTCACTTTAATTTTTCCTCCATTATTTATTTCTTGTTATTTTTTACTATTATTATTTTTCCTTATAAAATAAATAAAGTTTACATATTTAATCTTAAGCGCTTTTCATACTAAGAGAAAATAAACTTTAAATTCATACGCTCACATCCCCTTAAAAAAAGAGAGAGACATAACTCAAGTAATAGGCAAAATAAATCTTTGGCTCTTTCAACTTTACAACTGTGAAACTCCAAAATGTTCCCCCCCCCCCCCTCAATACCCCTATTGACCTTTGTACTTCGTATTGAATACTTCTAGGCATACTCATTTATCACTCGAGCTGGATATTTCAGCCAACAAAACATGCCAAATACCTCGGAATACTCAGCGCCATCTATGGGTATTATTCAGAATTTTTTAATTCACCGATATCGCTCTTAACCGTATGAATCCTTCTGTATTTGGTAGAAGAAGGATCCTTCAAGAATTGGAGGCGGGTCTGACTTTTAATTAGAGTACCAGCTTCCCGAGAAGGAGGCATTTTCGTCTGTATGAGTGAAATGACAATAATGACACACAAAGAGTAAGAGTTGTCTAGCAGAGGAGGAGGCAGAGTAGAAAGTGCAAGTTGGGTACGGCATGATCGGTAACAGAATTTAGCAATTACCCGACGCATACAGTTATAACAATACTATTTCTCTTCATTGTTCACGGCTGCTCTTGAACGAGAGCCGTGTAATGCTATTAAAAAAACATAGACAAATATTTCATGGATAAAGATTCAGAGAAAAATAATTATTATAATATTATTTTTTTTTAACATAGTGGTGTCAATATTAAAATCACATTTTAATTTTTTATGGTATATCTTGTAATAAATAAGATGATTCATAACATATTTTTAAGAAATAAGTGTTTTTTAGAGTATAGTTGTCTGTGAAAAAGAGAAGTTAAGATGACACAGAAAAAGGGATTGGACTTACTAAACAAAATCTGATGGACAGAAATATTGACGAACAAAATGTTAATTTTTCCCCTCAACCTTTCTATTTGTTTGAAATTATGAGGAAAAATTAACAAAATTCACAATTCAATTCATTTTTTTTTAAAATTGTTTAATCAAACAATCCTTAAGAAGTTGAATATATTTAAAATTATTTATTCAAAAAATGCCTCAAAAAACTCGAATAAACAATAACCAATAATACTTATTTTATTAAAATAAAGAATTATCGAAAAATTGAAAGAAATGATACCTATTGTTAAGAATTATAATAACAATTCTTGTTTACAAACATACGAATTATTAAGAAATTAATTTCATACATTAATTACTTATTAAGAAATTGTTTACATAGAATGGAATGCTCTAAGGTGTGGAATGGTGATGAAGCGCTGCGAAGTTTCTGTTAATTATAAATATGAAAATATAAATTTACCGAAATTTCATAACACTAAATATTTAACAAATTATTCAAGATGGTTAGTTGTCTATAATTTATTTCAAAACTCTATTCGAAATGATACGAAAGGTAAGCTTGAACAATTTGAATCATATTTGTGTGGTAATGCATGTACTAACAGACTTGTCATTTCAGAGGAAAATTACGCTCAAGCTTTTGGTTATTGAAAGATGGGTTCGAAAATAAAAATATGTTCGTTTTTGGTTCATTTTAGTGATTTTATTAAAGGACTCCAACACCAACACCATGGAATAACTTAAGGTTTCTATCTAAATGGTTTTTTTTTTTTTTTTTTTTTTTTTTTGTAGAATGTATGCCTTGAGAAAGTATTTAAAATAAAGACATCTTCAGGTATTCTACGACAAACCATAAGTAAACTCGTGACATTTCTTACTTCATACAACTCTATAGTTATAGTACGTAACTATAAACTTTAAACTTTTTTTTCTAATTTCTTGCACTTTGATTCCATTTATATTTTTTGCCAATTTTATAATTTACTATTATAGATAACATGGGATTAATAAAATTTAATTTGTGCAATTTAGATAGTATCATCTGTTACACTTTAAATTTGATTACCTGAACTTCCGGGAAGTGTAATTGTGGTGAATGGTTAAACCCTCTCACTGTTAGAGGACGCCACGCATTGTTAGAGGGCGCTGCTAATACGGATTTTGTCAGAGATCCTCAAGAAATAAAATTTTCGACTTTTTCATTAAACTTACATTTTTCTATTAAACTTAATTTTGCTTATAAAATTGGTTTATAGATTAATCACGACGATTCGCGTTTGATGAAGAATTAGCAAACATGATACTGAACTATCAATTCGATTAATGACCAAAGAGAGATACAAAATGGAAACAAGATTTATATATTTCATGGTCATTAAAATTTCATAAAAGTGCTCTGATGTAAATTTCATATATAAAAGAGCACTTTTATGACATAAAATACAAATGCAAGAAAATGATCAGGTCAATACAGAAAGAGAAGAAAAAAAATTAATCAATCAAAAGTAAACTAGTTCTATGGAAATAGCATTTCAAATATAAAAAAAATTAATGTAATTTTTCACACATAAAATGAACAAAATAAATTTGACGTCAATCGCAATGCAGAAAAATTAAACTTAAATGTAGAAAAATTATGCAAAAATGTTTGAATTTTTAAACATTTGCATATTTAAATTTACAGGAAAATATATATTCTATTTAATTTATTCAAAAAATTATAAAATCAGTACCTAATGTAATTCACATGGGTTTAACTGTCTTTCAACGTAATTTAGAATTATTGTTGATATTCTTTGGAAAGGGGGCATACCGTAATTTAACAAATAATCACCTGCCAGGTGTTAAAATACTCGAGAATACTGCATGTGAGATAATTTCCATGTTCAGAAATACTGATCAAAATGAAAGCAGTTATTTTTACTAGGAAAACAAATTAAGTCACCTATGAGTGAATTGTCCAATGGCATCGAAAAAAAGAAAGAAATGTAAAAATTATTGTCATTCTTTTTTCCTTTTTACAACGTTTTTCTGAATTTCACTTGGTGTGTGTGTGTGTGTGTCATCAAATTTTCGATCGTTAATTTAACCAACTTCCCATCAAGCTAGAGCTTTGAAATTTTGGGAATCGTTCGTACTCGCCTAACAATGCAATATTTAGACGTTTGCGACAAGTTTTAACAAATATTTCAATAATTTTAATAAGTCAAAATATTCTTTCCCCTCGGCGCTTTTAGAATTTAGGAAAAAATTTCTTTCCCCCTCTGGTAGCACCGGGCACTCCCCACGCAGCATGCGGTATCGTAAACCTTTTGTACTCACAAAGGGGAGATACTATCTCCCCTTTACTATCTCCGAGATAGTAAGGGTTGCTGACTTTTAGTCAATAATCATGAGCAAGAAAGAAAGTTTCCAATATTTGGCGCCGTGTCTTATCACAATAATTTTTTCTGAATTCTGGTTCCCATTTTTTTTTAATAGAATGACTTACAAACTTTGAAATACATGTTTTGATTTTATGAGTATTATGAATTTTTTAATACTCTCACAAATGTCTCTTTTTAAGTGAATTTTAAAATTAAAAATAACTAACAGTTTTAACTAATATTTCAATAATTTTCTCTAATAAACTTTGCCGCCATATAAAAACGTTGTTTTTAAAAACGTTGGTTTTTATTTCGAATTATTTCCCCCTGAATTACTTTACCAACAGAAGCTATAAGGTAATCACTTTGATACACTTCGAACTGATAGAGAAATAGCTCTTCCGCCGCCATAATTTCGCAAATAGATCCATACGTGTTTGGTTTACACATTTCGGTAAAGTATAAATCGTTAGTATTATAAGAGGCGCCAGATAGCATTTGAGTGTAGCATTTAAACCGATCCCAGTTGTTAAACACGTGAGAAACAATAATATTTCTCATTTTACGCGCCATCGATATGTCACCGAACACCAGCAAAGACAGAGACGAAAATAAACATGCTCTGTCGCCAAGAATTTTAAAAACTTTGAAAGGAGTAGGTATTCCATCTATCCAAATATATTTAACATCCATTATTAAAATTATAACTGAAAAGTAAATATGAAAAATTAATTTGTATTAACCTACAATGAAATACTTTTCAAGTTAAAAAATATAACCAAAATTATTTTTTTAAAATCAAATTACTTAAATATTCAACAAAAAATACTAACAAAAAAATGAAGTATAATAAAATTTTTTAGCAAAAAGTCACCCGTATTACGTTATCCTTTTTGCAAAGGGATAGCTCTATTACGCTAGCAGCATATCAGGAACTGCAATTGAATAAGACAGAATAGCTCTTAAAAAATCATAGCATTTAAAATAATTCTGTATTCTGAAAACGATAAAATATTCGGCCATTTTAAAAAATCAAAAACATTTATTTTCTAGAAACCAAAAACTAAAAATAGTCAAAATACAGAAAAAAACCTTTTGCATAAACATTAGGTTACAATTAATGCGTATATCGAAATAAATATTTTGATAGCTACTTATTTTTTTTTATCAATTACATGAATAACATACCGTTATTATTTATTTGTTAAAAGCCAACTTCAATATCTTTGTAAGATTGCGTTTAGATTTACAAATGTAATTTATGAATCATTATTAATAATAAAATACTTTCTTATAAATTTAAAACTTACGCCTAGGTTCCACAACTATAAAAAATTATCGTTTGCTGAGCAAAGCGGGAAGGAAATCAGCTAGGGTTACAATACTATAGCTTCTTAAAATTTACAATGCAAGGTCATTGAAATGCTTCGACTTGGCGGTGGAAGATATTTGGTGATAAATCTCTAAATGTAAGAATTCAGGGCTCAACATTTACATTATATATGATAAACCTACAATGCATCCTACTCAGCGGATTGTCTTGGGTGTGCGATACTCCGTAAGAAGTCGCGATTTTAGTATTTTTCAAAATCCCGCTCTTGCCAATCCTCCATCAGCGCCTCAATATTAAATCATTTTCATTTCGCACGCGCAAATCTCGCCAATTAAACTTAATTGGTAGCAATGCACAGAATACATATAAAATATATATATATATTCCGTTTGGCGTCGGTCATGTCATTTTTGGCGATTAAGTCCCCAAAAATGACTTAATTGATGGATAAGAAAAGATTAACGGATGAAAATCACATTTTGGATAAGAATTCCGTAAAATCCGTTCTTAGTGAACGTCTACATCGCAAAATGAGTAACTATACTAAATTTCAAGTCAATCGGTTGTATAGTTCTAGAGATATCGTGATGAGTCAGTCAGTGGTATTTCGCTTATATATATATATATATATATATATATATATATATATATATATATATACAGAGAGAGAGAAGCATACTATTAATTACGAATTAAATCACACAAGACTTTTAACTGTCTGTGGGAACATCTGTTAATGTGTTATTCCAATTGAGAAAATATCTGCCTCGGGAAATTGATCTTGCTTTCAGATTTGCTATTCATTCAGACACAGGCGTTACTTGATGGGCAAACTATCAAAGTCGTGAAAAACCAGTGCAAGGGATAAACACTCGTAAAACTCTTTTTCAGCGGCATAAACCACCCTGGAGCTCGTGGAACAATAATGTGATTTTAAATATGTCTTTTTATTTAAAGAAACCCCTCATTTATAATTTTCGAATTATTAACATTACAGTAGATATATGAAGGCAAATATATATTTTTTAAAAACATAAGCAGTTTGAAATTCCACCACTGCATTATTTTCGCGAATAACTCTCATACACCCGGTCGAGAACCACTGCTTTATAATATAAATACGATTTCAAATTCTTTTTACGAGCATTTGCTTCAATTTATTTTAAATACGTATATTAAAAATATCCGTACTGAGAAAATACCAAAGATACTCTATTTCACTATCACCTGATCAAATTAGGAAATCTATTTATTAATTTTTTAATACAAAACGTTACTTTCGTTTCAAAGCTCAACAAATTCGATTTTTCCTCAGGTGTGTGAAGTAATCGCAAGTAGTAATTGTGCAGCATAAAACTCTTATTTGAATACCTTTGAAGTTTTATTTCGAGGAATCTAAAGAATATAGTTCTTTAAAAATTAAATAAAACAGGTAAGAAGAGTTCATCCAAAAGAATAGAAATTTACATAATTGGTTTATATGACCTTTTGTGTTGCAGAAATAGACAATTGCAAAATGTTCAATGATGGAACAAATATCGAAGGAAGAAAATTTTTCAATAAAATTTGTAGCTCAAACTTTAAAAATAAGAAAAATACGAAGTAAGAAGTATTTATGAAATACTAATGTCAACGGAAATTATCCTGCATTCTATTTAAACAAAAAGTCATCCCTTTTTAATAGCATGTTTATATATATATATAATGTAATGAAACAAATATTTTTAGAATTGTATGTCTTCTTTATTTACATTCTTCATCTATGTGAGATAGATTCCATAAAAATAAAAAATTCAATACAATAATCTTTATTGTCACATATCCCTCATCAATCTAAAACAATTTCAAAACAAATCTAAAATTTTAATCTCTAAATAATTATTATCACGAGTACCAGGAGCTACAACTACTACAGCTACAAAAGTATAATACATATATAGCATTACACGAGAAATAAAAGTTCTTCCAAAAAAAGCTTCTATTAAAACTAAACATTTTAAAGTACAGATATTCACCATTTTTAAAGAAAAGAAATTATTTAACAATTTAAAATATGAATCAGGATGTTTAATAAAGAATGAAATAAAAATAATGCATAGTTTTTCACTTAAATTTTCAACGGCGAGTACATAAAGAGTTTTGAAATAGAAGCCATTGCTGTATATTATTTTAAATTCCAACATTAATGTAGGATTTCATAAATATCTACATTTTTATTAGAACACGATTTAAATATATTTATGAAAGTAATGTTAAAACAATTCTTGGAATTGAACGCAATTTGCAATTTAGTATTTATTAACGTCGCACAAGCAGCAACACGAGGGTTATTGGCGACGGACCTCCTAATTTTGAACCAAGGTCAAGTGACGAGGACGACACCTGAGCTGGCACCCCCCTCTCCTAACTTCCACACCCCGCCAACGGGAGGACTTTGGGCCCCGAACAGATTCAACGTGCATCAGCCCCGGTTACACGGCAGGTCTTTGGCAGCCAAGGATCGAACCCGCGACTGAACGAAAACCGCCGGTCGCTAGTCCGCGACCTTGACCACTAGGCTACCGCGGCCTCTTGGAATTAAACGCAGCCCCCTCCCATTTCAAACATTTTTTTCAAGAATTCATAATTAGAAGAAACATGATTACATCAATAAGTAAACAGCATATATATTTATATACATTGAGAGATAATAATCTTTGTTGCACTATATCGCTCCAACCCACACTCCAAAAACACCACACAATCAGTCACTCAAACTATTTTTGCCTCAGCCAACAATTCTAAGGTTCAAAAACATTACAAATTATAAAGTATTGTTTCTTTTCATCTATTTTTACAGAGGTTTAGAAATATGTACTTAAAATACAATTAAGCAATGTGTTATGAAAATGTTATTAGGCGAAATTTATATAGGGGAATTTGGAATTAGTTCCATACAATTAGATTTAAAATATACAGAATTAGAGAGGAAATATATTTGTGAGTGACAGTGTATCAAAAAACTTAATTATAGTGTGTATTAACATAAGCTAAACTTTTGAAAAAACTATAAAATATTTTATCTTGTAGCTGAGAAATTTTAAAAATTATTCTCCAAAAAAGATGTAATGTATCTACATATTAAGCCATACAATTTTATATACAAAAGACAATTTTCATCATGAGAAATTACTTAGTAAAAAAAATCACCCCAATTTTTATTCACTTTTTCATTTCTCCTTTAAATGACAAATATTCTATGTATATTACAATTTATTATTCATTCAGTACATTTCTAAACGTTTATGTGTCACATCAATTTACAAACAAAATAACTTTCAAATACAGTTATTCTACAATGCATAACCTTCTATCAAATTTATCGTCATTGAAAAAATGAATTATATATCCAATATATTTTGAGAATAAATGAAATTTGTTATAATTTATAATCCTTTCTCACAAATTAAATGAAAATGTAATTAAAATTCTAAACCTTTTAAATAATAACTGTTCAAAGTTGATGTCTTATTTCACAGTTAGTTTTAAAATTTCATTGATGATCCTAACTCATTGCAGACAAAAGTTGATTTGTATATAATTTAACTAATGATAAAATTAAATTTATATGCTTTGGAAAAATTTTAATACATCATTAAACAATTAGAGGACTCAAATGGCTGAGTAGTTTGATTTAATGCGATTTTATGGATATAGCTGAAATGGTTTCATGATTAAATTCTTGTCCCCGATACATTGAGAAACAAAAAGTTAGAATCCAACAATGTTTCGATAAGGACATGAAATTTGTGAATCCATATCCCTTGAAATTTATTGCATTTGAAACTTTTTTTGGATTGTCATGAAAAGGTTTATCCCATAAAGCAAAATTTAAAAAGAGGTAAGGTTATAATAGACAAAATTTTCTTATCACTCAAGTTTTAACTGAACTAAAATCTTTATATTTCAAATCATTGATTTATTCCTCAATATTCAAAATTATATACAACAATACTGATTTAAAACCATAAAAAATATTTAGTTTCAATGTATAACATGTCTTGTTGGAGTCTAATATAACAAAACCACTCCATAATAAAAAGCCATGATGTTCATATTACAAAAAGAAATATCACCATCAGTTGTGCTTCATTTAACTTATCCACGGATCAACCAAAATCATGTGCAACGTCCAACTCCATGCTGTGAAGCATATGTTTCCAATCTTTTTTAGTCCATCATCCCTTCTCAAAAAAATTTATTCACCAAACTCTTTCATGAAAGAGAAACACACAGCTATTATTCTTTCAAATAATAATATTAATCAGTTTTTCAACTTATTTTGGGCCAAATTATTCAAACAGTGATTTGATGAAGCAGCTTGTATATGAAGTACACTATATCATATATTGCACAACCTGCACAGATTTTTAAAAATACTTTATTACATAATGGTATATTGCTCTATAGTTGAACAACAAATATAAATTGTATAAAATTCAAATAATATTCGTGAAAGGGCTGAGTTTGACGAAATGACACTAATTTTTGGATCTTTACTACAATTGTCATAAGCAATCTTTTATTCCAAAGTTTCATTACTTAAGTCTTTTTTAGTCAAAATATATGCACACCTACAGTGGTGCAATGGGCATGCAGCGACTTGTTCATGTTCTACTAAAAAATTCTTGGAATGAGACCATAATGTAGAAATATGTATGAGAAAGTTCTGTCGTTTTTGAACATGTACATCTTTATGTATTGTCAATCCTTAGCAAGAATTCTGATCCAACTGAAACTGGTTTAAACATTTAGATTAGTATGTGATTTATACACATTTTTTCATATTTTGGTCCTTTTTTTTTAATCTTGTAAAACTCTCAATGTGAATAAAGAAAAAGTGTACTTAATACAATGTATGTTGTATGAATTCTAAAATGGGAATAATGCAATAGAAGCAAAAATAAAAACTTGTATGACGTATTTGGAGAGAATGCAGTAACAGCGCGAAAATGCCAAATATGGTTGGCAAAATTTCGTTCGGATGATTTTTCTTTGATATATGAACCCAGGTCAGGAAAGCTATCAGATGTCAATGACGATCAGGGCAAATCCCGACATTAACTTCCACAGATGTGAGCTTCAAACTTGGAATTCAACAGACAACTTCTTTGGATCACATTAAAAGGCTTGGTCTTGGTTTTATGTCCAAACTTTATGTCTGGGTGCCACACAAATTAAGCGAAAAAAATTTGATGCAAAGAATTTCGATATGTTCTTCAAATCTTGCTGGTCACAAAGGGGAACCATTTTTGGACCACTTAGAGGCTGAAGATTAAAAGCGGATAGTGTTTTACCACATGGTTAGAAAAAAGGCATTTGCTTACAAAGGGGAGACACCTCCATCAACATCCAAAGCTGATGAGCATCAAAATGTCTTGGTGGTGGGACCGCAAGGGTACAGTGTACTATGTGTTGCAGAGAGAAAATCAAACAGACGATGCAGGTCGTAACTGTTCACAACTTGATGCTTTGAATAAAGAAATTCAATGTAAATGTCCATCTTTGGCCAACAGAAAGGTTGTGATTCTTCCTTACGCCAACACTAGATCACATATGGCAAGAAAAACCACATAAAAAATTGCAGAATTGGGTAGGGAAACTTTACCTCAGCTAGCATATTATCCTGATATCCCACCATCTGACTATCATCTAATCAGGTCGCTGCGAAACTTTCTTGATGGAAATGAAATTCTCATAAATTACAAGGGTGTCCAAATGGGAGTGGAAGAATACTTTGCCTCAAAAACTGAGGACTTCTTTTTTATGAGGTTAGATAAGCTGCCAGACAGTTGTAACTAACAAAGGACATTATATTTTCGATTCAATTGTAAATAAAAAGTAAAAAAAAAATGACAGAACTTTCCCTTACACTTAATACTTTTGATACAGACTGATCTTGATTAAAAGACATTTACAACTATTAGGAGAAATATGCATTTAAACTTATTTATTAATAATCAAGATTTTCAACGTGTTCTAGTGAAAATTGCTTAGGGGAAGGAGAGCAGTTGGTCCTCAATACATCCAAAATATGCCTTGGACCAAATAAACCCACTTAGTCATCTGCAATTCCAATCGCTGGGCATTAGAAACCCTAACGAAAGACACTTCTGTGAAGAAATGTCCACTAAGAAATTTAATTAAAAAAATCCACTTTAAAAAAGTGAAACTCTGCCTACACTTCAATTAAAAAGAATTATTTAAATTATTCTCACATTTATATAGCTAATTAATAACATCTAATTAAACATAACAATCTACATAAAAAAAAATAATTTGCAAGAATTTCATTATACAGATCACATATTACATAAAACATACCTATATCTGTAAGGTGCAAATACAACAGTATGATCCTTCTAAGATATAGCAAGTGATAAACAATGTAAATCTTATAACAATAAACAATGTAACTTCAAAAAGAAATATATAAAGAAGCATACTCGCAAAATTTTGCATTGTAAAATAATTTGCACTCTGCAGTTTCAGACTATTAATAGAATACAAAAATCCACAATTTAAATTAATTCATAAATTATTACTAAAAATAAATTACTAAAAAGGATAAGTAACTAATTGATTGATGAGGGATGTAGGGCATATCAGTTTAATTAAAAAACAATCTTTTGTGAGAGGCATTGTTTACATAAATATAGTAAATTAAAGAGTCCTTGATCAAAATATCAATAATGCAAATGTATTTATTACATCAACAAAAGCAAAAGTCATTTCGAACTGCCTTGGAAATCTTGTACCAATTTTAAAAACGTAAATTTTTCATTCAAAAAAATGTGCAAAACATTTTTTTAGCTACAAATTTAAGAGAATGTCCTGTTATAAGCCACACAAATGAAAGGTTTCCTGTTATATAAAAACACAAAAAAGTTTACTTCCAAATTTTACAAATACACGCTTTTCTTTTGTAAGAAAATATATATGTTCTTAAACTTCAAATCTTTGAGAAAACCTGACAGCCAATTTAACAAATATAAGGTTTTTCATTTGCACGAATATGCAAGATTTTTTTAAACTGATATGTTCAGATCAAGCTTTACAAACATATGGCCTTTCTTCGTGTGAATTTACAAAAGCTTTTTAACATCAAAATTTCAAAAGAAGAAATTCATGCACATTTTTTTCATAAACATAAGGTTTTCATCACTAACAAGACACAAGTGTTATCCAGTGACTAGTTCTTTAAAATACCTGTTTACCTGCAAATTTCATAAATACAGCAGCTTTTCATTAATATTAATAAGCAAATGAGTTTTTAAGTACCAAATGAGACAAAAAGTCACGGCCAGGCTAATCTAGTGGTCATGGTATTGTTTTTTAGTCAGGTCATAGATTAAAACCCAAGTGTTACTGAAGCCCTGTAGTGCATCTAGGCTAATGCAAGTTCAGTTTAGTTGAAATTCCAAATACTCCAGTTGCCAGAGTAGAAGTTTGAAGAAGGTCACATCACTTTACTATGGTTCCAAAATAAACAGTCCTTTGCCATGTCTGCAAGCTGCTTTTCAGTGTAATGCTTCTTTTGTATAAATGAGCATTTATTTATTTTTTTTACATCATTTCAAAACGACTTTTTGAGAATTTCACAAACATTAGGTCTTCATTTACTATTGATTTGTTTGAAAACCAAGATGAATTTTTAATACACTGTTTTATGAAATATTCTGCATGGAAATTTAACAAATACAAAACTGAATGAATGTGCACGAGTTTTTAAGAGCCTTCTGGTATAAAAACTCTATGAATATATTTCACAAACATTTAGATTTTTGAAGTTATTGATGCAGTAATTTTTCATTCTTTTTTAAGGTAAAAGACTTGTTTGAAGTTTCCCCATATCATTGGCATGAACAATCATATGTTGTTTTAAAGACTCACTACAAGAGAAAGTTTTTTTGCAAGTTTCACACACAAAAGGTTTTTCATTCGTGTGAACGAGCAAATGTCGTTTTAAATGCCATCTACGCGAGTAAGTCTTGTTGCAAATTTCACAAACAAAAGGCCTTTCTCTAGAATGAATAGACAAATGTCGCTCAAATTTCTCACTACAAGAGAAAGTTTTATTGCAAGTTTCACAAACAAAAGGCCTTTCACTGGAATGAATACGCATATGTTTTACTAAATGACCTCTATGAGAAAAAGCAGTGCTGCAAGTTTCACAAACATAAGGCTTTTCTTTCGTATGCATACGATAATGTGTTTTTAAGTGGCACCTGTGAGCAAAAGCTTTTGCACAAATTTCACAAGCAAAAATTTTTTCTTTTGTATGAATACGTAAATGATCCTTTAACTCGCTACTTTGACAGAAAGTTTTTTTGCAAATTTCACACTCATAAGGCTTGTCATTTGTATGAATACGCAAATGAGTCATTAAACTACTCCGTAAAGAGAAGGCTTTCTTGCAAATTTCACAAACATGTGGCTTCTCTTTTGTGTGAATCAGGGAATGTGTTTTTAAAATACTACTTTTAGCGAAAGCTTTCCCACAAATTTCACAGACAAACCGCTTAATTTTTTTATGAGTACGTAAATGCCTCTTTAATTCAACATATTGAAGGAAAACTTCTTTGCAAATTTCACAAACATATTCTTTAGTGTGAATATACTGATGTGTTTTTAAATGACTACTTTGTGTGAAAGCTTTCTTGCAAATTTCACAGACATAAGGCTTTTCTTTTGTATGAATACGCAGGTGTATTTTCAGGCGGTAATTTCGAGAGAACGACTTCTTGCAAACTTCGCAGCAATACAGTTTTTCATTGTTTTGAATATGCAAATGCATCGTATCAACAGAACAATCTTTCTTTTCATTTTCCATTCCAGGATGTTATACCTATGAATGATTTCGTTATGAAGAAATATTTATTTTTTAATCAATTACTCTTATCATTTACTTTTAATCACTATGTAACACTTTTGTTTCCCCTTTAGAACTTAACTATCGAAGACATGAAATTCAAGTATCAACAGAACAACCGTATTGATTGATTGTTTTGTGGGATATGAAACAACACTAGTATCCATAATAATGGTATTCATATCATTTTGGTAAGACGTCCAGCGATAGAAATTCCTTTTGTTAAAAAAAAAAAAACAACGGAAAATCACTAGGAGGCGCTTACATTGTGACAGGACAGGGAAAATTTTCTGGAGAAAAAAAAAAGGGGGGGGGGGGAATATAGTCCATAGTTTTTATATATTCGACACTTTTTCTCGTCGTTTCATAAGCTCTTTTCTTTTCAGCTAGCGGAATGAAATTTGTCTTTGATTATTTGATTTTTTTTTGTTTAAAGTAACATTATTTTAACAAACGCTTCGGTATTGCAAAATCACAAATTTTTTTTCCCTATCATTTTTCAAAATGTAAAATAAAGCATTTTCACTTGGGTTATAAGCGGAGTACTTGTTTTTCGGTTACATAACGCTCACGGGCTTTAATCCTCAGAATTTTCTATAATCGTCAGTTTTGATGAACGATTCTTTAGGCAATGAAGGGAGGAACATTATGCAATTATTGTTTTTGGTTTTTCTCAAGTAATGGTAATGGCTAAAATTACGAGGTAAAGTGAATAATTAAAAGTTAATTAATATTACTATTAATAATATTAATATTACTCTCTCTTCATTGTTAAAAAAGTTAATAACATAATTTAATAAGTTTTCATAATTAAGAATTAGCTATTTAAAATTAGGATCAAGGCAGCAAAAGCCTAGGTATTCGACAGAGTGAGGGACTGCCGTTGACGTTGACGTTGAAATTCCATGGGCGTCAGGAGCGCGGAGCGCTCCACAAGCCCAAATCTGGTATTTATTAAGTCCTTTGGATAAAATGGAAATTTACATTGTGGAGAGGAATTTCTTGCGGATGAGAGGGTAAAATTTTGGAGAGTAGAGATGAAAAGTTCTTGAGAAATGAGCTGATTGATGAGCCCAACATAGCTGGCGCCATCTGTTGAGCAGTTAATGAGTATGTACTTGAAAAATTTGAAGTTCCACGAGGGAAAAAGCTGATCTTGCGATGGGTGAAGAGAAACGACTGCGATTGGCTGCATTATTCTTCAGAGATATCCATAAGCGCTTCTAAGAAGGCGAATTTTTTGTTTGCTTGTCCTTTTGCATCTTGAATTTTATGGAGATTTGTAAGCAGTCCTGGAATGATTGAGAAGATTTCGGCAAGAGCTTTGAGTTGTTCGATGGCTTCAAAAATGTTGTTGAAAGGATTTTTCTGGTGGCTTTTTGCATTATGTTGTGGGATTTTCTTTGAATTTTTTGATGAATCTGGGTTTTCGTCCGTTTGGGGTGCCATCTGTTGGTATGATTTTAAAGCATTTGAAAAAGTATAGTCTTCACGAACAGTATTTGTTTTGGGTGTGTTGCTTTTAGTAATTGATCCTTTTGGAGGTTTGGGATAGAGTTTGCATCCTCCGTATGAATCGGAGTGTCCAATTTCGTTGCAGTTAATACATTTTATTTCTTTAATTTTTCCTTCGATGTTACAGTCTCTGGTTGCGTGGGCGCCTGAGCATTTTAAGCATCTGGGGATCATATGGCAATTATCTGAACTGTGATGAAAAAGATTACAGTTGAAGCATTGAGTGACTTTGTTACTTCGGTATTCGTCAACTGTAATAGACATATAGCATATGCGGTTAACTTCATAGATTTTCTTACTGGTTTCGTTTCTAGGTAGTGTTATTAAGAATATTGGAAGGGGAATTTTTGTTCGCCTGTTTGTAAGTTGATTTATCCTGATTGGGTCGAATCCAAGTTCAATTAGTTCTTCCTGAATATCATGGATTTCAGTATCACGTGGTAAACCTTTAAAAATAATTTTCAATGGACGCAAAATTTTTGGTTGAATGACGTAATATTCATAAGTCTTAGTGGATAATAGGTGTGAAAGTTTTCTATAGTCATCTAGCGTATCGGTATATAATTTAATGTACTCGCCGGAAAGACGAGTTCTTAGTTTAGGTAATTCATGACTAATTTTCTTGAGGTGTTGTCTATAATTTTTGCTTACTTTAAGCATAATTGGGGGAGGTAAATTTTTTGCTTTTACAATTTTGGGAGTTGAATCTGAATCTTGATCTTCATTGTTATCTGGGGGTGTAACATCGTCTGATAGTTGTTGGAATTGATTTTGAGTAGGTAAAATTAAATTAGACGAGGAGGTCAGTGTAGGTTTTTTACATGTTTTATTTTTAGGGGGGGTGATAAAACCTTGATTATCTTTACGTTTCATAGGGAGGATATTTGGGGTGGAATGGATGGGGCAGCCAGCAGTCGCGCAAGGCGCTAAAGTAGCATACTCACTTTCCAGTCGTTGAAGCTTGTTTTCGTATCCTTCGATATTTTTCTGCGTTTTGATAAAAAGTTAATCATTTGAATCTGTGCCACGAAATTTAAGTTGGACCAGGTAAGATGATTGTACTTCTTTTCTGGTGCAGTAGGAGGCAATGTCTTTTTCAATTCTTTGTCGTTTTTGGCATGGAGTTTTTTCGTCTTCAGATCTGGAAGAGAAGTTCGATGAGGTATCTTCATTAGGTTCCGAGTTATATTGATGGTCAAAATTCAAGTCCATGGTCGGTAAACAGTTAAGTCAGAGAGAAAAAGTAGTAAGAAAAATATGCGGTGAGCACTAAAAAGTGCTATTTGAGCAGTTAGAGTAACCAAGATTATGCGTGCAATCTAAGGGCAAACTCTCCGCCCGAGACCCAATAGCCTAGACATCACTGAGAGAGCCGAGGGACTGCCGTAACATAGTTGGAGTATAAGTTATGAAAGCTGGCAATGCCACTGGACGCTGTGACCGTAAGCTAAGGAGCGTATATAGCAATGGGCGAAGAAGAAGCGGGTTCGATTTTTCTCATTATTGTTCTGAAATCAAAAGGACTCCACTTTGTTTCATATTTGAGAAATAAACTACTTTCTGAAATTGTAATGAATCAAAGGTGCATTAAATGAGGATATAAATCTCAAGCATTCTCGCAGCCTATATTTTTCTTTTCTAAATGTCTTTTTGCATGTTGTAAAAGTTAATAAATTTAAGGGTTTAATATTTATCTGCACTGATCTCATTATGCAATTTAAAATATATTTAAATTTATACGTACTTGTAGAATTTAGTGAAAAAGGAAAGCGAAAGAAAATTATGTTACTTCATAAGTATTTGGTATTATTAAAACATATTTGCATTATATATGTGGAGAACCTAAGATCTGCTGATCTACCATCGGAAGACAGCCATGATGTTCCCAGAGCGCCGCCTAGCGCTTCGAGAGAGATTCGGAAGAGTCAGAAGAGACATAGACGGAGAGGGAGCGAGACGCTGAACAAGACGGTTCAGGGAAATTGTGCTGGACGTTACATCTATGATTACGCGAGCTTAATCAATTTGTTTTGTGTTTTAATGTTCTGTCCTACGTTAGCAAATAAACTGTGTGTAGTAAGTAGTCGTTACTTTGAATCTTTACGCACATCAGAAGTGGGGGCTCAGCCCTACCTAAACGAATCAAACTTAAATGTTTAGTTTATCGATGAAATGTCTATTTAAAAGAACTGATCACTTGGATTTGTGTGTGACTTTGAAATATTGTGGATACCCTTAGTGGAACTTTCTTTGAAGGACGAATAATTTCTGTGAGTACAAAATTTCTATCTTATTTTCCTTTGTTGCAAAATGTCATTTCTTTCGAGAGCACGAATGGTCGATTTAATAACTTTAGCAGAAGAATTAGAACTAACTATTGAGTCAAATGCTACAGTTTCCGACTTACTTAAGTTAATTACTAACGATAAAAAATTATGACGAAGATTTTACAAGACCGTTTAGAAGTTATTACTAATAAACGGCTGGAAAAAAAGGAAAGACGAACATGAAAAAAGGGAATATGAACTTAAAAAATTAGAATCAAAAGCTACAACTTCAGACGGAAATGTACTTTTAACTGTACCTAAATTAAATCTAATGAAGTTAATACCGTGTTATGATGTTGGTAGCGATATAAGTGTTTACCTTTCATTATTTGAGAGACAGATAATCCGAATTGCTATTCCTCAAAACGATTGGGTAACACATTTATTGCCTTTGCTTCCTTTGGACATAGTAAATATTGTAGCACGCGAATCTAATCCGGAAGCCAACGACTACACTCATGTTAAGAAATTGTTATTGCGACGATTTAAATTGAGTCCTGAGTAATTCAGATTAAACATTTTTATTCACAGAAAGGAATCATCTGCCTCTTAGCGTGATTTTGCATTTGAACACTAAAATTATTTTTTTGGGAATGGAAAATCGGCCTAAATATTCAAAATTTTGCAGAATTAAAACTTTTTTTTTTTTAATTTCAGATCAGTTAAAGCAAAAAAATACCTCCAGACGTAAGCGATCATCTTATAGATGGATTACCTAAAATAACAAGTATCGACGTCTTAGCATAAAATTTGGATGATTATGAAATAGTGCGACGTAATTTCAGGAGAGAAACAAACAGAAGCGCGTTCACGATAATGCACAGCACAAAGTACCATTTGTTAATGAATACGGAAAAATGCCGTCGTTGAATATTTGAAGATAATTTAAGATATTGTTAAAGACAAGGAAACATACAGGTTATAAGTTAATGATATTTTAGTTTTGTACAGCTATTTATAGAATTTTGAAGCAGGAAGTATCAAGAAAATCGTCTCGAGAGGGAACCAAACAAGTAGGGCCTTTCTTAACCTTCCCAAATGTCTTGACATTTCCAAACACTATCTGACACTCTATTTCCAGAGTACCCTCCCTCCCCCCTCCTTCAGTTCTTAACTTCCCAGTTTTGGTTCGAGAGGGATTTTAACTTAATTTTCTTACTCTTTTCCCTAACTTTGTTTTTGTTCTATGGAAAGCCTTTCCATTTTCTACCACTTATGGACCCGCCTTGCCCCGGACTGTCGGCAGTCGTAAAGAAAGGATAGTGGTTTGGTTTGGCCTCTCTTGTTAATTTCTTACCTTACAGCACAGGAACCACCCATCCTTTAGTAAATTAGTACAGCAAATTAATGAAATCATTTACAAGTACAATATAGAGTATATATTATTGTACGAACTGTTTTCAACTTGTTAATGATCATCTTTTTCATCGTTTTACTATCTTTTACTTTTACACATCCTTACTCTTTGTTGAATCACTGTCATTGTATTTATACAAGTAAGGTTTTCTTCGAGCTTTGATCATTACAAAATCATTTATGACATCACTGCGATACTTTTCTATTGTAATATCATTTTGAACGCATAGCAACATCAAATTGTTAAGCTTTTTATTTTTATTAGTAGGTAAACATGTCACGTGTTGTATAAATAACGGCTCTTGATTTTCTTCAGCAACATTAGTAATTTGCTATTTAAAGCGCAATGTACATACTAAATTATTTATGATGTTTACATTCAAATGCTAACACATCTTAATGATATCATGATCATGGGAACAGTCTGGATAGCGGAGCTGTTTACACTATTGCTTCTAATGAAGACGAGGGAAGTCTCTCTGTCGTTTTTCTCCTTTGCGTAAACAATGTCTCCAGTTCGTTCATTGGTCGATCGCTCTGTTTACTCTTTCTTTTCTTGTAAACTTCCGCGATGGCAGTAAACCACGATCGCCACAGTAAATCTCATTTTAGACCTTACTCTCATAAACGCAGAAAAACTCCACTCTGCTGTACAATTTGTCACAGGAAGAGTCATTTTGAGTTCATACAAACGATAAACTGTTAAGTTTTTCTTTTCCCCCATTGTAAACTTAATTTCAGTTTTTACTACTCTCTTAAAAGCATAAATTCTTCTCTCTGCTGTCACAGGAAGTGTCAAGTAAATTCTCATTGGGAAATTTAAGAAGGTACTTTCCAAGTTGTTGCTTTATTTTATGTAGATTCCTCTGGTTGTCATTTTTCACCTTCATATACATTTTGAAATGTTGACACTTCTTACACAAACTGTTCTTCATCGATGACTTTGGTGTAGCCTTGAGTTCAATATTTAATCTATTTTGCCACATCTTCTTGCCCTTTTTCATGAAGATTTCTGAATATCTAAAATTTTGTATTGGGAGCGTCATAGCAATCCCTTCTGTTGTTTGATTGTGTTACAAGATTATCAATAATCGGTAAAAAATCTCTCTCTTAGAATCATTCTCTCAAAATCTGGGTCTCTTTATTCATCCGAAAAAAATTTCCTTTTTCTGATTTTTTCATAGCTGGGTTGAGGCACGTTAGCTATTTGCAATGCTCTTGCCACTCAATAATCAGATTTGGATATTTTTTTCGAATAAAAACAAAGATAACGTCTGTAACTCCTTTGTGAGGAGATCTCCCAAGGAGATCAAGATCTTCCATCTGTAGTATCTCACTGGTTTTGTCCAACCTTTGTAAAATTTCGTCCCAAATCACTGTTAACAAAGTAGTCTGAAAACTTTGAAGTGTTTTGCGGAATCCATCAGCTGTGACTCGAGTGTCAGGTGTCTGAGTATTGTCTTCAATTAAATCTTCATGGATGTTCTTGATATCGTTACGACTGGTAACTTGAGCTCCGAGAACATATGTCCTTCCAACCATTCACACTAGTGTTCAAAATTAAGAAAATTTTCAGATTTGGTCGATTATCTCTAGAACTACTGGACAGGATTTAATGAAATTTGGTGTGTACAAGGGTTGACATAATACAAAAAAATAACCTTTCAATAGTTATAATACACACTCATTAGCGTGCGTAACACTCATAGGAGTCACAAGGCATGAAACAGCAGTTGCAGAATAGAACAAAAAATGGATTAATAGATATATGGTCCCCTTTTACAGATACGTAGGCCTCCCAACGGAATTCTATACTGAAAAAAGGGAGTTTATGAGTTCCGGGGACAATTGGTCCCACTGGCTGCTTTTAGGTCTTGGGTGGCTCTTGGAGGAGGTTGCGAATTACAATTGTCCTTCCCAGAGCCTCCCAGGCATGCTCTATATGATTGTGGTCTGGAGATATGGCTGGCCAATACATCCGGCAAAAATTCTCACTTTCCAAAAATTCGTCGACCACATGAGTTCTATGTGACCTCGCATTGTCTTCCATTAAAAGGAAATCAAGACCAATTGGACCACTGAAAACCGGCTATAGAGCTCCACGACCTCTTCCCTATACCTCTCAAGAGTCGCAGTACCTCTATCAAAGACATGGAGGTGTGTGCGGCCATCCAAAATGATGCTGTCCAGACTATCTAGCCTCCACTGCCGTAATGGTCAATTTCTTGGACATTGGATGGTAGGTAGTGGGTCCCTGGTTCTATCCATATCAAAGTACGGCGAAAGTCACTGGTTAGGCTGAACCGGGACTCATCAGTGAAGGGAACGGTCACCCATTGATTTATGCTCCAATCTGTATGATCATTGCATCATTTCAAGTGGACTCTCCTGTTCGCAGAACTGAGAGGGACGCAAACAATAGGTCTGCTTGCAAACAGCTCTCTCTCACCAAGTCTTCTGGAAACAGTCCCCTTGAAACTGGGGTTATTGTGTCTGCATACAATTCATAAAAGACCTGAGAAGCTGTAGCATCCCTGTTACGCCTCACTGTCATGGACAAATGGTGATCTTCTCTGGCTGTCACGGTTCTTGGACGACTTTACCCAGGCTTTCATTGGTTGGCTCCGTTATCCTTAAAGTGTTTCTATAAGTTGGTCACGACGCTGAGCATTAAATCAAACTCGCTGCAAATCTGGTTTTGAGGCTGGCCTTCTTCTAGCCTACCCACAATTCACCATCTCATTCCATCATATAAACGTTGGTCGTTACTCTTTTTTACTGTTCGAATTTTAATTTTAGAGATTTCTGCAAAAAAGCACCAAGAACTTCGGCTAAATGCGCTAGCGAACGAAATGCGGATTTTAGCACGCGCGTTTATAAATACTGTTTTTCGATTGGTGCCGCCCCATACACGTATACGCTTCCGTATTCGACATACAAGATTTGCATTTTTGTTTAGAAACAGTATTTTAACATATCAGTCAATTCTTTTCATGAAATTCTACAAAATATACAATTTTCTTAATTTCGAACACTAGTGTAGCTTCAGTCAACAATTTCAACATAAGAAATCTATGTGCAGCTTTCAGCTTTTATTCATTGCCTCTTTGCGCATGATCTTTCAATACATTCCATCCATAAATAGATGTTGTAAGAAACCGTAAAGTTCTTTTGCGAAAGAAAAGAAATAGTAGATTCAATGCAAGCTTTTACCGTAACAAACAACCAGCTCACCATAAGGAATGCGCTGCACATGGTACAAACTCAGAAAGACATATTTTTTCTCGTATTCTTGACTGAAGACCTGAGTTCACTTCCGACATGTTTGAAGCATTGTCGTAACTATGGCTCCGACGGTTTTTGTAAATCTAGTTCAAGTCTTTCAAACAAGTTGAGAGCTTCTTCTTCTATACCATCAGCTTTATGAGAGAAGCCTGATAGCACTCGTACAATGCGTTCATTGGCGCAGGATTTGCTGGCAGAAACGTATCGAAGTGCTACAGCCAACTGGTCTCTGTGTGAAATGTTGGTTGTAAAGTCAATAATGAGTGAAAAGTAACGTGTGAGTTTGATCTCTTTTAAGATTTCTTGCAAGACTCTTTTGGCCATTGTGTCTATGAACTCGCTATAAATGTCAGACGACAGATATGATGTACTCCATTTACCTTTGTTGCCATATTTTGTCAGTTGTTGGGCAAAAAGCCGACCAAACTCACTTATGAATTTAGGACATCCTAAGAAAAGCCTGTTTGATATAGATCCAAGTTTTGGGTCGTCATCCCTAAATGAAAGGCTTCTGTCCGATAAACATTTTATAACAGAGACAACTCTAGTAATGAGATCTCACTAATACTTCCCCTCTATGTGATATTGACTTTCGGCTGCATTCTGGACTGAGGTGGTCCCTTTTCTTAACATAAAAGTCATCACATTTACCTTACGATCGTCTGACCTCTCATGTTGCGAAGCAAGCGCGAAAGAGTTCTTCCAATCGTTACATCCAGTTGCTAAAGCTCCTCGTTTTTCCTCAGGCTTGAAAAAAAGGCAATAGAAACAAAAAACCTGGCAATTCAATTTTGAATAGAGGACCCAGTCCCTCTTACACTTCTCTCCACTCGGTAGCCCACCAAAAATAATTTTGCTTAAAGTTTGCAATTAATTTTGACGCTAACATAACAATGTTCAGAATTAGCAAAATCTGCTTCTAAGTCTTGATTTAAATTTAAGTTATATATTTTGGATACCAGTACATTGTCTTTTATTTTCCATTTACCCCGGTCCTTCAGCACGAAACCACTGTCTTTTCTTATTAGTGTCAGACTCTGTGACAGACTGAGTCTAGGACGTTGATGGTTGCCTATGACTATAGTTTTCATTCCGAGTTTCACTTCGGCTGGATGAATAAGTTTTGGAATGTGAGGATTCAGTTTCAGTAGACACGCAATTTGAAACAAAGAAACTTGTTATTTTAGGCACTTTTTAAGTTCCTTTTCTTCTTTTTGCTGATTTTCAGCTGCTCTACTTTTGCAGAACTCTGCTCCTCTGGTTTTTTTTTCTCCTTGAGATTTATTTTGCTTTAGAAATATACTGTAATGCCCGTTATTATAGTCATAAAATTTAAAAAAAAGTGTCAGTAAACTGAAACTCGTATACTATGTGTCAGCAAAACAGTGAAATCCAATTTCTTTTTAATACTATAATTTACGATTTTACCTTACGATTGATAGTTAAAACACACTTTCAAAACTGTTCACACAAACTTAATCTATATGCAGTACGCTTTAGATTATAAAATATTTATTCACAAATTTGCTCACACGGTCTAATTCAAATACAGTACGACAGTGCTCTTTAGATTATAAAAAAGCTACTCACAAAACTGACATGCACTTTATCCACACAAATACAGCACAATTTAATGAAGTAAAAACTGTTCACACACACTTAATCCAAATACATAGTACGCCAGCTCACTGCAACTAACTATTACGACAGTCAGTGACGAGGTTAACCTTTGCAGCTTGCCTTTAAGTAAATGGATGTACGTAAGAAACAACAAGCTATCGCTCACTGAGGCTAGGATTTTTATCGCGCGTACGGAAGGGAGGAAGAGGAGAGTATCGATCGATCAGCTGTTAAGGGGGAGAGGAAACCGGTGCACTGTATCAGTGTCGTGTCTCTGCACCCACAAACAATACTGGTGACACATCTTCAATCTGGCGCACTGCAATGCCTACTCTTGCTCAACCCGCACACACACAAACTCAATGGATACATGACTCGCTAGGCAGTGGTATGTTCGTTGTAATTTAATTTCCCCCCTCTTTTTCAAGAGCCTATCGTTTGTAAGCGTTAAAGCTGCCCTGCAAAACAGGGACTGAGATTCTTTGTGGGGCATCGACGTCCATCGGCTTCTCGTTGGGGAATCTCTCTAATGCCATCACAGCCTGAGGAATATTTAAACGATCTAGAATTGTTGACATTTATGAGATCACTTGTGCCTCGAGCTGTCCAGATGCTTAAGACGTTCTTCTATTTGTGGGTTCGATAAGGGAAAAATGGGAGCCGTTTGATGGAGAGAAACACCAGACAGACCATCAGTGTAATGCAGGCTGATCGACTAACAAATATAAAAGGAGACCGAATCAAAGTAATAGAAACCAGAAATGCGGATATGCCACATATGTTGTAGTTCTTCCTTCCTTGAAAGATTTTCTCTTGAAGAAAAGTTAATGTTCTTAAACTGTTTTGAAGGAATCCGTCCATAAGATAAGAGGACACTTGTAGGAAAAGTCACTTATTATACCACACACAAATACTACACTATCTCCTGAGTTGTAACAACACTAAACTCAAAATTTTGATAACAATAATTTGCTTTAACTCGTGAGTGCTCTTGTTAGGGAACTTACAAACATCAACAATAAAAAATAGCACATTATATTAAAGCAAAATTGAAAAATATGATTCCAAATAACAATAGTAATAATAAAAGCACATTAAAACACATATAATTTCAGATATTCATATTAATAAAAAATTTTAGGCAAATAGTTCGCTTCAATACTTCTGATCCAATAATTCACACGGAACTAATCCAAACCACACATATTCTAATCAAAATGTTAAGCAAACGTATTTATTTCAAATTTTCTGAAAATCATGCACATTCTGCTCAAAATGTTAATCAAACATATTCATTTCAACCTTTCTAATGGGTTACCTATGTATAAGCCCAAAAATGAATTTAAGTAGCTATTTTATAAGCCTTCGAATAACATATATAAAAAATCAGATACAAATATATATTTATTTACTTCTTTAAGGCAAAAACAAACATTCACACTCACACAAACATATATATATATATATATATATATATATATATTAAACAACGCTTCCCACTAATCTAACATACATTGAAAACACATATCAAACAAATAAATATGATACAGAATTTTTTAAACACGCTTATATTTTTCACTACTCTACAAAGATTAATAAATTCTATTCCTCTATAGCTGACCTGCTGAGACTATCTGCATTTTTGTGACTTTTACCTGATTGATGTATAATTTTGAAATTATATGGTTGTATTGCCAAAGCTCATCTCGTTAATCTAGAGTTTGTACTGGAGTTTTTATTCAGCCATTCTAACAGATTATGTTCGATCATAATTAAAAATTTGTTCCCATCTAAATAATAATGTAACTTCTTTTTGGTGAAATCAATATCAGCACATTTTTTCTCAGTTGCACTGTAGCGTTTTTCAACATCCGAGAATTTTTACTTAGATAAATTATTGGATATTTTTAATTTTTGTCATTATTCCCATTCCAATATTTGCGGCATCTATTTGTACAATAAATTCTCTTTCAAAATTTGGAGCATATAAAACAGGTTCATTTATCAATTTCTTTTTTGGCTCTTCAAATGCATTTTTACAGTACATTATCCAAATGATTTCTCCTTTTTTTTTTTTTTTTTTTGCCTTTCCCTTTAATGCATCAGTTAACGGAGCTGCTATCACGGCACACATATGAATATATCGTGAATAGTAGCTCCCTAACCGCTCAATAGAGGAAGGCCCTGATGTTTGTTTTGGCTTTGGGGATGAGTAAATCTAAGGCGCTCTTGACTTTGACCTGAGAGGGAGATCTCAGTCCCCGTCCTACTTTATGGCCAACGTACGTAACACAATCCTGAGCAAATCTACATTCCGATGGTTTAAGAGTTAACTTCGCCTTTGAGATGCGAAGAAAAACCGATTCCATATGCTTTAAATAAGACTCTCAATTCTCTGAAAAAATAAATATATCATCTAGATATGGGACTACAAAATGTTCGAGACCTTTTAGCAATTCCCCCATGAGTTTGTTAAAGAATAAGAAGCGTTCTTTAATCCCAAACTCCTCCTAAGGGGTCTGTAAATCCCAAAATTACCGCAGAATGCTGCGTATAGTTGAGCCCTCTTACTTAAACGAATTTGCCAATATCCCTTTGAAAAATCAGGGATGGTAATAAATTTAGCTACCGAAACCCTTTCCACACTCTCCTCTACATTTCTAAAGGGAAAATATTCAGTTAAATTCCAATAATCGACACAAGGTCTGGGATCTTTGCCGGTTACATCGGCTAAAATCACAGGCGACATATTCACCTACTTCATTAATTCTTAGTATAAGCATCCTTTTTATTTCATCTTTCAAAATTTCATTTTCTCTGTATAATGAGCGATATGATTTCAATCTAATAGGTTTATTGCTATTTCATGTTACACTAAATCAGTTAAGCAAGGATTATTTGAAAAACACTTCGAAAATCTATGTAATTATTCGCGCAGCTGATTAATCTGAGAATTATTAAGGGTTTTGTTTAGATCACCAACCTGAATTATATATTTTGGAAATCATAATTTGTGGAATTGTTATCCAAATATGGAATTTCGATAACTTCATCAACAAGCGATTCGCGACACTGCTTAATAAATGTATATGTTCCGGTCTTTCATAATATGGTTTACCAGTCTTCTCACACTCATCACAAGTTTTTACAAACTCCTCCATATCTTTATAAAAGACAGGCCAGTGAAAATATCTAATTAATTTATCTTTAGATTTAGAAACACCCGAGAACGCGGATGTTCCTTCATGGTACAGGGATTTAATTCGGTCCCGTAACCCTTCCGATACTAACCAATAACTGTCTCATGCTACCCAACTTTTCTTCCAAATTTTTAACTAATAGTTCATTTACAAGTGAATAAGATTTATCTGAAGTATTTGTCAGAACCTGCTCATATATCATTTTAAGATCACCGAGATATTTTTGAGCCCTTACAAAATCTTCCATTTAATTTGCATTAAGGCCGATTCGGGAACATTTTTTTGCAAGACAGGAATTGAAATTTGATCATCGATTTCTGGAGAGATAATTATAATTTCGTCTCCATTTTCCATAACCTTAATTTTACTCGTATTACTTTCTCCAACAATAATCATATAGTGGCGAGTGAAAGCTCGGTGGACTCTTTATTCAGTATCATATAGAAGCCTTGAATTTTTTCAGAATTAAAACAAGCATATTAAAAATGGGATTAATCCACTTATGAATTAAAAAAAAACAAATAAAAGAAAAGCGAGAGGAAAATGAATGAATTATTTACAATGAGAATGAGATTGTTTAAGAGAGTTAAATTTTTACATCATTTTTTATCCACTCGGGGTCTTGGATAGACTATGTCTAATCTTTCTCAAGAGGAGATAATTATTTTATATGATTTTTTTTAAAAAAATTCTTCTTATTATTATTGTAAAATTACAATAATAATAAATAAAATAATATTTAAACTTTTTTGATGATCAGAAAGCAGAAAAAGGAAAGGAAAGGTAAAAATGGATATTGTTTTGCTGGGTGTACAGCAGTAGTCTGCCAACTTTTTCAAGAGAGGAGATATAGGGATGGCGACAGGATAATAAACAGCTGATGAAAAGCTGAATAGAAGTTAATGGAGGTCATGGAGTGAGATGGTTAACTGAAAGAAGTTATTGAAGGAAAGATGAAGGAATTAATTAAAGAGGACTGATTTGGAATGCAAAGCGTTTTGAAGGAAATAGAAGGAAATAATTATTGAAATATTGATAGGGTAAGGCATGGGTTCTATTACTGTGAGCAAAAATTAGCTGGGCCCTTATTAGTGGGTTAGTAAGATTTGTTAGTGTATTATAGAATCTTCTCGAAAGATAGTTGATGTGTTTATTAATAGGAGGGATATTGATATCTCAGTTCAAAGTCAAGAGCGCCATAGATTTACTTGTATGATAGAATATCTGACATATCAAGGTGAGTTAGTAATCAAGCGGAGGATTTTATTTAGAAGAACGACCTTTATTTTTTTAATGTGGGGAGGTGCAGCATGGCCCCAATTGGGGGAAACTTAAAGTATTATTGGGCGGATTACTTGCTTCTAGAGGATTTTGTCAGCAAGAGTTAGTACTGAGCTTCTGCCAATTAAATGTATACAATTATGGATTTTGGCCCAGCATTTGTCAATTACTGATTGGATATGAAGTTTGAAGGAGAGTTTGGAGTCCAGGTTAACTCCTAAGTATTTGACTTCAGAGTCCCAAGAAATTTGATCATTAAAAAAAATAAGAGTCTTTTATTATTAGGGGCGTGATCTTTTACGAATAGGAGAGTTTTAGTTTTATTAATGTTTTCAACAATCCTCCAGAGTGTCATCCACTCCTCTATTTATTTTGGATAATTTTGTAATTTATCATTTACGTTGATTGGATTTTTCTCTTGGGTGAGGATTGATACATCGTCTGCGAATAAACAGCGGCTATTATAGGTACTATATGGGAAGTCATTTGTGAAATAATTATGACAAATTGGGGAAATTACAGACCCTTGAGGTTGACCGGCTTGTAATGGTATATTGTAGAAAGAGTATTATTCAGTTTAATTTGGAATGTTCTATCTGTTAGGTAGTTATTTAAGATAACTATTATATACGGGGGAATTTAATTGGATTAGTTTGAAGATCAATACATCTTGCCAGAGGCGGTCGAAAGCTTTTTGTATGTCGAGGAAGATACTTCCATAGACTTGTTAGAATCGAATCCTTCAGTAATGGTATTCTCAGCTCGTAGAATTTGGTGGACAATGCTGTGGTTAGTACAGACGCCGAATTCTGAATCTGGAAGAATATTAATAGTGGAAACATGAGTCAGTATTCTGGTTAGCAGGATTCTTTCAAAGATTTTTGAATTAGAATTTAGTAGGTTGATTGACCGATAAGTAGATGGAAGGGAGTGGTTTCGGCCGAGTTTCTGGAAGAGAATAATAGTTGCATGTTTCCATTTTTGAGGAAAATGGGCAAACATGAGACATTTATTATACAATTTTATGAGGTGTGGAAGTGAGTAGGGGGAAAGAATTTATGGCTTGATTATGAATGCCATCCTCTCCGGGAGCTTTCTTTTTGTTTAACTTTTTAATTATGGTAGCTATTTTAGAGGGGGAGGTGAGGAGGAGGAGAAATTAATTTTGGTATGGGCTTCAAGATAATTTTGAACTAAGGACTTTGTTTTTTCAATATGATAATCATCATATGGAGTTGGAATTTCCTGAAATGAGGATTCAAGATTATGGGCAAGCAGATCAGCTTTTTCTTTATCAGAGAATACCAGACCATTATTGCCTATTAATGGAGGGATATTGTAGTACTTATTAGAAAGTTTTTTTTTGTTCATATTCAAAAGGATTCGGTATTAAGCTGGTTCATATCTTCGTTATTAAGCTGGCGGAGTAAGTTTTTCCCGTTTTTCGGTTTTTAAAGGTATTGATTTTGCAGCGGTTCGCCAACAGGCAGATCATTCACCGATTGTGGAGACCGCCAAACAGATTCTACAGGCGCTGCGAGGCGTTCCTCGTCAAAGGCAGCACCCCTGGTGCGCAGGATCCTTCTCTTCTGAGAACTGACGCTCTCTCTCTCTCTTTCCAACTTGCGCTATAACTTGATGCTCGCTCGGAGCTCGTTGTACATAGTTCAATGGTGTGTTATTAAAGAAATATCAGATAGTTTATGTCTGTGTTTAAAGCACCAGCCGCAGCAATTTCATTTTTAATTAGCTTTTTGAGGTTATTAATTATGGGTATCAAAGGAGAGTATCTGATGTTTTGCCATTTTTTCTGTACCTATTTTTCTCTTTAATTGGGTTTCTGATATGAGGGGGGATTTTAAGATGGGGTTTTTTGATGGATCTGGTATTATTCGCATGGTTAATTGCATTTTGGATATTAATAGTATATGATGTAATTGATTGGTCTAGATCAGAGATATTATTAATAATGGGGTTACCTTTTGTGATATTATAGAATCAATATAGAATTTCTTGGTAGTAGAATCAATTAATAGTTGTTAGAGTGCGAAGAGGGATAGGAAGAATTTTATTGAAAGAGATGTCCATTAGTATTGGGTTATGGTCGATAGGTAGTTCATTAACACTTTCGATATTGTAGAATAGAATGTTTTTGAGGATAGCAAAATCTATTATAAAGTAAGAATTGCTGTTGTAAGGAAAGTGAGTGGGTGAGTCGGGAGCAGCTATTTGGAGATTATTAATGTTGCACATAGCATGAATAATTTTACCTGATCTGTTTGTCCTGCTTCTATTCCAGGTCGGATGTTTTGCATTAAAGTCGCCTATTAAAATTCCGGTGGGATTGTCTGAGAGGATATTGATTAATTCGTTATGGTTGATGAGATTACGGGGAGGATGATAAATTGTAGAAACTGTGAAATATTTTGATTGTCTTTGATAATGAAATGGATGGTGGTATTTTCAGATGTGGAGTTATTTTTAATGACCCTATGATGATGAATCCTATTTTCAATTAATATTGCAATGCCTTCTACCCGATGGATTGATCTGTCAGAATAGTATATATTATAATTTGGAATTTTAAAATTTTTTCAGAAGGTTTGAGGCGAGTTTCCTGGACTCCTAGGATGTCTGTGTTTGTAATCATCTGTGAAATTTTGGAATTATCCTATTTTTGATTTAATGCCAATTGCATTCCACCTCGCAATCAGTAGGGATGGGAGTAGTTTACTTAGCATATTAAATTTTAGAACCAAATGAGCATCGTACTGCAAAGACTTGGAATGATGTTTAAATTTTCGAATATAAATAAAGTTTATTATCAACGAATATTTGTCCTATTAATTTAAATTGTTGGTAAGTTTCCATTATTTTATCAAACTTGAAGTTTTTGAAAAAAAAATTTAATTTTATTAACAAATGGAAGACTTGAAGTTTGGCTGTCATTAGTGGGTGTGGTGTTTTGGTCGCTTTAGCTGTTGTTGTTTTTTGGCATTTTTACGTCTTTCTTCCCAGTAGTTTATAATTGGTAGGGGGGTGAAATTCATAGAATTTTGTGGGCAATTGGAGTAATTTGCAGTATGATCTCCACCGCAATTCCAGCATTTGGGGGGGGGGAGGTTCTTTCATGAGTTTTGGCTTAGCTATGAGTTGGATGATTATCTCTACATTTCACACATTTAATTTCCCTAGTACAGTATCTAGAGTGGTGAATATAACTTAGCCAGCGATAGCATTGATTGGGTGTTTTTCTTTTACGAAGCGGTTCAATTTGAACTGAAAGGTATCTAATATTATTGTTTTCGGAAATTTTTTGTTGCTTTCTGTTTTCGGTAATGTAACTAAAAATGGCGGGAGAGACTGTTTAAGTTATTGCAATAATTGACTATTAGATTATATTCATCTAATTTCTGAATTATTTCAGCGTGGGAATAATTAATTGGGAGGCCATCAATTACACATTTAAGGACTCTCTCAGTACGTAATTCAAAAGTGTAAGTTTCTAAGTTCCTGTCTTGAACATGGTTTTTTATTGTTCTGAAAGCTTCAATTGTTGGGGGGGGGGGGTAAAACTATTTCTTTTAAAGTCACATTTGGGCTCGCATTTTGTCATTTTCATTATATTTTCAAGGGTTGCTTTTGAGTTGTCAATATTAGCTAAGATAATTGGGTGGGATAGTTTCCTCTTTCAATACGTCGGGGAATTCTAAGTCGTATTCATCAGTATTATTACTTTTTTTTATTTTTAGTTTTATCATTACTAACTGCTTGAGAATTGACATCGTCCATATCAGAGATGAAATCATTATTGATCTCGATGTATAAATCTTCATCAGAGAGCTCAGAATTTTTGTTGTTCAATGGAAGATTAAATTCCTGTTGTTGTTGTTGTTTTTTTAATTTTTTTTTTTTTTTTTGAATTCGTATCTTAATTCTTTTGGAGAGTTTAACTTTCTTTTCTTTTTTTACTTTGTGAAATTCGTTGTATTTACTTACAGTAATGATGGTAGGAGGGGATTTTAAATTTTCAGAGCATTTTAAAGCGGATTCAGAAGCTAGGATTTTAAGTAGAGTTTTAAATATGTCATTAGCTACTTATTCAGATTTTTCCATCTAATTTATTTTGTGTTCTAGGTTGGAGACAGTATTAATTAGAATATGATTTTCATTTTTAAGATGATTCATAATACCACACAGCTTGAGTGGTGTTTTCTATTTCGTTTGATAATTCTTTAAGAGTTTCGAAAACACTGGGTGGCAGTCCGAACATAAACTATTTTCAACACAATCAATAAATTTTTTAAGAAAGGGGGAATTTGAGGAAGAGTGCCTAAGTTGTGATTAGAGAAAAAATCTTTACATGCTTCAGGAGTAATTATCGAGTCACCGAAAATGGTACTTACCTCCTCTGGTTTCAGCAGTAAAGCAACGGTCTAATATTTGAGATGCAGGTAGCTTGACATGGAAATCCAATGAATTTATTCCACTATAGCGAATTTTTATGAATTGAAAAAATCCTAAAGAACGCACAAGCTTTCAATAGAGCGTAGCGCCCCCTAGCACGCTAACCCATCAAAGGTGGTTAGCATATGAAAGTCCACAAAAAAAAAAAAAAAAAAAAAAAAAAACAGCAGTCCAAATATGCAATCCCAAACGTAGCAAGGGAAGACACAAGAAAAAACTTGTATGCAAAAGTCCTTATGAGAATCGATGGGAACAGATTGCAGTTGGTTCCCCACACGTATAAATTGGCCGGGTGGGCTGCTATTGATCTCCGCCTATAGAAAAAGTCAGAAATACCGTTTCGGGTGAAGTTCCAGATAGAGCTGTGGAAACGACCTCACCCCATAATGTCCGGGGGAAGAGTGTTACTTTCTCCAATTTCTATAACATTTATTTTATTACCATTATTTTCTACTTTAGTTTGAGAGCTTGTTTGGACTACATCAACGTCCTCTACTGAAAAGAAATCGTATCCAGTTTTCTCTTTAATTTGCTAAGCTGTTTTATTCCCTAACAAATACCTATCATTTTGGATTAAGTGATTTCCTCAAACGGCTGCATTCGTTTGAACCGAACCAAAATCTCCGGAAACCTTCATGGTCCCTGGGGCAAACATACTAATTCCATACTTAGAGGTTGTTTTATCTAGAATGTTTTCGCTGGTAAAAGAAGAGGGATTTATATATCTTGTACACACAAAATCAGGCTTATCCAACCCAAAAGACTTTGCGGGCCGCATTATATATATATATATAAAGAAAGAGAAAGATTTTACTATGGCTTTATTTGGAAATTTAATTCATACAGAATGTTATATCTCCAGTGGGCATATTAAGTTTTTTAAAAAGTCTATATAGTCATCGTTATCAGTATCAGTCAACATTTCCTGACATTTTACAATAGGAGAAATTTTCGTTTTTAAACATTCTTCATAACTTCCCTCTACCCATTTCGCTTTTTGTGTGGATTTTAGTCTAATATATGTACTCATTATCTGTTTCTTTATCTCTTCAAAAATTGGCAAGTTCGAAGTATATAGTTACATTGATACAATAGGGGAGGTTTTAATAGTTCTTGTTAATATTCGAAGAGCTCTATTCTGTAATCGTACCAAAATATTGATTTTATTTTGTGCTGCAGTAAGCAAAAATCTCACTACCATACATCGGAATGGGTTTTACGTATGTATATGTTACATTAAGTGTATATTGATTACATCCTCATTTGGGGCCAGCTAATCTTCTCAAAATTTGTAGTCTCTTTCCTGCCACTTCCTCAATATAGTGTACATATTCATTTAAACTTACATATATCCCTTCATATCCTCATCATAGTCAGTTATAGCAAATTTTATTAGAAAAATCGTCATTTCTGACGTTATATTTATTCCTAACTCTTTTGAGATATTCAGCATGCCTTGTTTTTTCCTTTCCTCCAAAAAATGCCATTTTTCTAACCATTACTAAAAAAAGTATAAATCATAAGTACAAATACTACAACAATATTTACTCTAAAAACAATACAAAAAAATGTCCCCATACAATCACATTCAATACTAGAGAAAACGAAAGTAATTTAATCTCCGTCGGCTTTTCATACAGTTTATTTCGAGGAATCTTTACTTAGAGAGATTGAAGTTTTTTTCCGAAATGTGTCAAGATCGCCAAACAGAACAATTAACGTTACAATGTGGTAGTCGTCCAATTGTGGTTACGTCACACATGATGACGTAGGAAAGATTCTTAGAAAAGGTGAGTAATAAGGTTTTCCACCGCTATATAAAAAAGTTCTATACAATTATACCTTTTATCGTCTTGCGCACGGTTGCTACAAACTGGTTTCTCCCTAGGACAATGCCTTGGCGATCAACCTGTAACTAGAAATTAGGATTTGGCGGGGGAAAATCTAGCGTATCTAGCTAGTTAGCTTAGCGTACGTGAGCTACACTCACGTACGCTAAGCTAACTCAAAGGACCTCTTTCCCTGGTAACGCAAAATTGCTCTTCCTTATTGTTAAAGTATTTGAAAGTTATCCCAAACTATGAATAAGATGGCTTTTTCGTTGCTTAAAAATAGTCATTCTGCCCGTTCGATAACTTTTTTTTTACTCCTCCTACTTTCATGCCTTCTAATTTCAAAATTTCCGTTTCTACTATTTCAGTTTTTTAAGAAATCGTATCACTTTGTTTATAACAGATAAGAGTGAAATATCGTCATCAAATATTGAATAGGAAATATTCCAAATTTTGTGTAAATGAATTGATTATATAAAAATAAAATAAATTTTAATAAAAACTGATATCTGGCCAGAACAAATTGCTGTGGTGTATGTCATTATGTGCTTGTATTAACTGAAATAATTATTAGAATTTTGGTGAAAGTTTTGCGCTCTACTGTAATTGCCTCAATTCTAAAAGTAAATAGGAAAGAAAATTTATATCAAGGCACTTGCTTTTATTAGGAGTTTGATTTTTATAACGAAAAGACACAAATTGTAATATATACATATACACTTATCATTCCCTTTTATACAAGATTTTATTTGGATTACTCTCAAATTAAAATCAAAAGTATTAAAACCATTTGTTTAACTCAACTTTTATTTTTATTGAAAACTGTTACCTGTAACAGAGGCTTACAAAAATTTAAGGTAATGATAATTTTAGTTTTGTTAGGTGTAATCACATTACAGTATCATTAACATCACATATATGCATCAAACACTCACGATAGAAGCTAAAAAAAACACGGAATATGCCAACAAAAGAATAAATAGTATGCATGTTAAATACTTGTATGGAAAGAAACAAATTTTATTTCAAAATAAAAAAAAACAATAGAAATGGAATATACAGTCTCAGGTGTCGCTCCCTTAATCAAACCTTTGCTAATTTTTCTGAATTCAGTCGCTAAAAAGTTCATTGTGTCACTCTAGTACGTCATTAATGCAAACTAATAAGCAACAAAATCTAAGCTTGAATAAATCATATTTTTCTAAAGATATAGAACTATTTAATAGGAAAAAGACATAAAATATGGTAACTAATTTTATGTGAAAGCAATATTCTAATATACTTAATATGTTCTTAATCTACATCTATATTCAAAAAGTAATGAAACCAACCTTGAATTAAATATTTATCTCAATCCCGCACAATCTCATCGAGATAGAAATTTGTCGATTATCTCGACTTTTAATTATGTAAAATAATGTAATTGGGGGAAAAATTTAAAATTATGGACACGCTATTTTTAATTACAAAATGGGAATAACATTTTAAATATAAAATTAACACGAAATTAATTAGAATCACTCAATAAAAACAAGTAATTGTTTCGTGCTAGGATTATTTCTAAAGAAACTAAGTTATTTATTTATTTTGGCATTGAGACTGAAAAAAGTCAATTACTGGAAAAGAAGAGACGAGAAAGGTAAAATATCAATAAGCATCTCTATCATATTAATAAAAATACAATTCTTCCTTCGTATATATATTTTGGTGAAATCTCATTTTCCAATCTTCATGCAACGTCCTTTTTTCATTTTAGAGGGGCGAAAAAACAATTCAATAAAAATTAAAAAGTTATATGCAAAGAACGGATTTAGCCACCCAAGGTAGATCCACTTAGAACAATAGCCCCTTGGGAGACTAATAATAGTAAATCAATATTAAACTCATTTGACCCCTAAACATTCTAAGAAGGAAGCCAAACCAAAATGAAGTAGTTTGAAATTCTTGAAACAAAATAAAGGCTGCCTCACACCTTAAATTTCTCAATGATGTTACTTATTTTCAGTCATATCTTGATTGCAGTTTACATATGGTTTAAATAGAGGAGTAAAAAAAAAAAAAATTATTATTTGCTTCATTTCAATCTAATAAAGAAATTAGGGGGAATTTATGATGATATATTTTTGAAAATTGAGTTCATTAGTGGTGAAATCAGGCATCAGACAATTGCATATATTTTATTTCAATGCAATAAAAAAAATTTAGAAGAAATTTATTATGACGTATTTTAGAAAATTAAGTTCGTTACTAGTAAAAGCAGACATAAAAAATATACGTAAAAACAAGATAAATTTTTGAAAAGTGGTCAGGTACGACACTTACAGGACAGAGAAAAGAATAGCCCCTTGGGTGGCTAATATTTATCGTCAAAACTTTATTCATATAATATGCACTTAATAATTTTCATACTGCATTAGTTATAAGAATAAAGGTAGAGGAAAAGATAATTCGAGGTCAAATTCTGAAAACAAAATTTGCAAGGATTGAATATTTATTAGCGTCGCAGGTGGAAGAAACATGAGAGCTATTTATTGTTTTTAAATTTGAAACACAAGATTTTATTTCGGGGAATCTAAAGAACACGGTTTTTTTAAAAAATTAAATAAAACTGGTAAGAAAAGTTCATCCAAAAGAACAGAAATTCCCATAACTGGTTTATATGACCTTTTGTGTTGCAAAAATAGAACAATTGCAAAATGTTCAATGATGGAACAAATATCGAAGGAAGAAAATTTTTGAATAAAATTTGTAGCTCAAACTTTAAAATTAAGAAAAATACGAAGTAACAAGTATTTATGAAATACTAATATCAACAGCAATTATTTTGCATTCTTTTTAAACAAAATGTCAACCCTTTTTAATAGCATATTTTTACATTTCACTTGGTGTGTTTGTGTGTCACCAAATTTCCGATAGTTAATTTAACCAACTTCCTATCAAGCTAGAGCTCTGAAACTTTGGGAATCGTTAATACTCGCCTAACAATGCATTATTTAAAAATTTGCGACAAGTTTTAACTAATATTTCAATAATTTTTTTAATAAACTTTACCACTATATAAAAACGTTGGTTTTTATCTTGAATTTGTTATACATAATGTAATGAAACAAATATTTTTAGAATTGTATGTCTTCGTTATTTACATTCTTCATCCATGTGTGATAGTTCCCATAACAAAAATAAAAATTTCTGGACAATAGCCTTTATTGCCGCATATCCCTCATAAATCGAAAACAATTTCAAAACAACTCTAAAATTTTAATCACTAAATAATTATTATCATAAGTTCCAGCAGCTAATTACTATAACTACAAAAATATTATGTTACATGCATAGCATTACACAAGAAATAAAAGTTCTTCCAAAAATACCTGTATTAAAACTAAACATTTTAAAGTAGAGATAATCACCAATTTTAAGAAAAAGAAATTATTTAACAAATTAAAATATGAATCATGATGCTTAAGAATGAATGAAATAAAAATTATATGTTTTTTTCACATAAATTTTCAAAGGTAAAAACAGAAAGACATTTGAAATCCAAGCTTTTACTGCATATTACTTAAAATTTCAACATTAATCTAGGACTTCACAAATATTATACATTTTTATGACAAAGCGAATATAATATATTTATCAAAGTAATGTTAAAACTATTTATTAATTCTTGGAATCAAACATCAAAAAGTAAATAGTTTATATCATATATATATATTAAGGGACAATAGTCTTTGTCACTCTGTATCCCTCCACCCACAATAAAACCAATCAATCATTCGAACTATTTTTGCCTCCACCAACAAGAAAAAATTCTAAGGTTCACACACATTAAAAATTATAAAGCATTATTTTTCATTCAATTTTACAAAGGTTTAGAAATAAGTACATAAAATGAGATTAAGCAACGTGTTATGGTAAATGTTATTAAGCATTATTTATATGGAGGCATTTGGAATAAGTTATATAGAAATACAGATTTAAACGGATAGAATTAGACAGAAAATAAGTCTGTAGTGTATCAAAATAATTATACTTGTTTTGGTACACTAGCACATAATTATAATTATGCTACCATTTCAAAACATAATCTAAACTTTTGAAAAAACTAAAAAATATTTTATCTTATAGCTGAGAAATTTCAAAAATTGTTCTATAAAAAACATGTAATGTATCTACATATTAAGCCATACAATTTTATATACAAAAGACAATTTTCATTATGAGAAATTACTTAGTAAAAAAAATCACCCCAATTTTTATTCACTTTTTCATTTCTCCTTTAAATGACAAATATCCTATGTATATTACAATTTATTATTCATTCAGTACATTTCTAAACGTTTATGTGTCACATCAATTTACAAACAAAATAACTTTTAAGTCCGGCAGTTATTCTACAATGCATAACCTTCTATCAAATTTATCATCATTGAAAAAATGAATTATATATCCAATATATTTTGAGAGTAAATAAAATTTATTATAATTAATAATCCTTTCTCACAAATTAAATGCAAATGTAATTAAAATTATAAATAATAACTGTTCAAAGTTGATGTCTTATTTCACAGATAGTTTTAAGATTTCATTGATGATCCTGACTCATTGCAGACAAAAGTTGATTTGTATATAATTTATCTAATGATAAAATTAAATTTATATGCTTTGGAAAAAATTTAATACATCATTAAACAATTAGAGGACTCAAATGGCTGAGTAGTTTGATTTAATGTGATTTCATGGATATAGCTGAAATGGTTTCATGATTAAATTCTTGTCCCCAATACTTTGAGAAACAAAGAATTAGAACTCAACAAATGTTTCAATAAGGACATGAAATTTGAGAGTCCATAAAATTTTTCCAAATCCCTTGAAATTTATTGCATTTGAAACTTTTTTGGATTGTCATGAGAAGTTTAGCCCATAAGGCAAAATTTAAAAAGAGTTCAGGTTATAATAGACAAAATTTTCTTATCCCTCAAGTTTTAACTGATCTAAAATCTTTATATTTTGAATCATTGATTTATTCCTCAATATTTAAAATTATATACACCAATACTGATTTAAAACCATAAAAAATATTTAGTTTCAGTGTATAACATGTCTTGTTGGAGTCTAATATAAAAAACCCCTCCATAAGCACTTATATAATAGAACACAGAGACAAATAATCTAAAATGAGTGATAAGATGAATAAAACACTGAAATACATAATAAACTCATAGTCAGTATTCCAAAAAATTGAATAAAAAGCCATGATGTTCATATTACAAAAAGAAATATCACCATCAGTTGTGCTTCATTTAACTTATTCACGGATAAACCAAAATCATGGGCAATGTCTAACTCCATGCTGTGAAGCATATGTTTCCAATCTTTTTTAGTCTATCATCCCTTCTCAAAAAAATTTATACACCAAACTCTTTCAAGAAAGAGAAGCACACAGCTACCATTCTTTTAAATAATAAAATTACTCAAAGTTTTTCAACTTATTTTGGGTCATAGACAAATTTTTCAAACAGTGATTTGATGATGCAGCTTGTATATATTATATATTGCACAACCTGCACAAATTTTTAAAAATACTTTATTACAAGATATTAACATAATGGTATATTGCTCTATAGTTGAACAACAAATATAAATTGTAGAAAATTAATATAATATTCGTGAAAGGGCTGAGCTTGACGAAATGACACTAATTTTTGGATCTTTGCTACAATTGTCATAAGCAATCTTTTATCCCAAAGTTTCATTACTTGCAATCTTTTTGAGTGAAAATATATGCAAACCTGCAGTGGTGCAATGGGCATGCTGTGACTTGTTCATGTTCTACTAAAAAAAATTCTTAGAATGAGACCATAATGTAGAAATATGTATGAAAAAGTGATGTTGTTTTTGAACTTGTGCAACTTTATGTATTGTCAATCCTTAGCAAGTATTCTGATCCAACTGAAACTGGTTTGAACATTTAGATTAGTATGCGATTGATGATTTATACACATTTTTTCGTATTTTAGACATTTTTTTCAATTTTGTAAAACTCTCAACATGAGTAAAGAAAAAGTGCACTTGAGACATTGTATGTTGTATGAATTCCAAAAAGGGAATAATGCAATAGAAGCAAAAAAAAAAAAACTCGTATGACGTGTTTGGAGAGGAAGCAGTAACACCTCGAAAATGCCAAAGATGGTTAGCAAAATTTCGTTCGGGTGGTTTTCTTTGACAGATGAACCCTGATCAGGTAGGCCATCAGATGTCAATGACGAAGTGTCATGCAGTAACATCAGGGCAAATCTCCACATTAACTTCCACAGATGTGGGCTTCAAACTTGGAATTCAAAAGATAAATGCTTTGGATCACATTGAAAGGCTTGGTTTTGTGTCCAAACTTTATGTCTGGGTGCCACATGAACTAAGCGGAAAAATTTTGATGGACAGTATTTTGATATGTTCTTCAAATCTCACTCGTCACAAAGGGGAACTGTTTCTGGACTACTTAGTGGCTGAAGATTAAAAGTGGATAGTTTTCTAACCACATGGATAGAAAAAAGGCATATATTTACAAAGGGGAGATACCCCCATCAACATCCAAAGCTGGTGAGCATCAGAAGAAGGTTATGTTGTCTTGGTGGTGGTATCTTCCATCTTTGGCCAACAGAAAGGGTGTAATTCTTCATCACGGCAACATTAGACCACATGTGGCAAGAAAAACTGCACAGAACATTGCAGAGTTGGGTTGGGAAACTTTACCTCAGCTAGCATATTCTCCTGATATCCCACCATCTGACTATCATCTAATCAGGTCGCTGCAAAACTTTCTTGATGGAAATGAAATTCTCATAAATTACAAGGGTGTCCAAATGGGAGTGGAAGAATACTTTGCCTCAAAAACTGAGTACTTCTTTTTTATGGGGTTAGATAAGCTGCCAGACAGTTGTAACTAACAAAGGACATTATATTTTCGATTCCATTGTAAATAAAAAGTAAAAAAAAAAATGACAGAACTTTCCCTTACACTTAATACTTTTGATACAGACTGATCTTGATTAAAAGACATTTACAACGTTTTGGTGAAATATGCATTTATAAACATATTTATTCATAATCAAGGTTTTCAGTGTGTTCTAGTGAAAATTGCCCAGAAGGAAAGCAGTTCGTCCTCAATACATCCCAAATGTGCCTTGAACCAAATAAACTCTCTTAAGACATATTCAATTCATATTGTCGGGTATTAAAAACTCCAATGGGAGACACTTCTGTGAAGAAATGTCCACTAAGAAATGGAATTAAAAAGTTCAGCTATAGTAAAGTTAAACTCTACCTACACTTTAATTAATGCGAGAATTTTACTATACAGATGACTTAATATTAAATAAAACATACCTATATTTCTGAGGCACAAATACAATAGCAGGATCCTTCTAAGACATGGCAAGTGGCAAACTTGCTAGTTCTTGATTAAAAAAAAAATTTTGAGTAACTTCAAGAAAAAAAAAAAAATTTATAAAGAACCATACTTGCATAATTTTGCATTGGAAAATAATTTGCACCCTGCAGTTTCAGATCATTAAAAGAATACAATAATCCACAATTAAGAATAATTCATAAATTATTACTAAAAAGAATAAATAACTGATTGATTGATGAGGAATGTAGGGCAAGAAAGGCCAAGAATTAGAACCATTGTTTACATAAATGTAGCAAATTAAAAGAGTCCTTGATCAGAATATTAATAATGCAAATGTTAATTATTACACGAACAAAAACAAAAATATTTTTAAACTACCATGAAAATCTTGTACTAATTTCAAAAATGTAAGTTTTTCATTGAAAAGAATGTGCAAAACAATTTTTCAGCAACAAATTTAAGAAATCGTCCTTTTATAAATCTCACAAATGATTCGTGTTGCATTAAAGCACAAAATTTTTATGTAATCATTTTACAAAAAAGTTACTTGCAAATTTCAAATATCAGTTTTCCTTTTGTACAAATATGTGAGTTCTTAAACTCTAAATGTTCGAGAAAGCCTGACAGCCGATTTCACAAATATAAAGCTATCCATTTGCAGGAACATGCAAAAGACTTTTTAAATCAATATGTTCAGAGCAAGCCTTCTCACATATTCCTTAAACATGCAGCCCTTTTTTGTAGAAATTACAAAAGCTTGTTAAGAACAAAATTTCAAGAGTAGAAATTCATGCATATTTTTCACAAACATAAGACTCTTCATCGTTAACAAGACACGCAAGTCTAATCAAGTGGCTAGTTCCTAAGAAAGCCTGCAAAATATTAGAAATGCAGATACTTTTCATAAGTATTAATATGCAAATGAGTTATTAAGTATCAAATGAGACAACAAGTCATGGCCAGGCTAGTCTAGTGGTCATTGTTTTCATCAAGTCATGGATTCAAGCCCAAGTACTACTAAAATCTGCCGTGTATCTCGGCTCATTCAAGTTCAATTTGGTTGAAATTTTAAATATTCCTGTTACCATAGCATAGAAGTTTGGAGAGAGTTTAGTTTAGTTTTTATTAATGTCGCACTAGAAGCAACACAAGGACTATTGGCGACGGACCTTGTAATTTTTAACTTCCGTCAAGTGACGAGGACGACACCCGAGCTGGCACCCCCTCTCCTAACATCCACACCACGCCAATGGGAGGACTTTGGGCCCCAACAAAATTTGGAGAGAGTCACCTCTCTTTACTGTGGTTCCAAATGAAACAGCCTGCGTGTTCAATCTCAGTGCAGCTCTTTTGTATAAATGAGCAATTTTTTTTTGCATCATTTCAAAAGGACTTTTTGATAATCACACAGACATTACATCTTTATTTTCTATTGATTTGTATGAAAACTTGTCTGAATTTTCAATGCGTGGCTTTAAGAAATATTCTGTACTGAAATTTAACAAATACAAAACTTTTTCAATACTTTTCCATTTTGCCGGTGCATGTGATTAAGTCGCCAAAAATGATACAACCCAATGCCAAACACAATATGTACTTACTGTGTATTTTTGCCAATAAAATCTGCTTGGTGAGATTTGTGCCAGCAAAACAGAAAAGCACCAACTTTTCATTGTTACAAACAGCTTACTGTGATAAAAACTCTCTGGACAAATAACGAGATGGATACACAAATGTAGTTTTAAATTCTTTCTGTAAGTGTAAGACTTACTGGAAGTTTCACAATTTCAGTAACATGAATTCGCAAATGTTTTTTTAAATACGCTCTACAAGAGAAAGCTTTTTTGCAAGTTTCACAAACAAAAAGTTTTTCATTGGTATGAACAAACAAATGTCGTTTTAAATCCCATCTTAAAGAGAAAGTCTTGTTACAAATTTCACAAACAAAAGGCCTTTCTCTGGTATGAGTAAGCAAATGTCGTTCAAATTTCTCACTACAAGAGAAAGTTTTATTGCAAGTTTCACAAACAAAAGGCCTGTCACTGGAATGAATACGCATATGTCTTACTAAATGCCCCCTATAAGAAAAAGCCATGCAGCATGTTTCACAAACATAAGGCTTTTCTTTAGTATGAATACGCAAATGAGTTCTTAAGTGGTACCGGCGAGAAAAAGCTTTCTCGCAAATTTCACAAGCAAAAATTTTTTCTTTTGTATGAATACGTATATGATCCTTTAAATCATGACTTTGACGGAAAGTTTTCTGGCAAATTTCACACTCATAAGGCTTATCATTTGTATGAATACGCAAATGAGTAATTAAACTACCCTGAAAAGAGAAGGCTTTCTTGCAAATTTCACAAACATGCGGCTTTTCCTTTGTGTGAATAAATGAATGAGCTTTTAAATGACTAATTTTTGAGAAAGCTATCCCACACATTTCACAAACAAAACTCTTAATTTTTTTATGAATATGTAAATGCCTCTTCAATTCAACATATTGAGAGAAAACTTTCTCGCAAATATCACAAACATATTCTTTAGTGTGAATATACCGATGTGCTTTTAAATGACTATTCTGTGTGAAAGCTTTATCACAAATTTCACAAACATAATGTTTTTCTTTTGTATGAATATATAGATGTCTTTTTAAGTCTCCGGTTTGAGAGAAAGCTTTCTTGCAAATTTCACATACATAAGACTTTTCTTTGGAATGAATATGCACCTGCATCGCATCAACAGTACAATCTTTCTTGTCAGTTTCCATTCCAGAATGTTATGCTTTCAAATGATTCATTATTTGTGAAGAAATGTTTACTTTTTAATCACTTACTTTAAATGTTTACTTTAAAATCACTATGAAACACCTTTTTTTCACTTTAAGAACTCCGCACGTTAACATGAAATTCATGTTTTCGAATAACTGAATTCCTATATAGAAGTGCCAGTAAAGAGAATAATTGGCTTGCAGACAGAAAAAGTATTTGTTTACTATTTTTTATGAAATGAAAAATGGGTTAAAAGAAAGTTTAACTTTAATATTAAGAGCGCAACTTGAAAAAGTTCCGAGAGTCTTTCTAGGGTTTAGAAGGTTATCTGCCGCCAAATCCTCATTTCATATTGCTAAGGTATTGTCCATGCGAGGAACCAGCTCGTAGCAACCATGCGCAAGACGATCCACGGGAAAAACTCTGCGCAATATTACACTGTTTTTCTCGTAACTTAAGCCGTTACCGTTACCGTCTTGACATTTACCAGCTGAGCTGCGATTTTGTTTTCGGAAAAGTGTTGTCGGCTATCTTCTTACGGGGAATCCTTACTTTACGGGGTTGAAGATTTTCCTCGCTAAATCCTGATTTCGAGTAATAAGGTTGATCGCAAAGGCGTTACCCTTGAAAGGAACCAGTTTGTAGCAACCTTGCTCAGAACGATCAGCAGGACAAACTCTCTGCGTAGTAATACACTATTTTTCTGGACATTTACCATCTTTCAAACGATCTTGTTTTCGGAAAAGTGTTGTCGGTAACGGTAACGGCTAAAATTACGAGGTACCTATTTTAAAAATTAAAAACTTACCCTCTCATCATAATTTATAATTAAAGAGCATAATTAGTTAAAGTTTATCAGAATTGTAAAAAGCTATCATAATTAGGATCAAGGCAACAAACGCCTGGGCGTTCGGCAGAGTGAGGAACTGCCGAAACAAAGTTGGAAAGTAAAGTTACGAAAGCGCGCATTGCTTTTGGATGCTGTAGCCGTAAGCTAAGAAGCATATATAGCAATAAGCGGAGAGTAGATTAAGGGGTGGGACATCAGTTCGAAGACGAAAGCGACTTCGAGAAAGCTGTTGTCCGCGGGATTTTGAGAGGTTATAAAAGAAAAATTAAACTATTGAATTAAAAAGAAATGCCGTTCCGAAACCAATTTAAAGGAAAATTTAGCTATTTAAAATTAAGGGAGATTTTAAACGCGAGGAGAATGAGTCGAAAAGTAAGAATTGAGCAATTTGGAACTATGCTCCAATAGTGACGCCTGGTAGAGAAAACTGTTATTACCTTAGAAAGGTGATGATTTTAGTTGTTTACAATTGGAAAAGTGTTTAAATTTTCAAGTTTTCGAAAAATTAAAAATTTTGAAAGTGATCGACAGTATTACGCGAGGTCCATTTTGACCATGGGACATTGCCACTTATCGATGTGAAGTCCTGAATTTTGAAAATTAAGCAGGATTTCACAAATGAATTGCTTCAATGCGCTCGCAGTCTTTTTAGGACTGGAAAGTGAACATAGGAGTGTCCGAGCGCTGCTCTGGGTCTTTTCTGCGAAGATGCAATGCTTGCATCATACGCAGGGAGCTGTTGAAGCGATTCATTAGGTATTTGAGGGATCCTATTAAAGAAATTAAAAGATTGTTTTTTTGATGAACTCTAGAATTGGTTCAATTTTAAGGTCGTTATGCAGGACTTCGTTCCGAACAAACCAGGGAGCATTTAACATTTTCCTAAGGTGGATGTTTTGAAAGACGTGCAGTCGTTTCAGATGGGTGGTCGCCGCAGACGCCCAAATAGGCGACGCATACAACATGATTGGTCTTAAGATCGACTTGTAGAGCAAAATTTTGTGCCTGATCGCCAGCTTGCTCTTACGAGAAATCAAGCGTGTGAGCAATCTGCTCATTCCGATAGCCTTTTGATAGGTTTTTCGGATATGGTGGGAAAATGTTAATTTTGCGTCTAAAACCAACCCTAGGTACTTGTATTCGGTTACCCAGGGGACAGGTTGATCGAAAATGGTGACTGCTGGCAAATTGCCAATGCACCGTTTTTTCGTAAAGAGGAGGCAAGCGCTTTTGGATGCATTAACTTTAATTTTCCAGTTAATGAGCCAGAGCTGTAAACGAGATATGTACCTCTGCAATTTTTCAATAATTTTCCGATTGCAGATGTCTTGGGACATAATGGCAGTGTCATCGGCGTACATCGCCAAATGAATGTTGGAAGCCTTCGGGATGTCATTTACGTACAAAGAAAAAATTCTCGGACTTAAAATCGATCCCTGGGGGACTCCACTTAGGATTGGACGGGGGGAGGAGACTGCATTTTCGACTCGAACCCGAAAACTACGAGAGTCAAGGAACGAGTGAATAATTTTGATAAGTTGGTCCGAAATTCCAAGTCGCATCATCTTGGAAATAAGCCCATCGTGCCAAATTTTATCAAAAGCTTTGGCAATATCTATAAAAAGCATACTCGTGGCCTTATTATTGGAAAAGCCGTGCTGGACCGTCTCAGTAACTCTAAGTAACTGTGTTACTGTAGAGCACTTTGGAACAAAACCATGCTGCTCTGGAATAACAATATTCCTGGAATTGCAGAACTGGTCCAGGCGATTCAAAATAACAAATTCGTATGCTTTGCTCAGCGAGCTGAGTAACGATATGGGGCGATAATTTTGAGGTTTAGAATCATCCGAATCAGACTTGAGAATGGGGACCACCACGGCGATCTTCCAAGCCTTAGGGAAGTAGCAGTTTTCCATAAGAAAATTAAAGAGCAGCGTGAATAAGAAAATAAATTTAAGAGGTAGGTTTTTAAGGATGCGGTTTGAAATTAAATCCAATCCCGGAGCCTTTTTAATTTTGGTTTTATGAATAAAGTCCAAAATTTCGCTAGCCTGGACTGGTTCCAGGTCTAGGCATGTGGGGGAGGCCAAAAACCTTTGGACTTCAAGTTTAGTGTGAGCTGAGAATCTGGGATTCTCGTCTTCATTTGGTTCGAATTGTTTTTGAAGGCTATCAGCTATAACTTCCGCCTTTTCAATAGGAGCTACAGCAACACTGCCAAGGGCACCCTTCAGGGGCGGAATGGTGTGAAAAGGCTTTTTGAGTCGGGAGGTTTCCCTCCAAAGGGTGTTTGAGTCAGGCGAGAGGCCTTCAATATGTTTTTCCCATCTGGATTGGAAAAAGTGTTGAATATCTCGTTTGATCTCATTACTGAGTGCACGGAGTTCAGATTTAAGAGCCGGATTCCTACATCATTGCCAGACTCTCCGTACATAATTTTTGTGACGAATTTTATTTCTGATCTCAATAGGGAGTCTTAGAGGAGGAGGTTTAAATTTTGGTTTTGAGGCCGTCACAAGTGCCTCAGAAATAATTTCACCAATTTTGTCGATAGATTTTTCAATATCTTCATTGCTGGAGGTTTCAGGAATGGGGTGGGGTTTTGAATTTAAAATAAATTTAAAATTCTCCCAATTGGTAGAGAGTTGCTCTGGTAATTTCAAAAATGCAGAGTTTGTATTAAGAGTCAAAATGACCGGTAAATGATCTGAACTCAGATCATTAATGACTCTTATATCATAATTGAAGGGAATATTTTTGAGGATTGCAAGATCAATAATAGAATCCCTAGCCCCCGGCCGGGACCTAGGGTTTATGTGCGTAGGGGTGTACGGTGCAACAACCCTAGCACCAGGAGTTCTGCTTATAACATTTTTGAGTTTTTGGCCAAAAGTGTTTGATCTTGAATCATGCCAGTCTTTATGACGAGCATTCATGTCTCCAGCAATGATTACGTTTTGACCAGAATTGAGAAGTTTAATGAAGTCCTCCTCTGGAAAATGGCATCTATTTAATGGGGTACAGCGAATATAAGCAGAAATTATTCGCAGTGGTGGATAATTATTAATTTTGATTTCGATAGCAGTTGCATCTATATACTGTAACCTCGGCAAGAGAGCTCTACAAAACGTCACGTCTAGGTGAAAACTAGGTGAATCGTCGTCATGTTAGGACGTCTCTTTTTGAGTTCATCCTAGCTTGTTGCTTTCTTTGGTTATTCTTAGCTCACGTATTTAACTATTTTTGCTCTTCTATTCTCGATTCCCATCCGTGACGACTCCTGAGACGAAGACGGAAACCTCGGATCCAGAGATTTCCCACCTGCAGACCACTACCACCCCTGAGATTACGCCATCTGCTCCTGGGCCTGCCCTGGACATGGAAACCTCAACTACAATGGATACTAACGCTCCTTCAGGTGAGTCGTTGGAATCCTTTCTTGAATCAGTTAGGGTGGATGCACTTCGCGCTAACCTCTCCTCCATACAAAACTCCTCTGATTACCTATCCATAGCCATCTTCGCCGAAAATAAACTAAATTGTCTCTCAAACTTCATGTTCCCTGATATCAACGTCAGTAATAACATTTCAGTTGACCTGATTAAAATCATCGAAGAAGCCAGATTAAAATTCTCCATTCTCAAACATCAAGAAATGAAAGATGACCTCAACCAATTTACAAATTTATGCCAATCATGGGGTATTCAAAACCCTGCCACCCAAACTCCCTTTGTTCTCGCAAAACCACGACAGAGAAAAAACTCCTTACCTGATGAGACCAGCAAAAAACAAAAATTAGAAGCTACCACCTGCCAAAACAAATTCAGTGTTCTCTATATTGAGGACCCTCCCGAGGAACTCCAAATTGATGAACCACTGCCTCCATCTCCAACTCCAGAAAAAACCACTACCAAACCAAAAAAGAAACATGGCCCTAGTAAAAAACCAGCTTCTCTTGCAAACAAACAACCTCCAGCTCCAACTCCAGTCATAACAGCCGCCCAGATCGCCCAACCTAGTACCTCCACAGCTACTCCTTCGATCCGAACCATTCCAAATCAACAAATGTTGCCTAAACCACTCACAGCCCCTCCTATTACTATAGATAACGTAGTCAACTCCTCAGCCTTACTCCGTGAACTCCAAACCATCACAAGTATCAAATTATCGGCCAAACTCATTGGAACAAGCCTTAAAATTTTCCCTCAGACCCCAGCAGCCTATATCACCATACGAAGATACGTTGAACAACACAACCTATCCGCATATACCTACCAACTACCTGAGGACAAATGCATGAAGGTTGTCTTGAGGGGCATGCCAGTCGACATGCCGAAACAGGAAATCGTTCACGAACTTAACCTCTTAAACTACAAAATCATTGAATGCTACGCCATGACAAACCGTAAAACTGGACACCCTATGCCCCTATTCCTAATTACTCTACCAAAATCAGAAGAAAACAAAGGCATCTTCAACATCACTGAGCTATGCTCAATGAAAATTAAAATAGAAGCGCTCAAGAAGAAAACCAGTCCCCCTCAATGCTACCGCTGCCAGGGATTCTTCCATAACTCCGTCCACTGTTACCGCCCTCCAAGATGTCTCAAATGCGCAGGCGATCACCTCACTAAAGCTTGTCAAAAAACTGTCGATCAACCACCACAGTGCTGTCTCTGCGGTGACGCCCACCCTGCAAACTACCAAGGTTGTCCTAAAAACCCAAGAAACAAACCCATAACAGAAAAAGAAGAAAAAACCACTTCAGTCCAACCTGCACCCGCCCCGACGGTTAACGTTTGGGAAGAAAGACTTAAACAACAGGCAGCACAACTACAAAGTCAAACAAGCAAACCTCAACCATCTACCGCAGTTCCTGTCATCATCACCCCACCGCAAACCTCCACACAGACACCACTGATCCAAACTTCAAACCTAGCTTCTTTATCAGCCCAAATGCAAAATCCACAAGTTGTTGAAATGTTCTCCACTATCAAGCAGTTCATAGCAATATCCTCATCAAATATATCAAAGGCAGACAGGTTTATGGCTTGCTGCACCCTTCTAGGTCTAGATTTCACCTTCTAATGTTCCACCCAAATAGAAATTTCCATTCTCTCAAAATTATCTCCTGGAACGCTGATGGTCTCCACGCAAGATTCCAGGAGCTAGCTACATTCATAGATGACAATAGCCCAGATATCATATGCATTCAAGAAACCTTCCTTAGACCCTGCGACAACCTCAGCCACCCCAACTACACAGTTCATAGAACAGACCGCCTTACTCACAAAGGAGGAGGGACAGCTACTCTCATCAAAAACTCAATCTCTCACCATAGCATCAAAATCTTCACCTCAAGTTTTGAAAATACCACTATCAACGTCGAATTAAATAACAACAATAATCTCACCATATGTAATATTTATAGAATCCCGAATGGCAGAGCCCCCATTAATTATATAGAAGACCTCAAGAAAGTATTCCGAAACAGGGCAAATTGTCTTATCATCGGAGACTTCAACTCCAAACACCATTCCTGGAGCCCATCATCCCGAGACGATATTGCTGGTAGACAATTATTCAACTTCATAACCTCCACAAATATTAATATCTTTGCTCCAAACCAACCCACCAGGATCTCCTCTTGCCCAAGATACAAAAATGCCACCCTTGATTTCTGCATAGGAACTGGTATCAACGACATTGCCGCAATAGCCATACCCGACCTTACGAGCGACCATAACCCGGTTCATTTCACTGTAAGCCTCCAAGATTTCACCCCTTCAGCTCCAATCACCTACAACTTCACAAACTGGAATAAATATCAGCTCATCATCCACGACAATATCCCAGGAAACCCGAAAATAGAAAATACTGAAGAAATTGATAATTCAATCAACCTTCTCACCACCACCATCAATAGTGCAATTAAGCAAGCTAGTAAATGCAAAGTTATCTCCTCCTCACCCTCCACTATTCCACCTCACCTACGTGAGAAAATAAAAGAAAAAAATCGACAAAGAAAATTGTGGCAAGACACAAGATTCCCCCCATACCGCACTACATTAAACAAAATGCAAAGAGAGATCAAAAAAGAACTTAACCTCATCAGAGAAAATAGATTAAATTCCACCCTTCTCACTGCAAATGCCGAAGACAACTCACTCTACAAACTCATCAAGTACCACCAATCCAAGCCTACCATCATCCCTCCTCTCAATAGTGACCAAGGACCAGTCTACAATACCATCGACAAAGCTAACCTCTTCGCTGACACCCTCGAAGACTCCTTCCAAGTCAACGAAGAACCCGAAAATGAACGGCACACCATTATGGTGGAAGACACAGTAAACCGATTCCTCAACACTCCACACGACGCCAACAACCCTCCTCTCACCTCTCCCAACGAAGTCATGGAAATCATCCTCAAACTAGGTATTAAAAAAGCTCCGGGACCAGACAAAATCAAAAACTTTGCACTAAAATCCCTTACTCTCAACTCCATCACCTATCTCACTAAAATCTTCAATAGATGTATTCAATTAAATCATTTTCCTCAAGCCTGGAAACACGCTGTCATCACCATGATTCCGAAGCCAGGAAAAGACCTTCAAGATCCTAACAACTACCGACCTATCAGCCTCATCTCTACAATAGCAAAAATTTTTGAAAAAATCATCCTTAAACGTTTACAGTACTTCTCCGACATTTACAATATCATCCCTCCACATCAACATGGCTTCCGAGAGAAGACCTCAACCTGTCATCAACTACTTAGAGTAGTAAATTTCGTAAAATCCAATTCCAAAAATAAAATCATCTCAGGTGGTCTATTCCTTGATGTACAGAAAGCGTTCGATCGCATCTGGCACAAGGGACTGATTTTCCGACTCATCCAACTCAACTTTCCTACTTATCTCATTCAACTTATAAATAGCTATTTATCAAACAGAACATTTCAAGTTAAACTTCATCACCAGCTCTCTAAAATATGTCATATATCTGCAGGAACACCACAGGGAAGTTTGATCTCTCCCCAAATTTTTTCTTTATATACATATGACTTCCCCACCTCACCCTATGTTGAAATCTGCCTTTTTGCGGACGACGCGGCCATTTTAACAAAAAACAAATCTATCACTGAAATCCAATATATCCTCCAAGATTACGTCGAGATCCTAGAAGACTGGCTTTCTCTCTGGAGAATCAAAATAAATGCAAGCAAATCCCACGCCATCCTCTTCAACCACAGCAATAGACCCTACAACCCACCTCCTCCTATCAACTTCTTCGATGAATACATAGAATGGGCTGATCAAGTCACCTATCTAGGTATCCAGCTAGACCCAAAACTCACCTTTAAATATCACATCGAGTCCATCATCCAAAAAGCTTCCAGAAAATTCTATTCTCTACAACCTCTACTTGGAAAAAAGTCAAAATTATCTCTTTCAAACAAGCTCTTAATCTAC
>BMAW01101430.1:254593-305819 GCA_019974015.1 Nephila pilipes | reverse complement strand
TGATGTATTTGTCGAGGCGCCAAATCCTTCCATTGGCTTGGTCTGGAAATTTGGAAAATGAAAATTCACCACAGGTGTCGTCCTCATTACGTAGCCAAAGCTCAAAATTACGAGGACTGACGTTATTAAACTTTGTATTGCTTCTAAGTACGACATTAATATATAATTACTTAATCAAAGTCTGATAAAGGGGTGAAATGCATTAGCAATGATATTATGAAAACTATATATTTCTTTCACGACATTTTGAAATTTTTTTATCATATTGATAAGATATATTTTTTTTTCAAAATAAATTTCTTAATTGATAATAAATCAAAAAATATTCACCGAATAATCCTTTATTCATTTTTATTTGACAAATGAATGTCTCTCAATTTCATTCCACGGGTTACGTGAGCTTAGTCGGTTTGAATTAACGGTTCAAGTCGAGTACTGGGCGTCCTTTGTCCATCGGCGACTTTTGTGCGCGTTAACGTTTAAATGTGTCGAATTAGGCTATGGAAACCCGAATTGTGTTGAGCTTTTCAAGTTCAAAGTAGTCCTGACGTCACTGCTTACATAGCGCTTCTTTGACGATCTGTCTTCTGAGTCATCAATTTTTCGCCACAGTTGCCAAAGGGAACCCGATGCGTGACTTAATTTGTTTATGGCTATACGATTGTTATTGGCAAAAGATTTTCTTTTTTTTGGTCCAGGACACGTGGTGAGGACGGCGCATAACTGATTATTCACTCTTTTAGTTTCCTACCCCATCACTCACAATATGTCAGGACATTGAGGCTCAGTTTCATTTAACACTCAGCAGCCTTTGGTGATATCAGTCCAATAATTTGCGGTACATACACACGGATTCTCGAGGTTAGTGAAGAAAAAGCGCCACTAAACGAACGTCAGAAACTGACCACAAATAAATAACCAGATGGTACCTTAATGGCCTTGAACTGTTAACGCAGACATTTTATTCCATGAAAAAGTGTATGTACATGGAAATATTGCACTAATTGTCCATTTATCCTAAGCTGTGATAAGAATATGATTTGAATCCAGTGGAATGATTGTGTAGAACAACCCATCAGACACTCACAATTAATACTATTATTATTGTTTATTTTCCCCATTAATTTCAATCTTCACAAAAGAATGCTCGCTGTAACTGTCATTACTTTAACAGATATCTCGTTTTTTCACAGTCGTGTTATTGGTCAAGGGCATGTTTTCCATTTATCTCCATTAACACAACATTTGTTACTGATAAATGAAATCTGGTTCATTAGTGAATAAATAAACAAACCCTAAATAAAAATAAAATAAAGAAAAAATTACTAAACTATTTATCTGAAATGATAAGCCAAAATTAATGCAACAACGTACGAAAATGGCCCTCATATATTATGCAAGTACAAATTACTGAGACAATTCAAGAAATTTCGAAAACAGTTTGAAATTTTTGTAGAACTCTACCTAGTAACAAACACCAAGAAATTTAGAAAATGCGAATACTATTTTAAATTTTTGTATAGCGACATCTAGTGGTAAAATAAATATAATTATTTATTTCAACTTATTTATAAATCATATTAGATTTATATCGACTACGTTAGGTGTCGAATTTTACCTCAATGAAATAAAACAATATAATTATGAAAGATTTTGCAATGATACGGATTTCTGTCTCACTGATTTATTATTGTATTCAAACCATAAATTTTTGAAATAACAACAACTAGGAATTAGCAAAACTAAAATGAACAGTATAGTGGTAAACGGAAGCTCCTATCGAGATGAGAGTAAAATATACTATTTGATAATATTACCAATATAACAAAAGTAACATATGTTGCAACCATTAGTTTATTAAATTTAATCTATAGTAATTAAGGATATAATATTTAGCAGAAACTCACATAATTTTTCTGAAGAGAGAGTATTGAATGGGGCCCCTACGAAAAGCAGATATTCTTCTTCTTCATGATGAATTTTAATTTAAAGTTAAGTTTGAATAAAGAGAGTATGTGTTTCTGTTGTGTATATATATGTGTGTGTCAAGTATGCACCTATAGGAAACGTTTGCCATTCTTGAAGAGAAACCTCATTCATGCGAGTCGCCGCGAGGGATGAAGTTCACCATATATATATATATATATATATATATATATATATATATATATATATATAAAGCACCCCTTACACCCGAATTAGCAGGGTGTATTTCCAGGGTAAATTAATGTTCAATGACCCACAGGAGGTCTCTCATGCGTAAATTCAATATTATATGTGGAACCGTTCAAAATTAATAGCTATTCGTTGTTCAAGTGGCCCAACGTATCACAATATTCCGCGGCGTGTATTTTCGGAAACGCAAATGTAGGAGATAAATTTGTTTCTAATGGATATATACTGTTTCATAATATTAACTATATTTCTCAGTAAGGTGCGTTTGGGACCACGGTCGAGCAGGATAAGAGATTTTACTGGATTATTGCGAGTCCATATAATTTTAATGGCAGACCAAAGATAGGTCCATCAAGGTTAAAGTTTAAGCGATTAAAACATGTCTTTAAGGTTTTTACAAATGTTCTGAACCTGTGTGGACGATATAAATATCCTATAAAGTGTTTCATTATTCTTACAACTGCGCAATTTATTTCAATCATCAAACTAATGAAATCGAAGTTATCGTGTTGATAAAAAATGAAACACGAAAAAAATAATTAATACAGTTTAATGACAATTAAAATAATTTGTACAAAGCTACTCTATTGACATGTTTGCGATTACTTGCTTTATTAGTATTTGAAGAATATATACTGGTATTCGTGAATATTTTACTGTACAACACATTTGCAATACTCCACAAGTGTTATATTTAATCAAATAGAAAACAAGAAACACTGTACTGATATGATGAATACGAGATAGAAATACTAGCATGGATCTATAGTGACCTAGCCAACATTGTCGATGAGCTCCGGAATCGGAACGAAAACTTCTAAAAACAAACGGTGGGATCGGTGACCGTTTGTAGAATGTGCCACACCATTGAACACTTGATTACAGACAGACCATTATAACTTGAATTAATTTGTCATAAATCGTTAACTTAACGTTATTTTACAAAAGTTTCAATATATTTTTCACATATAGTTGCACATTTAAACATTTTGAAAGAAAATACAACATTAAATAAATAATTCATTCATATCGAAGAAAATCAATAAAACATTTATATTGGAAAAATATAACTGAGCACAATAAACACATACATATTGTTTCATTAAAATATAGTATTTAGCTCTGTAATCCAGCAGATATAGGTCCAGAGCCTGTTCAGATTTCTGGAAAAAATCATAATAATAACTCATTTAAATAGCAAACGTGCTATCTATTATTGTATAGAATTTCATATAGTACATCCAAATAAAATGCCAAACACACAATAAACATAAAACTACAAAAAATGTACTTTTTCGCACACTTAGTCTACATTGTGCACCTGGAGTAGAAGGCATAAAAAATTTTCAGTGACTATTCAGCCTTAGATAAACGCCGGATTACTGACCGGGTCCGAAAAGTGAAGGGACAGATTACTGAGGAAGCACCGTATATTATATTTCGGTAATTTTTTGTCCACATTACGCACACGGACAGCGAAACATGAAATCGGATTACTCGCCGAAATCTCTTGCATGAAAAATGCAAAGTAACTATTTTCATTGGGAAAACGCTACTTACTTTCACCATGCTTCCCTTAAAGAAATCCGGAAGAATTGGTCTATGCGTGTGAGTGAACCATTCAATATTTACTGGTTGCAAATTACGAGACAGCAAATCCTTGGATTTGTTAAGAGATATAATAAGATTTCAATTCCTTCTCATTGTTTCAGTCAGAAAAGATTAAGCTAAGGGTAATGTAGGATTATCGTGATGGATTTATAAGCTCATAATTCTCTTAAGATATTTCTAAGTAAATCTGTGAGTAAAAGTTTTGAAATTGCAAAGCATTTTAAACGTTACCTCAAGAAATAAAATATTAATACAAGTGAAACAATAATAACTATAATTTCAGTGTATAGTACGGAGTTATTGTAAATTTAAAGTATAAATTCATTATAATGTAGAATAAATGTTTAATATATTTAAAATCATATGCACACACACACACACACACACACACACACACACATATATATATATAATAATTAACTTTATTTACCAATGTACTGTAAAACCTATTCCTCCAATATTCGATAGATGGCACCACGAATCAGCGTCATGTGATAGCTCATGCAGCGCCACTTATTCCAGAACAAAACTCGTTAATCCTTCGTTCTCTCTCTTTCCCTTCTTTTCTGCTTCGCTTCTGATTCGCATTACCCGCGTCGGAAGTAAACTCCGAATACCAGAGAGCGTTCCAGCACCCTTCGCCGTTAAGGGTTAAATGAGGCAGCCATCTATTTTGCTCCGATGAGCAGATCAATTCGTCCTCTCATATTGTAAATATTTTTCACTCTTCATCATCTCCCCTAATAAACAAGTAAAACTACTGCGAGCCTCATCATTGAATTTCTTCAAGAACAACCACATGGAATATGGTAATGGAATTACTCTCCAGACAACCGCCCCTTTGCGTAAGAGCAAACTATTGTAGATTCGGGATGAACAATCTCATCACCCCACAGTCTACATATATATATTATTTTCTCAGGTAGTGCTTAAAAAATGACATTGTTATTTGTGATACGCAATTATAATAAACTATGACGATGAGTTCTTGGCAAAAAAGATCATCAATAATTTATTTAAAAATTAAGTTATAAAGATATAGGAGGGAAATATATGCATGTAACACTTTATAGAAGTTATCGTTTAATTCACAAAAAATATGAAAAACATTATCTTTGAAGAAGTTTTAACGCTTCTTTTACAAAATTGCTTTTTGTTAGAATGAAATGACTTAAAATGACTTATTAATTAGTTCAATATTCGATGACGAATGCAGTTTTAGTACTATATCCGTCAGCTTCATGCGGAATCAAGTTTTATTTATCTTGAAAGATATAAGAGAGCCACAACCTTTTATTCAGTGACAAAATACTGACAAATAACAAAATAGCTATAAGAAATTAAAATTATTTTCTCCAAAAGTCGCGTTTTATCAAAAGTATATACATGAAACGCGATTTCATTATTAAAATGTCTATACATTTATGAGATCATTCAAAAATGAATCAATTTGATAATGTTGTCGGAATATGTTTTTCAGACTTGGTTTATTCATTTCATTGGTTAGTTTAGTTTTTATTAACGTTGCGCTAGAAGCAACACGAGGGCTATTGGTGAAGGTCAAGTGACGAGTACAACACCTGAGCTGACACCTCCTCTCCTAACTTCCACACCACACCAACGGAAGGACTTTGGGCCCCTACAGATTTAACGTGCATCAGCCCCGGCTGCACAGCGGATCTTTGGCAGCCAAAGATCGAACCCGCGATTGTACGAAAACCGTCGGCCACGAATCCTAAACCATGACCACTAGGCTACCGCGGCAACTATTATTCAGTAGATCGGATGACTTTGAATAACATATCTGCTTAAAATGTGGCGTGGAAACCGAGATAGCTGATTTATCAAAATGAGATTTAGATTAATTTTTATTAACGTCGCACTAGAAGCAACACGAGGGCTATTGGCGACGAACCTCGTAATTTTGAACCACGGTCAAGTGACGAAGACGACACCTGAGCTGGCACCCCCCTCTCCTAACATCCACACCACGCCAACGAGAGGACTTTGGACCCCGAACAGATTTAACGTGCCTCAGCCCCGGCTACACGGCGGGTCTTTGGCGGCCAAGGATCGAACCCGCGACTGAACGAAAACTTCCGGCCGCGAGTCCACGACCATATCCACTAGGTTTCCGTTGCCCTATCAAAATGAGAATCTACTTTAATGTGGACGACTTAACTTTTAATTAGAAAACTTATTGTCAATGATAAAAATATAATATCTAATTTGTAATATCTGATCTAAATTTGCTTAAAATAACAGTATTCTTTCGGAGAAATTATTTTGATCTATAGCGAGTTTTGCTTACAAATGCATGTTCTATGAGCTTGGGATTTCAATTAGAATAACACATAAGAAATGTTTTTTTAGCGTATATTGTTACAGACAAAATGACATTTTAAACAAAAAGTAAGCAAAAATTAAATCTTTTTTCAAAACATAGAAATTCAAAATAAGATAAATATATTAACATTTTGTTAATAGAATTATGACGAGTATAACCTTAACATATCTAGAGAATGGAATATTATTCTGATTATATAGCCCTTACGTTGGAAGATATGGTAGTTAGAGATACAATTGTTTTTCTATAATGAAAAATGTCATTTTTAGATCTTTCCTGTCAGAGAAATTTATGATCAAGTAACATATTAATATAGCTGTAACGCAGCATTCTAGTAAGATAGAAAATAATTTAAACAGTCTTCGAGGTTTAAGAATGGATTTTAATATGAAATTAAGTATATTGACCAAAAATTGAGTTTCGAAAGGATACTGTCAAAATAAATTGTAATAATGTTTTAATTGTATGCACTCTTTTAATTTAATTACGGAAAGTATTTATAAACCGTCTTATGAAATTGAACAAATTTTTGAAGGAGAAAAAAAAGGGAACATAGTCAAAAATATTTATTTATAAAAATGTACTCTTCCGAGTATAAATTTCACTTTCATTATACCTGTATGAATCCTGTGAAATATTTAAATGAAAAAAAAAAATTCAATAATAATTTTCTACAATAATTTTCTATTGTTTTATTTTTTATTATTTATCCTTACTTCTTATATCAATGGAAATACGTGTATTCAGTATTAATTATTGAATAAAGTAATCATATATAACGTTAGAAATGCGTGAAACAAAACATGCATAAATATATTTCGTCTTGCAGAAGCCTGCAAATATTTTTCTTTTCGACTCGTATTAAATGTTCATTTTGATTTTTTAAACAGGAAAATCAATTACAATTACAAAAAAATATTTGAAAAAAATGGACAAAAAAAAAAACTTCATTCGGTAAAAAGTGGAGATTTTTTTTTTTTCTAATTTGAATAACTTCGAACTGATTACAGCATTTTCATATTAAAAAAAAACAATGAACATTTCTCATTACACGGGTAATTAATTAATTGGTATCATAATTCGTTTTTTTTATATATACATCATTTTTATATATGCTTGCATATAGATTAGATGAAAATACCGAGATTCTTTTAAATAATTAAATAATAAAAAGAAAATTCAAATTGCAAAGGAGGGATGTTTATGCTACTTGAACATGGAAGCAAAAAGTGTAAAGTAATTGAATTTAATATCATTAATTCTGAAGAGAAAAAAAATAAATAAAAAAAGAAAAACTTTAATATACTGGAATAAAATTATTGATTATTCTGAAAATATTTTTTTATAAATACTTTCTTCTTATTTTTAATTAAGATGTTAGCTTTTAATGCATGCTTTTTGTATGTTTAAGAAATTACAGATATATCGCTGAAGTAAAATAAAATTTAAAATCACTGCAGATAAGCATGATAAATTTACATGAATTTCACAATTATTGATAATTGAGCATTTATATCCACATACATATTTTTCATGCAATCATTAAACCTTTATTAAAGATTTCATACTTATAAATCAACAAGCGGTAAGGAAATATATTTGAACTGAAATTTAAACAGAATTTTTAACGAAAAGGGGGAAAAAAGATTGTTTAGAATAGATTCTAAAATGAAATAAATGGAAAAAATGTATTTAAGTAAAATTCAGAATATATTACTTTTAGAAACATAAATTTATAATTCAAAATTCTATTTAGAATTTAACTGCTTTGGGTACTAAAAACATTAAAGTACTTCAAAATTTGAATTTTTTTTAATTTGCTGTTGAAAAATACAGGGCCCCTCCACGAACAATTATATGTATTATTTAACAGAATTTGATGCATTAGAAAATCATAGAGTAAACATATCTGTAGATGTTAAAGTTTTTCTTCAAAATGTAGTTTTTATGATTCTGAGGACCATTCTGCAAAATCAACTAATTTATAATGCTGACATTTTTCACATAATTAGTTAAATGTGGCTCTATTTTCTATACAATAAACATAATTTGAAACTAATAAACTTTCAAAAGGATTATGGAATATTTGCATACAAATAATGGTTAAAAATTTAATCATAGAATTTAAAATTCTTTCAGTTTTAAAATCTTCAAATTTTAATTTCTTATTTATTTTCAATGTTTACAAAATTATGTTGACAAGTACTTTGTAAAATATCGAAGCAATATGTTGATATAATTTTTGTTTATTAATTCCTCATACATTATTATTTATGTTTATAAATGCGATTTTCTTATATAATCTGATGCATAGATCTATGCATATCTAATTGTTAAAATTAATTTAACATTCTGAACGAAATGAGGTGTGTGTGTGTGATATATATATATATATATATATATATGGTGTGTGTATGTGTGTGTGTAAAAACAGAACCTAATTTTTATTCTATCTTTCACCTTATGAAGTAAATGATCACAAGACAAGCGCATTGTGCCTACAAGTATTTGGGTTTCTTAGAGCTATTGGGTAATGTTACTTTTGGAATGTTGGAAGACATGATAGTGCTAATGGTTTTGCAAATACGAATTAGGATATTTCTTCTTACCATTTTCTTCAATAATCAATATCCATTAAGAGGTTTGTGGACAATGGAGCAATATTTTCCTTGCCGAATCTTCTACAAATTCAGAAATAATTAATATTAGGAACATCATATAATGTTCACATATTTTTGGTAGAGGAATTAAAAGGAAAAATGCATTGCATCAAAATGGAGTTTTATCCATTATTGATCAAATTTTTTGTTATGTTGTTTCTAATTAATATGAATAACCAATCAGGTATGCTTTGAACTAAGGCTTACAGAAAACCAGGTTTTGAAGGACACCAATTCTGTCGTAATTGCTGCTTTAATTCCGACAAGGTGGAAAATTGTTACCTATGGGCTACTTTTTTGCTACTATACCCCCCCCTCCCCCAAAGATTTCAAATAGGGCAACGTTCCAATATAATAACTAGTCAATCCAGTTTCATTTCTATTTCCTTTTATTCGCAATTGTTTGTACAAATCAAGTTTTAGTTGGTATAGAAATGTGGACAGTAGCTTTGTCTTTTTAGAATATACTGTTATTATTTCCCAAAAGTTAGCAAATGTTTGCAAATAAGTATGAAACGCTTCCTGATAATGTCTTAGTTATTGATAATCTTATAAGAAACATATATCAAATTTTAATGTTCTTTAAGAATCGTATATCAGTTGTGCCGTAGAAATAGAACAACCTTACAAAACCGCATCCTTACATACCACACCATTTCTCAACCCTTACAATACAGCTCCCCTGTTGTCGGCTAAGGAAAGTGTGAGTTTCCTATCGGAGGTGAGCCAATACTAGCTCCAATTATCTGGGTCATTCTGATTAAAAATGTTTTTCATCTTTTTCATTTAACCATTATTATTTATATGGTCGCTGAAGCAGTCACTGAATATATTTTCATTCTCTTCATTTAACCATTATTATTTTCATGGTCGCTGAAGCAATCACTGAATATATTTTCATTCTCTTCATTTAACCATTATTATTTCTAATGTACGTTGTTCTTTAGTATAAGTTGTCGTGCCTTTGTATCTTGTGTCTTCAGCATCAGTGGTTTCATATTTCTACGGTAAATTTTAAATTTAATTGCTTGTAAGCGATGATTACAGCAGAATTGGAATACTGGAATGAACAGGTTGTTAGTAATATGACTGACATACATTTTTTGACTGAAAACAAATCTAAAATTCTGTCTATCTTACCTTCGAAATGTCTTCTTTGTTTCCCTACTCACTTCCTTACCGTAGATGTGTAAAATTGCAAAAGGATATTATATATACCGAATCTGGTACATTGAATATATTTAGAATATTCCGAAACCTTCGTTCATTAACACTGGAAAAAAATTCAATTTCATGAACTTGTGAGGAATAAGTAATGTAACACATTTTGCAGTAAACTTCAAACTGAAAACCATGATTCATCTTTCATATTCTACAGCAAAATTTCATTAAGGAAAAAGGGCATGAAATGTGCAATTTTTCTTATTCTGAATTTATAATTCTAATTTTTCAAAGTTGTCCTTAAATGTTTGGGACATAACATATTTTTGTTACTTCAAGTTTATTTATAATTAATGCGAAAATGTTTTTAATTTTTTTACTTTTAGATTCAAATATTAAATGCATCATTTATTATTTTTATTAATCTACCACCTTTATTTGAATTATTTCTCAAGTAAAACACTTGTCCACAAACTTATATAATATACTAAAATGACACTATCCAAGCAATCAGAAAGTCAAATCTTTAACTTAATTTTTGTAATCTTTTAAGAAAGACCCGAAATTCAAAATGCTTTTTATGAATGAGGAGAAGATCTCTCCACGCGATCGCACCTAAAATTATAAAATTTTATTTGTTTTATTGCTACCTAATTAAATCTAAGTTAATACTCAAGGTTGTCATTTGGATTGGGCTAAATTTTTGTTCATAGATGATCACTTAAAACTAAAAAGCGTTTCATATAAGCCCTTTCTTGTATCAATGAAAGTGCATCTCTTATCTCGTTGTTCAAACCTTCCTCTCTCTCTCTCTCTCTCTTTCTGTTACAGCTAAGTTTTAATGGTTTGAAATTAGTCATTTATTCAGTAGAATTACTATAGGTTTATTATGGTCTGGAAAATTTTTTCATCACAAATAAATTAGTACGAAACCAGGATACTATTCAATATAAGAGAATAATTCAAAGTAAATCTAAGAATCATCTTAGAATTATTAATTCATATTTCATTGAATTCTAAATTATTAAAGTCTGTTCGGAACTCAAACCTTTTTTTTTCAGGATTTTAACAGCCAATTAAAAATTGCCTATTAGATTGACGTCCGCAAACGCCACACTGTTACATGATATGAAAACAAATATGCATAGAAAAATATTTTTTATGTGAATATGGGTGAATTGTAGAGGTAACTACTCATCATGAGTTGAAGGAGTCAAACTTATCAACTACTGCCGGATGCGTACGCTTAGCAGCTGGAAATATTGGAAGAGAAATTTTATGAAAAGCGTCGAGCTCTTGACAAAATATTCTTTTGGTGACAAAAGTAAAAAAAAAAAAAAAAAAAAAAAAAAAAATTCTTGTATTTCGATCGTCTCTTTTACACCACTCAAATTTTCCTCCGGATCCCGCCCCGACGGATTACCTCCTTTTCTGATCTTTACAAAAACTTTTAAATGAGGAAACCTTCATTTCTCAAGGACAAATCACTGAAGGTGTCGAAAATTAATTTTCCTCTCCTATTAAACAATCACGTTTTACAAAAAAATATTTGATAAACTGTCTGAAATTCGGGAGAAGTTCATTTTGTAATAGGGGTGAATATATAACAAACTAAAATAATTTTGTAAGTTAAAGTAAGTCAAAATAAATGTCTGATTAAAAACACGAAGTTAGTTGATTATGTCTAACATTTATTAAATTACTTAGATAGTGAGTAATTAAACTGTTAAAATTATGAATATTTAAGCAGTATCTTCGATGGTTATGTATTAGAGTTTGCTTAGCTCATTTAACCATTTTCAAGTTACACAAAAATAAATTTCGATGTAATTTGAAAAAAAAAAGTAACTAATTCTAACAAATTAAATTTTTGCATACAGGATAGTTGTCGAAGACATATGATTTATGGCAGGAATAAAATGAACGAAGAAAAAATATATTTACTTACTATATTTTTCCATCACAACTTCGACAAAGAATTCTTCTTGATTAATTAATAAGTTTTGGAGACAGTAGGAAAGCGATAGTTTCTATGACTAGCTGGTTAATTTTGCAATGAATGAAAGAAAAAAAAAATATCTGAAAAATTAAGCACCTTGTAATACAATTTACAGATGAAAGCAAAAAAATTTTAATTTATTTTTCAGGTTCTCTAGAAGTGTAAAATCATATCAATATGTATTCCATTAATTATTCTAATGATACGAAATAGCTTGATTCTGACTGGGTTGAAAAAGCGTTTTTTTGATGAAAATTTTGATTTTTTTTTCTTCTGATTGTAAATTAAAGTCCTACTTTTCAAGATTCTACAACAGTCATCCTTTTTACTTTATGTGAGGTAGAACTAAAGATATAGCTTTTTAATAATGCGTAATAGTTGAAAACGAAACCAAAAATATTGACATTTAAGACCGGAAGTAGACGATTTATCCTTTTTAAGGTATTATTTCCCTAAAATAATTTTTTAAATTTTTAATTTTCTACTTCAAACCACAATTTATTTATAATTATTTCAAGCAATTCTGTTGTAGATGATTGGCAACAGTGTTTTCGATTATCGCTAATGTTTGCTTACATTTTTGGTTCGTGTTATTTCTCTTATGGTGAAAGGGTGTGGGGTCGGATGGAAGGGTCGACATTTCTAAAACACTTAATTTATTAATCAATCTATTAATCTACAGAACAATTCAGCTAGAAGTCTATCCTATCTTCTCCCCCCCCCCCCCCCTCTTTCTTGAAAGCTTATACTATATATATCAGTTTTAATTTGCATGATCACGTTCTCTTCTTCGGAGGAAGCTTTCTAATAAAAATAATTTCTAAAGCCTGAAAATTCCCCAAGAGGACTGTTAGTGACAAGATCGAGGATAGACCCGTCACAATGGTTAGTTTCTTTCTATATTTTACATTACTTTTAGTTCTTTATTTGCTTGAAATTAAATTTAAACTGACTTTTCTTAAAAATATGAGTAAAAATGGATCATTTAATGTCCGTAAAACAAAATTTTAAGGAAATTAAAAGACTTGTATTCTAACTGATTCAACATGTCAAGGAGAGAAGACTGCAAGGAAATGATGCTACAACAGAGTAGTAAACCTGAACATGATGAAAAGTATTCATCAGGTTATTTAACTAGGAACTTAAACATTTATTGACAAACTTCAATTGGTGTTTAATTTCCTTACAATGAATTTTTCAATGCAGTTCTGTGGCAAATAATATCAAAAAAATATTTGTTGAGAACTTTTGTGCTTGAGTGCTTACATTAGTGTTGCACAAGATAATATTAGATTTCATGGTTTGCTATGCCTATTAAATGAAATGCACATTGTTTTGGGATATAACACTGTACAGGGCCAAACAGCATTTGATAGTGAGTGCATTGAAGATTCAAAATGCTAACCACTGTCAACAGCAAAAATTTCCAGTAGAAAGCTTGGCGCCATAAGGAAGAAAAAGAAACACAAAAATGGAGGGAAAACATGGAATGACCTATAAAATTGAGAGAATTTTAAGTTGCTTAGCTTTTAATTTAAATGTACATATACATTTCAAATGTGCGTGTTTTCTTAATAAAATTTTCGCACAATTTTTGCACGAAAAATAGAGTATCTTCACAACAATTAGCCTAAATTGGATGAAATTTGGTATACATATTTCAAAAATTCCTCAGAGTATTACAAACCACAGGTTTAGATATAGTTACAATTAATAATATTTTATATTCACTTTCGGATTTCAACATTGTTCAATTTTGTCGAAAAAATCATAGTGTCAACTTCAAATGCTTATGCAAAAATCATTAATGTCAACTACGATCACTTAAGTAATATTTTTTAAAAATATTTCTTAACACGCAGTTTGAGACACTTCATAGAGATTATGAAGTATATATATATATATATATATATATATATATATATATAAAAAAACACTTTTTATGCTCATTATTTTTTTAAATTATGCTGTTTTTCTTGATATTGAAAATTTTGCTAATATTTCATAAAAGGTTTTTTTTTTTTTCAAACCTTAGAGGTAATATATATGTATATATTTATACACATTTTGAAATGCTTGTGACATTATAATTCTGTTTCTATTGTTTGTCGTTATAAAACTTTCCTGATAGTCAATTTTTGAAAAATTAGTCTCTAATCCTTGTTAGATGTGTTTCGAAGAATTAAAACGGCTCTCACTACCATTAACAAAAACTTCCACAAGAAGGCTTAGGTCCATTATAAAAAAAAAGGAAACATCATTATTGCAGATTAAGAAAGAGTAACATATAAAACTAGAGAATTTAATTTGTTTCTATAATATTAACTTTAAGTAACATATGAATATATTTTTTAAATGTATTTTTTGAAGAATGAAATTTTCACCAAAAGTCATGCATGAAAAACATGATATCTCTAAAGCAATACAACTAAATTCAATAAAATGTGGTACACATATTAAATACGTCCTGTGGAGTGTAATAGATTGCAGGGTTTGAGAAAGTTACATTTAGACATATTTTACAGTTATTTTTCAGTCCAAAGCATATAGTAATTTTGATGAAAAATCAATAACATCAACTTCGAATCCTTGTAAAGTATTTTATTTTGAAAATAATTGTTATTATGTAGTTAGTTACACTTTGCAGGATGTAAGAAGTGTGTGTATGAAATAAAAATCCAATATGTCTATTATTTATTTAATTATGCTGTTTTTTTTTCTTAATGTTGCACATTTTGCTAGAATTTCATTAAAAAAACACTTTTTTTCAAGAACTTAAGGTTGTATATGTATATAAATATAAATTTATTGCTTTTTGAATTTATTTCTATCATTTGACACTAAAAGAGTCATCTGAAAAGCATTTTTTTAAAAAAAAAGGTCTTCGAACCTAGTCGGGTGTCAACCATTTTTCTAATTGCTAATTTTTATGTTATTAATCAAACTAACAATTAGGATCTTTTAATTTGTCGTAAGAAAAAAAAAAATTCTCATTAAATTCTTATTTTATAATACCTTCTCTGAAATTTTATAGTGAATCAAAACTGAGAAGATGGATCTTAGGATGTTACAAATAAGAGATTATCTTTTAAGGAGATTATTTATGAACCGTTTGCAAATGTCTTGAGTTCAACACTTCGTGAACTTCAGACTTAGAAAGTTCAATGTAAAAAAATAATTCATGATGTATAAGAAGAAAACTGAAGTAGTGGTTTTTTTCAGCTTATTTGATAATTTGGAAACTAATAGTTCAAAGTATCTTAAAGAAGTTTTCAGATATACCATTCTTCCATTATTAGAAGTTTAGGTATTTAGAATTTTTTCTAAGATTAAAACATTTTTGAAATCACAAAATAATAGACATCGTAGCTGCATTTGCAAACAATTGAAAATTATGGAAAAAAAAGGTACTTGAGATATAAATTAAGGTCCCGTAGATATTCTAGAATATTTGTACTTGATTTCAAAATAGTTTCATGGATATTTATGAGAAAAAATAAAGATATCTTTGAATAAAGCAGAATCTCTGAAGTTTCTTGGCAACAACGTCAATTTAAACATTTATAAACCACAGTAACACTTTTATAATCATATCTTGGATCATCCGGTGATTAATTACATATCCGGAAACCGTTCGTCATTGCGCTGTATGTCGATGACTCATCATGGGTGATGTGAGTCTATAGGCAGTTAATGTTGCAGACCAAAAAAAGTTTGAAGTGCTATCTATCTTATAAGTCTGTTATGCTCTCTAACTTTTTAAGACTTGCAGGTAAACAAGTGCATTTGTTCTTTTAGGAAACTGTACATAAAAAACTCGGGCAAAAACTCGACCTCAAAACACCTTGCCAACCAAATGCAATGAGAATAAGTAAATTAGACAAATGTTAGGAGTGAATTAATTCAGAGATAATCTGATATATAAAGGAAATAGAGATTAAAGGAAAGAGAAAGTAAAGAGATAATAACGACAAATTGACAGATGTGTATATAGATGTGAATCATCGTAATTCGATTTGTTCACGTTAGAAGCGAATTTGCTATAATCCTGTAGTGCTTGAATCGTAATGAGTGATTTGGTTAGCAAAGACTTCATTATTTGAGCATAAACTAAAATTAACTGAGTTAAGTGGGATTCGAGATATTCCCTTTTTCATTTTTTGATAGATAATAAAGCGTTTTGTCCTTCTCTTGCGTATCTTTATTTGGAGGTTTGAACTAATTGACTTCTTAATTAACCTTTAAAATGAGAGTAGAGTTAACTAATCAAAAAAAGAAAAATACATCAAAAATTTATTATGGTTATTCATTTTATCATAGGATATTAGACATGAGGTATCGAAGGGCCTTATGTTGTAATGCTGGTTGCATGATATTTTGCAATTCCTGCGTAAATTTCGAAGATAACCCATGAAAGTGGAGAAGGAGCTAACGCAGTTCACCTGATTTATCTACCAACCTAACCTGAAAGCAAGGTTGTCATGTTGGTATAGCTTCCCAGGACGGCCGTTATAATATTAATTAGGTAATTTTACCTTTCGGAGAGATGGTGAGGAATAAATGAAATATAATGCTCTGTGCTACTCATGTTAGAGATCTATTTAAATGCTTTTCATCAATATGTGACGAGTTTCTGTAATCAATTATGGTTCATGTAGGTATCACAATTGTTTCGGATACCTATGACTGTAGATTTATCCTGTTGTTGATGACTGTATTCAAAAGGGATGTAATAACTGTATGTAAAATTTAGTTTCATATGCTTATTATATTAAATATTAGACTCATATTGCGCTTTCTCATATTTCTTTCCTGTCTGAATAGACTAATCAATATGCCATCGAACAAACAAATATTAGGACTGAAATCAGGATAATACGAGCTTGACTTATTTTCTTATTAACATTCGATTTTTTTAAAAAAAAAATTAAAATTGGTGAATAGGATTTAATTTTAACATGTGCTAACATTATTTTTGCTTTCTGTTTTCCCGAAAAAGTGGAATTATTCAAAATAAAATTTTAATAAATGTAAAATAAGCCTACTTCCGAGCCCCAGGTTCCACAGAAGTAATTACTATGAAGAAAAGATAAATTCTTAATGCATTTTTTTCACAGGCAAAACATTTCAATGTACAAGAACGTTGATAATGTCAGTAACAAAAAGCATAAACACATATGATTCCGGTATAAAAACAATTATTAAATTGAGTATTAAGGGGACTTAGTACCTTTCGAAAGCAAAAGTAGAACATTTTGACAAACCGTTTTCAATTCATCATAAATCAACGAGTTTTGCTCATTTCAATATAAAACTTTGCCAGATTGTGTAATAAAGTGTATAGTTTAAAATATAGGGTCAAGTTTTGCTATTAAATTAATATATTTTCTTATACAACGTGAAATATGCGTACAAAAATTTAAAAAATAAATTAGATTACCTTACGTTTCCCACGAGATAACATTTGAAAGATGTACGGTAGAACCATCATTCTTATACCAAATTAAAGCTAGATAATGACTCTTTTCTGTAAACCTCAAATTTTAAATTTATTTTACATTAAAAAAATTGGAAAATTAAAAAAATTATCAAATTTGTATTTAGTAACTTTTTTTCATGTATCATGCTATAAAATAAAATCTGATCATCCTATTAACAAACTTGAGGTTCACAGAATAAAGATCTGCAAGTACAACACTCATGTAAAATTTTAAAGCTCTACATGCAAAACATTTTTTTTTAATCCTGTGGGAAATTGTGAAAATAACAAAATGAGAAAAAGAGGTTTCTTTAGCATTACGAAAAACAAGCCACTTTAGACATTTACATTTTTTGTTGCGTAGGGGTAATAATTGTCGGATTTTGACGCGGTTTGCTTTAAAATGCTCCTAACATTCAACACTATTTTTTGAAAACAAATCTGAAAAATCGAATTTTTGAAGATGCAAAGGTACTAAGTCCCCTTAAAATACGAAAAAGCGATAATTTAATAAATTGGACAATTGTATTCTGTTTAAATATTAATATAACAATTGACGATAAAATATGAATTTAAATATATTTTAGCAGGGCAAACATGCCTTATATAAAAGAGAACTAAATATAATTTTTCTAATCAGAAAATGTATTATAACGTCAGTTTGTTGAACCTAACAACATGCATCTTTTATTTTATGCCTATATATTTTTGTTGACGCCATTTTCTGAAAATAACAACATGTTAGCACCTGTTTTTAGAAATAAAGTTATGTTCATAAAAAATAAAAAGTTGTATTTTATTTTCTCATAGCTCCATTAACTTTAAGTGAAGTAAAACTTGGTAACGATGGAATTATCGAGAAAAATTGGAATGTGGTCTAATTATATTAACTGTATATAATACCTGCCTCAAAAATTACTTAGTAATATTTTTAAAACTTGAAATTGGCACATCTAAGGTGAAAACTCAATTTTTTTTAACATTCAAAGAGACAAGACAATACTAATAACCCTATTTTCATTTTTTTTCCAACTTAATATATATTCATTGTAATTTCAGTTTGCAACAGGATAGGTAATATCATTCTTAGGTACTTTATTAACTATCGTAAGATATTTGCCTTAGCATATTTTGATGAAATGCGAGGCAAACAATTGTTTCACGTACTTTTTTTTATGTATTATTTTTGTAAAAACTAATATGTACTAATCCATTCTTGAAAGCTTCTTGGCACTTTTTCATATTAATAACCCACATTATTTGTTTCCTTATTTGTCAAAATTTTGAAACCTTAACAAGAAAGACAAAAACATTCTCTCATGATTTAAAAAAAATTATCATTTACAAAAAGTTGTGTATGGTTGATTTCTTTTCTGTGATATGTATTTTATATGAGAATCTTATTGATGAGAATTCTAAGAGAAATACCGAGACTATATTGGAGAAAAAAATAATTAATTATATTTTACTATTGCTCTTTTCAGATGTAGTCGCACTTTTCATGAATATTTAATATGTGTTTGCGGGAAAATGATTTTTTTTCAGGAAATGAGATCGTGGATTAACACTTCATTCCGAGGCATTTTCAATTATTACTTTATGCAGTTTTTCTTATAATTAATTAAATTTTCCTTCTTAGCATAAAAATTGGAAACTTAAGACTCTCTTTGTTATTTGTTTATGTGAATAGAGCAGATAACTATGGTAACTTTTTATTCTAATTCTATTTTAGAGCAACTGATATAACTTTGTTCTTCTGAATTAAAAAAAAAACACAATTTAAAATATTGAAAATAATTCATTAATTATGTTTATAAATGCTTACATGAGTGACTTATAAATATTTTAATCTTATATTTTTATTAATTAATCTTATGTATATATATATATATATATATATATATATATATATATATATATATACTCACTCTCTGGACCATTATACTCCTTTACCATACAACTTATTACCAACCAATGGTTTGCATCCTTTTACACTTTATTACCAATCAAACAATGATTTAAATCTTTTTTCAATTTATATGGTGATGACATGTTACATTTTTTTTCATTTTGAGTATGTGATATCCATCTTGAAGCTTAAAGAAAATTCCGTCTAACTACTCACATATTTGAATCTTCATTTCTTTGAATTTTTGTAAGTAATTTTTATATTTTGATTTGTTGATAATTTTTAGAATTATAGATTTTATTTTTGTAGATTTTATCGCTGAACTTTATTTCATCTTTTAATCATTGAACTCTTTTGTATTTTGGATTTTCCAATTCAACCTACCAAGTCGCAAAGGGGGAAGGTTCGTACCATTAAACAAGTTTAACCCCGCTTATTCGGTCCTCAGCCCGATATTGCTTTTTGACTTGCTGGGTTCCATATTTTCATTTATTTTTTCTTTCATTTTTAAATTTCTTTCTGGATTTTTGTCTTCTTAAATATTTTAAATTATTCTTTTATAAATTTTTAGTATATATATATATACATGCACCCACACCCACTCCCCCCATATATATATATATATATATATATATATATATATATATATATATATATATATATATATACATATATATATACATATATAGATAATGTAAAATAATGTCACTATTGATGATGGTTCACCGATTGTGAACCTAAATAGCGATTAGGAGGATAAAAGTGGAAACTGAATACCGAACACAGTTCGAATTCCGTAACTAATATCCTGAAATGGTGTTTTCCATTCTTTCAACTAGTTATTTGGAAACATTTTTATCACCCAGGAGGAAAATAATACAATTCTATGGAATAACTGGGAATTTAGCAAAAGGGCATGAAATTATGTTATCTTAAGGGACATCAATAAAAATTGAAGAATTCAATTTGCAACATTCTTCTAAACAGCAGTAACTACTTCCACGACACTTACGTTATTTCACTCATAGTTTGAGCACTTGTTACTCGTTGAATTAGACGCAATAGAGATAGAGGATTCACTTTTTACACTTGAATGAAAAAACGCTTGCTTTTGATATAGTACAAGTTTAATTCAATTGTTTTGAAAATCGTTACATTCTTATTCACACAATTAACATTAAACTTCAAAAACAGTCAATGATCATGATAGAACAAATTTTAGAATATTTTTAGACCAATCGAAAAAATAATTAGAATTGAAAAGTAATTGATGTTAATGATACCTTTGATTGATTGGTTTTATTAACGTAGCGTTAGAAGCAACGCAATGGCAATTGGCCATGGACCTCGTAATTTTGAACTTGGTTAAGTGACGAGGACGACACCTGAACAGGCCCCACGCTTTTCTAAATTCTGCATCACTTCAACGGGAGGACATTGAGCCTAACACAGATTTAACGTGCAACAGCTCTGCTACACAGCATGTCTAGTGGTATCAAGGCATAAATCTACGGCTCGACGAAAACCACCGTTCGAAAGTCCGTGACCATGACCACTAGGCTACCGCGGAAAAGTTTGGAGGAATTAAATTGAAGATTATTAAGGCACAATTGCTAAATAAATATATCTGCATATTTTTATTTTTCTGATGAGAATGTATGACATGGTTACAGTTTGCATATTTTTCATTCTTACTTCTTTGATTCTTATTCATCGAAATTAATGTAATGAATACTTTTCTATCGGTTGATAATTTTTTCTTCGTTTCTTGCTATATCATCGTCATATAATTTTTTTCATGAAGTTGATCTTCTGTTTTCATTCATAATATAGTACTTATATATACTCTTACAATTAATTTTATTTGAGCCTTTTTGCCAAACTAATTTTGAACTTCAGGAAGAAACAACAAGGAAAAGATTTATACAGATGATAAAGTAATTTATCATTTGTATAAATTACTTTACTGTAACAAAGTTCTTTCTACAATGTATGTGTAAACTATAATATTTATTATAGTTCACACATACATTGTAGAAAGAACTTTGTTACAGTAAAGTAATTTATACAGATGATTCTTTTGAATCCATAGGAGAACAAAATCTCTACATCCTATAAATTGCGAGTATCATAATTCTATGTCATAGATCATCTATTACTTTCCCCCCCCCCTTTGAATTCAAGTACTCAAATGTTTAGAGATAAACGCTTCTGTATTCTTGAAAAGAAAGTGTGAAATGCGAGTTAAACACGTGTATATTTTCATCGTCATTACAAACATTCAAATTCTAAAGTATTGAGAATGATTTGAAAAAAAATTTAAATCTTAAATTTTTTTTAGAATGAATTAAATTTTTTTTTATGAATCAGATAAGTGATAGAACAAAACAGAAATTTCAAAATTTTTTCATACATTTTATGTTATATAAATGAGTTGTTGGGATATATGGTTGAAAATGAAGAAAGTAACCATCTTCTTAATTTGAATTCCTTTTTCGAGTATCATAAGAACTAAAGTTCAGCAGCATATATTTTTCTACATACTAGATATTAGAATTTGTGTAACAGTAAATTTCAGTATAGAAGTCAAATATATTACTTATCAGATCTCTCTAAGCAATAATAGAAATTCTTTAAATTGTGGGTAAAATTGTATCAACGAAAAACAATGTAGTCTTTTCAAATACGTTTGCTTATAATAGAAATAACATTAAAGTTTTCTATATTTTAACTAAAGTTATTCAAATAACTAAATAACAAAATTATTAAGAAAATTCATAATATTTAATGTTTGTGCAGGTCTCCTTTATTTACCACCATATTAAATTTAGATTCATAGGTCGTTACACTAGTGTCGGATTTTTATTTTTGAATACTATTTCTATTCAAAAAGGGTTATAAAAATTGCTTATTAGACACAAGACTTCCAATCTATGTACAAATAATTATTGTGAAAATGGGGAAAATACATAATATGTACTCTATTGCACGCAAAAATATTGTCTGAAATAACGTATTAAAAATTGTGAATAACAAATTAAATTCCACATAAATGAGTAATTATGCTACTCATGAAAGAAGTGGACGTAAAAATAAATTTTTGAATGCATTATTACCTAGTATTTTTAGGATCAGGTAGATGGAATTTTAGGAACATTGTGAAATTGATCTGAAACGATTTTTTTGTCAGGCAATTTACTTTAATAACGCATAGCACCTTGAAAGGTATCGTCTTTTACGATTACCTGTTTATTTACCTTACCCTTTGGTATATAAAGCAATAATTTTTAAAACATTTTCTAAGGGATTTTTCGTTTAGCCATGAAAGGGATAAATCACCAAATATAGTACGTTTTTATCTTTTTAAATGATATTAATTAGCTTAAGAGATAAAATGTCTCAAGTGTATGCGAAAATAATTCTAAGCAATCATATTCTCTTATGAAAAAATATTCTTTTATTTTTAGAAATGTTTGTATTAATATCGTTTTTTCAGTGTCACCAAAACGAAAAATCTGTTGATATCTGATTATCTTTTGCCAGAATCAGAGAATCCGAATCATTCATCAACCACACTTTCATCCATTGGAATGTCTGGATCCTTATCACCATTACTTTCAATGCTTTCTGCTAGAAAGAATGACTCCTCATACAAAAAAAAAAATTCTTATATACAAGATTTGATTTTTGGATAGAGGTTTTCGAAGGGAAAAAAACCGAGTTTTGGATTATACATGGCTTGAATTATATTCGGAAACATACTGTATTTATTTGCTGTGATTATAAGAAAAGATAGTCTCTGGTTGCATAATTCGAGGAGAAGGTGTGCATATAGTTATGCGTAGGCTTTGTAGATGTAATTATTAACAGGATTCTTACCTATGCTCAGAAATCGCCTAAAATGCGTTATACTTTAACATTAATGTTTAATTGTTTATTATTGTAATAATCCGTATTTTATTTTTATGTATATAACAATGGGTCTTTCTGGATGACATTTAAGAAAAAAAAAAAAAAAAGAAAAGAAATTCATCTAACGAGGGATGTCCAGAATGTAAAAGAATTTGACACTCAACAAAAAATATTTTTAACACAGCATCCAAAATCAAGAATTTGGGTGTAGAATGCTGGGGCGTTTGTGTTTGTTCAAGTGTCGTGTTGAATTGAGTGACTCGATTCAAAATCCCGCCAGCTATGAGTTGACCTCCTAATTCGGTTTCATCAGACTAAAGGGGACTTGGCGTTCTAGATTTCTAAGAAATAAAAACTGTTTAAACAGAGATGGTATCGTGAACAATGTTAATGTGTATGAATGATGCCTGTGAGTATAAAATTGGGGAAAATATTTTAAAATATTGTTTTAGCCTAAAAAATAATGACCTGTGCCGTCTACATCCGCAGTGATTCTCATCACTACGTTTTTCCTCTGGGGAAAGCAAATGAATGCCATGCGGTAATGCGAAACTCAAAATTGCGAAGGATGAAAACCAATAAAATAGGCGAAAGTGAAAGGAAACAGTGTTTTGTTACTGTTGACAATGCATGTCCCTACACAGACAACGCCCCAAAGCAATTCATGGAGTCATTCGGCTCGAAAACCATCAACCACCCATTTAACATCCCTGATCTGACACCTTCAAATTTAATTTATCCATATTACAGATAGTTTACACATTATAAAATGAGGGTATTTCCTATACAGTCGACATAATTTATTTCTAATTAACTCATACACATTTTATGCATTACACAATATTTCTGTAAAAATTATGAGAAAGCCGAATTTAATAATTTAAACGTTTTGAAATTATAATAGTTTTTTTTTGTATAAATATATACATAGTTATACACATATCGCAAAAACCAAATATGACCTCTATTGCTTTTAATATAAAAACATTTTTAGTGTTAAAAATAAACTCATTTTTCCCTGTCAAAGATATCCCAATTAACTGAAACGCTATAAAAAACAATTTATACTAAAATGGTGCTAAATAGATAAATTTTATAATCTGTACATTGTAGCATAATTACTGTTCACAAAATACACTAATAACACGACATTTTACGCGTTCTTAAGAATACGTTTTCTCCCATAAAATCTTCTGGAAGTTGACGTCCAATATCATAAAAGCATACCTGAGTTAGATCGGTATCATGATTCTTGTGAGGACAGCAGTAAAAGTTTCAGTTTAACAATGAATCATCCTTTCGGTATTGTAAACACTTTAGCAGGTCGTAAAATGCAGCGATTTCTCTGGACATGTAATTAAATATTGGCGTAAGATACAAACTCCCTGAAGAGAGAAAAAGACTAGTTTAGTATCATTTTTACTAGAGCACATTACTTTCATCTTTAACTTCCCTACATTCTCTTCAAATTGTCAAAACTGGAAAGTGAAAACCATATCATTTTGTGCTTAAAATTTAAGCGCACATGGTTTTATACATAAATTGTTTAAGGTTAAATGTTTAACTCTACCAATAATAGCAACTTTAGATTATTATAAATTTATGTTTTGCGAATAATAATAGATAATAATTTCGAAATAAAAAATTTAATATCAAATAATTATTTGTGGTATTTTAAATACTATAATAGAAAGTAAATGACCATATTAACTAAATATATGAAATGTAAGTTGAAATCGCTTAACATTAAGTGAAATTTAAGTGCCTCGAGGATAACTTCAAGTCTTAATAGTTTCTGAGAAGCCTTGTTATAGTGAGTAACTACTAAGAAAAATCGTGTTTATATGTTGAAATTATTTACGAGTCATGTTTATTCTATATATTCAAAGATGAAAAGATAAAAGAAAACTAGATTTATAGTTATAGAACTAAATAATCAGAATGCACTGAAAAGCAAAGTTTTATTTTAATTGTAAATGATATTCTTAATATCAGTCTTTACATAAATGTGAAATATTTGTAATTTATCTTAATGCTTATGAGGAGTTAATGTGATTAGAAAATAAAATACAAATTACATAGTAATAATGTTTATACTGGAAAAAGTTTAAGTCAAAGTAATCTATACATATAGCTCCTTTCATTCAACATTTGAAATTAGTCTTTATATTATTCAAATGATGCGAGTAAAGACATAATTTCTGTGAGCAAAATCTTTAAAATGCTTACATTTAAATATTTTTCTATCATTCCATCATAGTAAGATACTGCAACAAAAGCATACAGGCACACAACAATTGATTGTGGAAGAACCTTTCCTTATCCCTCGGGAGAGTGAGAGTTCTCTGATTTTAATTTGTTGAATCATAGTTTAAAAAAACGCACAAATTACAATTTTATCAAATACTTTTTAATAACTTGTGAAAGTCAGGACCCAAAATAAAGTTTATTTCACAGCAGAAAATGTTAAGATGCTTTGTGAAAACGTCATGCCACCATAGTCAAAACTTTTTATTTCTTATTCGATTTTGAAAATTTTTGTTTTACTTGAACATTGCATGTATCTATTATATAATGTTTTCATTTTATTTGTCAGCAGGTGTCGTTGGCGTGCTGAGAGCTAAGAAAATTAGCGACCCATATGGAAACGAAATTGAAGCAGGGAGGTGGTTTTCTTGCACACAGTCCTGCGACTTTCATCTCTTGCCAAAGAGGAAAATACACCTTGAGCAGCACCGCTATTTTCTGACGGAGACGAAAGATATTGCCTTATGTCAACAACAACCCCTGGAACACTTTCCCGGTTGATTTGATCCTCTGTCACTATTTGCGACATCTTTCAAGCATGATGGTAATTTCAAAATATTTTTTTAAAAATGTTTTGTCTTTAGAAGCGAAGAGCTCAATTAGTGCAGTGTTTATATCAGTTTCTATTTTGATCTTTTTTGTTATTCAGAAAAATTTGCTCGGACAAAAACAGGTGATAATCGGACGGCTCTAGGCCTGTGAATTAATTTGAATGCGAAAAAAATTCTTAAGTTATCATTGCATTTTACTGATGAGTAGCGAAACCAGCATGTGGTCGGGCATTAACATGATTATGCGCTTCCAAATGAACATCGTCGGTCACTTTTCTTTGAAATCTCTCTTTGTTTATTCATCCATTTGATGACAGCCTCTCTCTAAATAGAGATTTCCATTTGTGACGCCTGCCCGATCCAGGCTGCCTCTTGTGCCATAACTAACTCAATTATTAAACACCAAGACACAATAATCAATCAAAGAGACAATAGAACAATATTTACGGAATTTATTAACTTCTAATTAGTATAACAACAATTGTTTATGCTCTCCCGGGGAAGAACTCTACTAGCCTAGTTCAACCCACCAATAATAATCTAACCGAGTCTTACTACTAATCCTTCCTCGACTGCAACTCAGACTCTGGATCAACTGTTGAAAACAATAATAACTAAACATCTTGACTCACGCCACTTTTACTCTAATCATCCACTTAAACCTCTCTTTCCACTTCTCCTTCAACCTCTCTATCGCCACTCTCAGTCTGAGTTTATATATTTCCTAACCCTTCCGCTTCACTTCATTTCTACCTGCTTCTTATCTATATATTCATGTTTCATTTTTGGTTGGGCAAATGTTGTTTAGCAAAAGCAATCAATCCTTTACTCCCCAAGGTTAGTGAAGAGAAACCGCGAATAGCCCAATGTCACACACTTGGTTTCAAAAGCTTGTAAAGTATTGGTTCTTGGACGACACATTCTTTGCACAGTATTTTCATATCTATGTCCAAACTAGTCTTAAATATGGAAGAGACCGATTATCCAGGCCCCCAGAACGCTCTTTTCCGAACAGTCTTTTCGTAAGTAATCCACCTCTTCCATCACTAGTTATCATCTGGTTACAGAAGGTTTCATTGTTATTCCAAGCAATCAGGGATTTCATTGTCGACTCGATTAAGCAAATGTTTTCCCCTTAATCCATGACACACCTATCTGGGATATTTATAGATTAATCTTAGTAACGACTGAAATTATATTTACAATAAATGTTATTAATTTTATGGATAATGTATTATATTATTTCGCTTCTCCCACGAACAGAGCTTTATGGTTAACCTAATATAATAAAGTGGATAAAAATAACCATTTTTCAGCAGTGTTGTCTGATGATTCAAGAGGCGCTGAGGTCTGGTAAGTTTTAAATGAAATTGAATACAAATATAATGAAGTATTCTCATTTTTCGTTTTCTTAATTACATATGATTAAACGATGTAACATTCTTTGCAATATTAGGAACATTTCAAAGTAAAATATATCAAAATCCGTTAATTATTACTTACTCAGTAAATAAAAAAACATGAATATCAAAATTGATAAAATTTAATGCAATGTAAATAAATAACAAGCGTTTCCATTGTTTTCAGTTTTGATTTGGAGTACATTACTAACAACAGTAGATTAATACAAAAAATGTACTCTAAGAGATTCCAGATATTCTGTGATTATTTTTCGTTTACAGAAGTATAATTACAATTCAAAATTTAAGATTCAGCAGATGTTTATTTACTTTAGTTTTAAGCTGCTTCATTGCTCTTGATCAAACGTACTACTTTGTTTGGTATTAAATTTTATAAAACTATAGAATAATCATTTATTTTTATATGTTTAATCTTTTATATTTAAAGTTAAAAATAAGATGTCTAATAAGGCTGCTCACAGATCTACAAATTTCTGGTAAAAGAAACAACGATTACATAGGAATAAAAATACTCAAACTAAAGCATATGAATCAGAAGCTCAAAATATATAATCCGCATTAGTTAAAAAAACTGTATTTAGACAACTTTCTGGATAAAATGTAAGCGTGTTTGAAATGCGATTAATGGATTTAAAGAGATTAATCTTGACACCATGTTACCAGAAATGAAATAAATTTTTTGTTCTCCTTGTACTTCTAAAACAGTGTTGAAAGAAAGCGTTCTGCATGATTAGTGTCAGAATATTATGTTGAATGTATATATATATATAATTCTTGTAATCTTTTCACTTTCAAAGAATCTTCTACTTGTGATTCAAATTGTCATGACTACGAAATATATATCAGAATCATATATGTTATGCATACAGTCGGCGAAGGAATAAGTAAAATTAAAAAGTTTTGTATTGTGTTGAAACTCACCCATCTGAATTTCCAGGCTTATAATAAGATATTCTATAATATAAAAACAGCCAGTTCTGTTGTAGCTGATACGTCTGCAAAGAAAGGTGTAATAGAAGAAATTTCTGCACCCAAAACGGAGGAAACGTGTTAGTGGGGAACACTCCGTGATTATATACCTCGAATTCGTGTGTGCAGCATTATGGTTGATATGACAGATAAAACTATTGATGTAACATCATATCGTGAAGGTTATTACCAATGGGACTGTGCAAAATGAAGATCAGAATATGAAAAATTAAAATTAAATCATAATAACCATTTAGTAAAACTACCTTTTGGCTCTTCAAGTAAAATTGAAGTGGATGGATTAAAAAAAAACCCACTTTTATAAAGTTTAATGTCATAAAGAAATACCAAATACGTGCGGTACAATGAAGATAGAGGTACAAAAACGTATCCAGAGATTTAAAGTAATGTACCGGAAAATATGAAGAAAGTTGAGTGAGTTGGACAAATACAAGACCGCATGGGTATTAGATTCCTAAAATTAAAGCTTATGAATCGTGGCAAAAATATATCAGATAGTCAAAATATCATTAAAAATAGTCGTTTTACTGATAAATTGATGAAGAAATTTACGATATATAACGAAAGTAACGTTTGAGGAAAAAAGAATTCCATCCTTGGTATTTGTAAAGTTATAGAGGTTATTTATTTTCAATATTATTCCTCAGATGTTAAACCGAACCAGTATTCTACCCAGTTGGTGGAAATCTAAAAAAGTTGAAATACTCATAATTCAAAATCGTCTTTCAATTTACGATACAGAAGTATTTCTTCAAATATCAGGATCTTCCAAAACAATTGTTGATACTTCTACAAATGAGCCAATAGTTATGGTTAATAATAGAAAGGTTAGAAGACCAAATATCATAAAATATTTAGGCATTAAATTAGAGAACTTTTCAGTCACTTTTGCATTTCGAGCTGACAATGTTCGAATAAAAGTTGCAAAAATTAAATCCAAACTTTCATCATTAGAGACGAGTAAGAACACTAAGATCAAAATAAAAAGCCACACATGACAATTTTATGGAACAAAAAGCACACAATATACGAAAGCATTTTAAGCGTTAAAAATTTGTTTTACTATGAATATTTAAAAAACATTCTTTAAATACTTGATTTTCAAAATTTCTAATTTTTAGACTTCTCCGCAAGATTAAAAATCAGTTCTGGGTTCAGAGCTCTAATATTTTATATTAATGCTGTACTTGTTGATCTTTACATCTATTGTGTTTTGTCTTTGATCTATGTGTTGTACTTGTGTTTTGTTAATGGAAAATTGGATTTTATTTTTAACATGATACATAAAAATGAATTAATAATTTTATATTTTTATAATTTTTTTAGTTTCCAAAATATTGAAATATTAGATATATTTTAAATTTGAAAATTGTGGAAGAATTCTTGTATCCAGCCTTAATTTGGCATAAGAATAAAAATTCTATTCTGCATGTCTTTTAAATGCTATCATGCGGAAGTAGAAAGTCAAAATTTATGATTCTTATTTTTGCATTCATGTTTTATGATTTTCAAAAAATAAACATATTTATTTTTATAGCAAAAGGACATTCAGTATTTTAAACTAAACATTTTGTTACTAATTGTAAAGAAAAGAACAAAGTGTATTGTTTTATAATGAATAAAAAAATATTTTTGAACTTGGAAGGTACTATATCCCCTTAACAAATGACTGCAAAAATTCCCTTTCTTTATCATCATAATATTTTTTTTCAAATTTTACAGTATTACATAAACTTTCCATATATGCATATAATATAAATTTGAAAATACAATTTGAAACAAATTCATTATTTTCATTTATAACAAATCTTATTCAATACTGAAATTTTTTGTAAAAACTATTACAACAAACGTAATGAAGACAGATGTTGAAAGGGCCTATGTATTAATAAGTCTCTATATCAGTGAAATACTCTCATGTTTTAAAGGATAATTAATTTTATTATGAGAAATTTTTTTAATACATTAAAAGGAGTTTCAATAAATATATAAGTGTATAGAAAAATTGAGATTATTGAACAAAATAGTAGTTGATAAATTAACTACAATTTTGTTTTCCTATGAAGTAGTTAAGAAATATATTTAAAATTAAATTCTACAACTGCAACTCAACAACACATTCCCCCTCCAATAAATACATTCATGAGAAAATAAATAAATAAAAACAATCGAAAATGTAATTACAAATGAGCACTGATATTTCCTAACGAACAATAAATTCCCTTTATAGATTTTTTTTTCTGTACAGGAGTCTTCATTTGATCTTTTAAAGAATAAAATCGATATGCTCCTCTCGAATTAAAAAAAAGAGTTATGGCCATATATCTGATGTGAAAGTGAATGAAAGGCATGAATGAATTTGTGTGTGATGAAGAAAAATAACTTGCAACACTTTCCTAAATTGACTCCGGACGAAAAAGGAAACTAAAGTTTTCCGAAAATAGAAGAGTTTGGGATCACGGAGAATATTTCATTTCTAAGCAATCGCTGTTTTTAAGAAGCTACACAGAAAGTAAATTTCCAGAAACATGTTATCATTCTCTTTGAGCAGAAATGACTAGACACATGCCAATGATTTTACACAAACTACTTTATCCAAAGTGCTCTGACATTTTCCACATAACAAATCGAAGGTATTTCTTACACAGTGAACATTGATTTCTAATAAACTTTGTTACATTTTAGATAATGTACTATAATTGTATAAAAATTATAAGAAATTTGAATCATAAAATGTTTTCATTATTGTATAAAACTTAAATTTTGAAATTATAATTATCTTCAGTGTACAGAATGTTATGTTAATAAATACTCTAAAAACTTTCAAAGTTATAAATACAGTTGATTTTATGTAAGATGTACATTTGAGTACATCTTTCATAAAACACGACTAGCGAATATAAAACAGCTATTAATTATTAATTGATCATATATATTTATTAATGTTCATAGTTGCGGTTTTCTCTGCAGAATCGGATAAGTAAGCATGCAAATATTTCTATATTTTAATATGGTTTAATATTGCTTTTAACTCAAAAAGTGAGGATTTTTCAAAAGGTATAAAGCAAGTTCGTTTTACCTTATCGAAGGCACATTTACTTTAGAAAATTGCTATACATAAAAAATGAGTTAGCTTCTTACTCGGGAGTAAAAATAGCATTTCGAGATATGCAATCGATATACGTTTCCCCACTATATATATATATATAGTTATATATATATAGTTATATATATATATATATATATATATATATGTGTGTGTGTGTGTGTGTGTGTGTGTGTGTGTGTGTAATGACTTTAAAATTTGTTCTAACATTAAGGAATAAATAAATACCATTTTCCAATAAATTCATCTTTATGGAAACTTTTTTTTTCTATACCGGAGTCTTCATTTGATCTTTTGAAGAAAAAAAAACCAAATGCTCCTCTCGATTTTAAAGAAAGAATTAGGGTCATTATTCATTTTGATGAGAGAGAGGCAATAAAGATACATTATTAAAATGGATATTACAAGAGACATAACTCCGACGTCTCGGTTTTAACACTCAAAAGCGAATGTTTCCTTGTCTTTCCTTGTGCAGTAAGGATTTTTCCATATCACCTGGTATAAGCTGAAGGAATTTTGAAGGATATTGGGGACTTCTATTAGTCTGGTTGGTGATTGTTACCGACAGATTTATGATTATGGGAAAGTTGATTCAACAAATTTTATGAACACGTAATGGCATAAATAAATTGATAATTTGGAATTGTATCAGCAAATAAGGATGAACTCCTTCTAATTGGTTATAGAATGAGGGAAATTAATAAATGAAATTAGTTTCATGTGATTAAATTCGTTTTTAAAAATTCTATAGAACACTATTATTTATTATAAAAAGAAGAAAATTATTAAGGGATACGATATCACGTTATAGAAATACCGGTTATTATTTTGAACAATCCTCTTGCTAATAGAGGTACGTCGAAAAACTCATAAACAAGAAGGATTTTTAATTGATTGCTTATTAAAATCGCATTTAGAAGCAACACGATGATTGACGGCGGAGTATCTTACTTTTTTGAATTTCGTTTACTAGACAAAGGTGATAGCTGAGCTGGCCCATCACTCTCCAAACTTCCATTCCTGGTTAGGACTTGGAACTTTAACAGATCGAATTAGTGTCAACTTTACTTACACTGCAGGACTTCAAAGTTTGAGTTCAAGGCATGACCACTCGTCTACCACTATCGTTCAACAAAAGGGATTTACAGTGGAAATTTTGCAGTTTCAGCAAGCTAGTTTTAAAATAAGCTTACGATTATTTGAATTATTATTTGTAAAGAAAAGTTATGCTAATTATTTGAATCCTATTTGTTAGTATTGGATGATTACAAGTTAATTTATTTAAAAGACAAACTACTCCCAACTTCCCACAACTGTTGTGAAAGGAAGTGAAACTAGAAATTAAAATGTCGCGTTTACACCACAACTTAATTAGTTGAACTTGCTCTCTGGCGAAGAAGTAGCAGAATTTACATGCTCCTAATTTGCATAATCCAATGTTAGCCAATTCTTCCTTGAAGCCAAGAATGGAACCCCTGCAGTGTCCAGTGTCACAGATTATTCAAATTCAAAGCTGCTTATCATGGTTGGTATGGCTACGCATTTAAAAACTGACTCCAATTATTAAAGAAGTCTCGTTTATATTTACAGCTCTCAATTTGTGAAAAATATCCAAAGAAATCCCATACTTAAAATGAACAGAATACGTTATATATTTAAATAAGGGAAGTATAATGAGAATTGTATCTTTTTAACTAAGTATAATTTTTTTTCCTGGAATAAATCCATCACTAACAAAGTAAGCGGGTATAAAATAGAGCACAAAAGTATTTCCTACAGGCAGAAGAAACTGAAAAAAAAAAAAAAAAAACTCTCTCATAGTTTACTTCTTTTATCTAAGCTGTGCCTATGATTCCTTGATTGCTTTCCGAGAAACCTTATATAGGATAACTAGAAAACGCAGCTCATTTAAGTTCTTCCCTCTTAAAGTAAAAATTGGAAGAATGAACGTGAACAAGAGGAAAGAAAGCAAATGGGGAGAAGCGAATAAAATCATTAAAAGTTGTAAGGCGAACAAAAGTGATCATTGTAAAGTAAGTTGAACATTTCTTGTTAATTGAGACCATATTATTCAAGATACGTATACAATTCCTCACAGAAGATATACTTAACTGTTTGCTAAATTTGTGATAGTCGGTTTGCATTAAAATATACCAAGAATTTAATTTTCACTTGTTTTAGTTGAGTAATATTTCTAGTAATTTGCAAGGAGTGTCTTCAAATTAGATTACAGTCATTAATTGTGATGAGAGACGTATTCAACTCGTGGCAAACAATAAAGAAATTCCAACCAATCTAAACTATATATATATATATAACTAAACTATATATATATAAAAATAAACTATATAAAAACATGAAAGAAAAAGAAGGTAAGACATAACAAAAAATACCACATCTCCTTCTTGGTTAAAATAAATCAATAGGGTAATTTACGAAATTTAAAGTCTAGGTAAAAGGACATTATGTACTTCAAACACAATGGTCTGTTTACAATTTACAAAGTACGCTAATATAATTTGAATATAATGTGGATTGTATCGAAACTAAAAGGGAAAAGACCGAAAATGGCTTTGCTAATTTGCTGATGCATATTTTTCTGAAAAGTACTTGAAAAAAAAAGGATTATTCAAAATGAATTCTTAATTAGCGTAAAATAAGCGTACTTGTAAGCCTTAAGCACCACAGATGCATTTACTATAAAAAAAAAGAAGAAAATACCTTCTTCAAATTCCAAATGCACTGTTATTTTTTCACTAGCCAAAAAAAAAAAAAAAAAAAATTCTACTGTATAAAAGCGTTGCTAATGTTAACAACAAAAATATTTAAAAAAATAAAGAATTTTCCATCAAAATCAATTATTAAATTAAGTAGTACAAAATAAGAGCAAGTGATAAATTATTACTGCAGACAATACTGTTCTGTTTGGATATTAAATTAAAAGCAAATGATACATTTTTAAAGTAGACAATACTGTTCGGTTTGGATATTAAAAGCAAATGATGAAATATTAAATATATCATATAGCAATACATATATAGATCAAGTAAATTAAATGTAATTATTATAATTCAAATGTATTACGATGCCATCATTTGAACCTAACTCCGAATATGTATCCTTTATTTCATGCCCAAGTATTTTTGGTGATGCCATTTCCTCAAAACAGTAATATGTTAGCAAGATCAACAGAAAATTAATCAACATCGAAAAGTAAAAAAACAGATTTTGAAAATTCTATGTATCTATAAAATTCGAAGAAATACTTTCGAAAAGAAATTTGTCTTACTTAACATAATTGACTAAAACAGGATATTGTCCCTCCAGGGAGGAATGTAAATAGTTTCATTGATTACATCCCCCGTCCTTCCGGTAATATTGCAAATCAATCTCAAAGGAAATAAATTATACCTTGTCTGAAAGAAATTCTAGAAACCAAAATAAGGTCCTACTCAAAAATGTTTCCGTTAAAAAGAACATGTCTTTTAATGAAAAAAGCCCTTTGGATACTTTTTCTTTAACAAAATGTGTATAATGTAGTATTTGTTTCTTTTACATTTGAAAAAAATGGTGATAAAAATAGGAATGATTTATATCTGATCGTTTTTTTCGGTCACGCATGTTTTTTTTTTTTGTCGTTTGGTATAAGCGATCGACAGTAGAAATATATAAATATAACAGAATATTCGTATAATTTTTATACAGGTATTAGGATCTGTACAAATGATTTGAGAATTTAATATTTTACGTATTATTCAGGTATTACATTTGCTTTTAAGTTCTTACACTCAAGTTTATATCATTACAGGAAATATTAATTGAGACAAAAATTAAAAATTATAATTTTGATAAGCAAATGAGATTATTTTAAGAAATATTTCCGGCTCTCTGCAACCAAAATGACTGAAGTTAAAACACTTTAATAACTAGTTTAACTTAGCCGACTCCTTTGGTCTTGTTGAAAAATCGCTGGAACCCCCCACCCCCATTTATAATCACTTTTCCAAAAAAAAAAAAAAAAAAAAAAAAAAAAAAAACTTTTGAGAGAAAGAGATAATACTTTTAATTCATTACATGAAAATACTTAATTTTGAGCCAATAGATGATTTTTACCTATATTTTGTGCACAATTAAAAAAAATATTTTCGTTTTGGGTAATTTTTTTATATCACGATTGTTCTCAAATGGAAACAGTTTTGGAAAATATAAATTGATTTACGACCTGTTAGTACAGAAATCGGTCGAAAGTCAACGAAATCCTGTCGTAATCACCTCCTTTTCAATCACTCTATTCGTTCTCCATAAAATACCATCCATATTGTATCTAAATATTTTTCATGTATTGTATTCCCTTTGAAGGGAAAAAAAAAATCATATTTTAAAATAGGGCCGATGTAGCTCTTATGGTTTTTGTAAGACTATATGTTACGTTAAGACTGAGTAAATAAGAAAAAAAAAATATATAATTGATTTACGTTATGAAAAGTAGAACTTTCCTAACATATTTAAGGTGGCTGCAGTTAGTCACGGACTCACAGCCGACGATTCTCGTCGAGTCGTTGGTTCAAGCCTTGATGCCACTAAGTAGTTCGGGGCTGATGCACATTAAATCTGTTCGAGTCTATAAGTCCTCACACTGGCATGGCGCGGAAGTTTGGAGACGGAGGCTTTAGCTCAGGTGTCACCCTCGTCAACTGACCGAATTTCAATATTTTCGAAGTTCGTCGCTATTATCCCTTGTGTCGCTTCTAGTGCGAAGTTAATAAAACCAACCAATCCTGTTTGTAATATATTTCAGAATTTTTAAATACCTGTTTGTGGTAACTATGTATATGTGGGCTATAACTAAAAAAATTGATTTTATTTTTGCAATATTTTTTTCTGCCTTCAAATAGATTCCGAGTAAGTAACCTGCTCCTTGACATAACTATTTAAATATAATTCAATTTCTCCAGCGGTGGCCAGAATTAGAAATAGAGACGGCATAGAATTTATAGAGAACAAACATAAATAAATAAATAAAATAAAGAAGTAAAAAATTGAAATAAAGAAGTAAAATAATGAAATAAAATTAAATAAAATGAGATAAAAGTAAATAAAATGAAATAAAAATAAATAAAATGAGATAAAAGTAAATAAAATGAAATAAAAATAAATAAAAATAAAAATTGAAATAAAAGTAAAATAAAATAAAATAAATAAATAAAAATAAAAATAAATGAAATAAAATGAAATAAAAAAAAAAAATGAAATAAAATGAAATAAAAAAGAAATAAAATTCTAGATTAGTAGTAAAGGCTTGGAAACATAAATCTTATGTATTGGATTTTTTCATCCATTTTAACAGCATGAGAAGCTCAGTTCGTTCACTCGTTTCACTTGAATATATTTAATGATATCAGTTCATTAAGAATTCTATGAATTTCAGAACTAAAATGTCTTTACCAAAGGTTATTTTTTTCTGCTGCCAACGAGAATACTTCAGAGAACCTTTTTCTCAAAAATTGCAATTTTGAATCCCCCATTTTGAATTAGACGCCAAGTCTCCGAGGCATACATTAAGTCTAGTCTAATGAGGTTTCTATGAATTAGAAGCATTGTCTTTCTGGACAGATAGTGGGATCTCAGTAAGGAGAGGAAATCCAAAAAGCGATTAGTTGACAAGTGAAATACGATTTGGATCTCAAAATTAATGTCATTTTTTTTTATGTTAACCAATGATCCAAGGTAATTAAAACATGGCACAATTTCAAACTCATACTATCCAATTTTTCAATAATTGAGTGTATCACTTGTTGGTGTTTTCATTGCAGACATATATTTAGTTTTCGACTAATTTATTTTCAATCCCATACGATTTACAACAGTCTTTAAAGAAAATAAATTTTTTTCTCAAGGCAGGCACACTCCTTGCAATGTTATCAATACCATCAGCGTAAGCCAAACCCTGATCTTATTCGTAGAAGATGTTTCTGCAAATGTCGAAATTTGAGCCAGGAATAACTTTTTTCAAGCGCAATATTGAAGTTGAGGTATGAAAGTTAGTCACCCTTTAGAATACTATTATTAATAGTTAGGCTTCTCTGAGATTGCATCCATTAACTTAATCTTACCATTCAGTGTACATATTACAAGTCTAATAAGTTTACTTGGAATAAACCACCAATCAACAAACTCAATATTAAATTCTTTTTGCTGCTTATACAATATCTCATCAAATCTATTCATTTCACTTCACTATGTCTAAATAATTTTCATATAAGTTACGTGGCATTCATTGGAAGGAACTTGAATTCGAAAGAAATAAAAAAGGTTTTAGAGTTTGTTAAAGGGAAAATTGTGATTGATCTCAATGTCACACATAATGGTTGCAAAGCATTAAGTAATCTTTCTTTTCATTCAGATAATTTAATTTTTGTTTACATTTATCTAGTTATATTATTTTATTTATATAATTAGTTTCCATTTCTTTGTTATAGATATATATATTACTTTATTATAAAATACTTTATATAAAATTTACTTGTTTATGTTTACGTTATCAATCATTTTATTTTAATAAATATTTCCTCCTCTATTCTATTTATGCTCAATTTATATTCATTTTAATGTCAAAATTATTTTATTCTTCTAATCACTTATCTGGATTTGTACATTTTGAGATTTTTTTTAATTGTTGTAGCTCAAACCATTTGTTATTTAGTGTTAAAAATAATTTGTAGCTCTTGTACGCTTTCTTTCTTAAATAACTAGTGTCTCACTAAATATTGTAAGATCCGTTGTATATATTTTGGCACTTGAGAAAGTTTAAAAATAAATTTTATACTTTTGAAAAAATTCATCTGCTATAAAATGAAGATACAAAAGTTATAAATTCAAATTACATGTAAAGATCAGGTGTAATATGTGGTAGATAAAAGTATCGTTTCAATGTATTCGGAATTTTATTACATGAATAGAAAAAGACAGTTGGAAAGAAAGGCGTGGTGCAATAATAAATGTAATCGATAAAAATAGTTTAACTTAGCTTGAATTAGTATGAAGTTTAGAAGATGTTTTCATGCCTTTCAGTGGACATGTTTAGAATATTCAAGGCATTAATATTTTTAAGGATAAAATCTCGCAGAACTGGATTCCACCTGAGTTCGTCATATAAAATTGTATGAGTTATTAAGATTTTATTTCCATGAAGAGTCAATGTTCTAACGAGGCGAGAAGTTGATATATGGAAAATGAGTATCTACAATCACATTTCGCCCTTGTCATGGACCAGAACACAAAGTATTATATCCAATGTAAATAGACTTATGTATAGATTTAATGCGACATTAATCTGACGAGAATTCAAAATTATTAAAATCAATGAAATTATCCAATTGTTATGGATCTATTACTACAGTAATATGAGCAGAAGTTAAAAGTATTAAATATTATGCAAACAGCCTGCTGGGATTTCATGCAATCACAATCTGATCAGAACACAATCGTATTAGAACCAATGCAAATAGCCCAATGTACAGATTTAAAGTGAAAATAATATGACAAGACAATAATGTGACAAAATATTAAAACTAATTATAATTTATGCATCTTAGTGCGTGAAATTAAACTGACGAGCGCACTAAAGTATTTAATCCTATATATGGATCTAAAGCAACAGTAATTTGAGCAGAATATAAAGTATTGAATCCTATGTATAGATAATCCTAATGTACGGATTTGATGTGGCAGTAATCTAACCAGAACACTGAATGCAAACAGCCCAATGCATGGATTAACGTTAAAGTAATCTGATCAGAGAGAACACAAACGTATTGAAACTAATGCACGCAGTCCATTATACGGATATTATGCAACAGTAATCTAACCAGAAATTTTTAATTATGAAATAGATATCGACTTATAATTCCTTAAGTTATATATACAGTTTAGAATTTTCAATAATGATACATTTTCAGTTTGTGTGTGTGACTAAATATGTTAATCATATAAATCTAATTCCCATATATTGATAAAAATTATGCTGATTTGTAATCAGAAAGCAAATTTTCTATACCTTCATAGAACATAAATTTAGTCCCAAGAAATTGTACAAATTAGGAATATAAGTCGCGTATAATATATAAGTATCATTGTTTGTTCGGCTATTAATTTTAATTAAAAAGAAGCTTCGCAACATAAAATTAACGTAGTCCGATTGCATATTTTAGGGGGAATTTTTATCTATAATTTATATTTTACTTTCCAAAGAATAAAATATAAAAACGCGGAAGATTTCAAAAAGCAAATTTCTTTATATATTTTATCAAGAAATATTTAATATTCAGAAATATCTTTTTGAGGTTTTAAGTAAACACCACACAGCTATTATCAGCCATATTTCAAACATTGACCCTATCATTACATGTTTTTACATTAAGGATTCTCTTATAAACAAACCACGTGTAAACCTGTACATACCTTAATTGTACTTTAACTTGCTCGCTTATGTTATATTTGAAAGCAATACGTGCTTCAACGGCTGATGATGAACGTATGAAAAATTACATATGTTGAAAAGATAGTTTCCTTCCAATCTGCATGGATACTATCCTTCTGGTATCGAAATGAATTTTTCTGTCTCTCATATTCATACACTTTTCTTAGAATATAAGCCTAAAAGTTTATGTTATACCTTAACACACTAGCTTCAAAACGAGATTGTAGATGGCGCCACATGACGGGAAGCATTATAGTGTAAGGGTGTGGCATTGTCGTCTAGTAATTTTTGACAGAGAGAGCTGGGATTTCGTGGAGTAAGGTCTCTATCTGTCTTTGTCCAATCCTGGACTATGTTTAATTTTCCTTGTGATAAACCTTTTTCCTTCTAAATGTTACTGTTAATTGTTTTAATTCCGTCCTTGTAGCTGTGATATTTTATGTCATTAAAAATATAGTAATTTACCCCGAGATGCTGCTGATTTGTTTTGCGTTAAAGCAGTTATGTCATAAGATCATCGGTAACAATACTAATTTCTGCAAAATTACTAGCAACTTCAAAATATCGATGTTTCGGTCTTCATATAATTATTATTTGTTGCTCTAGAAGTAGGACATGATGTTTCATTTTGTTGAAAAATTAAATTATTACCTCAAGGAAAGGAACAATATGTCAACAGAGGCTCATCTACGATTTGAGGATACTTCTCAATGTTCATATAAGTAGGTGCAAATATTAAATCTGATTTACCGTTATCTGAAACTGCTCTCCAGAACAACAAAGATTTAAAAAAAAAAAAAAAAAAAACGCTTGCTCCATCTGATGTAACTAGTTCCAAAGATTTGTCCAATAACAGTTAAGATAATTTAGTCCATCAAAATTAAAATGTTTCTCTAGCGAAATTATAACGGTTTTCCATTCCATTCGATTATCTAATGTTATTAAACAGGAGAGCTGTTTAAAATTATAATTTTAAATAAATTCGTTATATTTATGTAGCAATGTTTAAATCGTCATTCAGAGTAGCTAAAAAAATTGTTGAATTAATAGGAAAACACTTTAATATATTCATTCATAGAACATCATACTTTCCTCCCAATTTTAGCTTTCATATAATTAATTATTATTCTTTAAAAATTAAATAAAATTTTTAAAACAGCTTTTATTTATTAAATTCTTAAAACCAATTATTGATACCGAAAAAATTCATGCAATATTTATAGGGTTACAGATTCATATCAAGTTTTACGAATGTGGAAAATATTTTGGAATTCATTCTAACTTCGATAGTACGACAGAAATAATAAATGTTCAAACCAAATGTTCATCTTTACTTATACTTTTATTATATTTTTTTTTAAAAAAAATATAAGTGATGTTTAGTTAATTAATATGATATAATTTATTAGTCATTCATATCAAGTTTTACACGAAAAATTAATATTTCTGACTAATTTCAAGGAAAACATATATGTCAGAGGTATAAATAAACTCATTTTCATAGTTTGTGAAAAATTGAGACACGAAAACAAAAATTTTCCTGTAAAAATTAATGCATTAGAAAAGGAAGTACTGCATAATTTTAAAATACCTTTCAATGTTATATATTGATAAAACTTATTCAAAGCTTAAAAAATTAGTTAAAGATTCTTCGCTGATTATATTACAGTTCCACTGATGCCCTCAGGAACAATGAAGACAATTCATTGGAATGTTTACACGAAACCTTTAAATTTTCCTTCCTTTTTGCATGGGATGCATTCAGATTCTTTTGATATTATAAGTGGTAATAATCCAAATGGGCAGGAACTTATTGGTAGGTATCAATATCCCTCAAGAGTTCTTTTTTACAATTTGTATATCTTGCTAACTGGATTACCGTTCTTCGCACGAGTGAATAACTAAAATAAAACTCATACAAAATTTCACAAAATTATTTTAGTATATTTTTAATGAGAAGCATATATTCAAATGAAAAAAATCTAGTGATCTCTAAAAAACGCTTTGATAAATAATAGATAAAAGAAATCTTCAGGGAGAACGAAGGAGTAAAAAAATAGGAATTATAACACTGGTTGTTGAATTAAAAATTTTCTAAGATTCTTTAATTAATATTTTCCCGCTTCCTTTTTTAAAAGAGGGCCCAATCATTTATTCCACATATCATACAAATATAGTATTTATTTGGATCGATAGATTTCTGGATAAAAATATTAAAATTTCAAATAAAAAAAATCTAAGATTGCCATTTTTCAGTGGTAATTTTGAAAAATCTACAAAAATGGCTAATTAATTTACAGACAATAATTCTACCCCCACTTTCGTTCTCAAACTTTCGCTCTCAGTTTTCCAATCTTTAAAAAAATATTTTTTTTATAATTTTTAAAAAGCGGAGGAAAAATTCCTTCAGGAACCTTCATTACTTATAGCTCTTTCAAATAAAATTGTTTACATTCAAATAGATGAAATAGTAAATATTTGAGAATGAAAGGTGATATTTCAAAGGCTTTATAATAAGCTGACGAAAATAAAATAGTCGGTGGATGGCAGCCGTAAGCTTGAAATGCAAGTAAGGGTTTTAACACATGGATTTCAGCCAAATAGTACTATTTTAATTTTTAATATTACTATTTCATGTTTCTAATTTTTTGAAAAATATGTAATATTATTCTGTTAAAACACATCTTAATTTGTTTTATATTCACATTTTCTTAGTTAATGTTTTTATCCACATTTTCAGATTGTATCGACCAGTGGTAGTCAAAATGATTCAAAAATATATAATTATTTAAATAAAAACTTTATTAAAATAATTCTGTTGTTTTCATAAAGTCTATAAGTTTCGCTTCAACTACCAGAAATATTTAAATAAAAACATTTCGTAAACAGGCGAGAGAAAACAACACAGTGTTTATCATCTATAACACAGCTACAGGAAGAAAAATTAGTATTTTTCAAGTGAAAACGATTTAAATAACAAACGAAGGGACCATGAACAGTTAAAAAGCGAGTATTAAAACCAGAATTCGTATTAAAACTCATATTTAGTCTTGGAATATAGGAACTCGATTATCGGTATTACAAGTTAGCCATCCGACTTCCTAAGAAGAAACTTATTTTAAAAGCTAATGCTATTGGCTGCTCGCAAGGGCTATTGGCAACGGACCTCGGGTGAACCTCAATGCAATTACGAGAACGACACCTGAACTGGCACCTCTATCCTAACTTCCACACCCTGCCAAAAGGAGGACTTTGAGCCTCGATGCATTGAACGAGCAACAGCCCCGGTAATGTGGTGAATCTTTTGTGGCCTCGAGGCTCGAACCAGGATTCGATTGAAACTGATGTCCACGAGCCCGCAACAATGATCACTAAGCTACCACGGCAAGAATAGATGCCACGATTGTATAATAAATCTTGTCAGATAATGGATTATAAATATAATGTATTGTAACTTACAACAAATAAAATTAAAATAATATGGGGTAAACACACACACACGTGTGTATGTATATATATATATATATATATATATATATATACACATTATTTTGTCCGTGAGTCATAAACGTAAGACTGAGAGAGTAAAAGCTGGTTTTTTACAAAATTCGTCTGTATTTAATCTGTAATTTTTGACACAATGGGATATACCTACGATAAATCATTTTTGAAAGTTTTAAGCGATTGAAACATATATTTAACGCTTTTATCTATATTTTAAGACTATGTAGACCAGTTATAGTCAATCTTGTCCCTACCTTCCACTAGTGTGAGTTGCAGTTTTCATGGTGGGCGGTAGTGCGTTGTGTTATAATTTATAAATTTAAGTTCGTTATAACCTATTGAAGAGAGAATTTCATCAGTTTCTTGAGTTATCATTTCTAAAAGATGATGTAACTCCGAAGAGTATCAACAGATTCTGTAGCCATCTCAATGAACTTAAAAATGGACGTGGAAAATCAGTTTGAAGATATTTTGAAATTGAGGGCACATGACAGGATAAAAAAAAATCATTTTACTATCACTAATATTGAAGAGGCTGATACAACTTACCCGAATATCTGTTAGAAACTAGATATGATGAAGAGAGTGAAGATTAAATCCATAGTGATAGAAATGAAAACCTATGACAAAATAAAATAATTACTAGTCTTATTTACAAATATGTCTAAAACAATATTTATTTTATTCATCCCTTTCCTTTCTTGACCAAAAAGAGAAACAAACTGAATATTTCCGAGACAGGAGATATTCATTTGTTTCTTATAGAAATTGAGCCAGATATCCCGTAATTAATTTCAGAGTATCAGTCTCAGGTATCTCGTTAATGATTTAATTAATTAAATATAACTTCATCAGACTGCATACTTTTATGTAGGAAAAGTATAAATAAAAATATAAATTTAGTAGTAAATTGTTTTAGAAATATTTATTCTGACAATCTTAGCAAAAGTTCAACGCAAGATATTTGGCGAGTAATAATTATTTTGTATTTTGTACCTTCATGTATAACTTTGATTTATAAATTTAATTAATCCACTAAGTGCCAAGTCTCCCATTTTGGAAACCTTTCGATAAGAATTTTTTTTCGTCAAAAATTAATTAAGATACACATACTTCTTATTTTTTCCCTTACCAATTAGTGCTTCTTGTTTCATTGGTAAGTTTCTCTAAAGACTTGTAATATAAATTCTATTTTTTAAACATTTTCAAATTTTACCAAAACTTCCATTTTTTACTTCATTAAAAAATATCAATTAAAATAATTAAATAGAGTGCAGACATTTAGAAATAATGAATATAGGAAAAAATAGTTCTATTTTAAGTTATAACAAACAGTTGTTGATAAAATTAATTAAAATTGTGGTTTATGTATCTCTTACCCCCAACAGGCACCAAGTCTCCCATTTTTCGGGACCATATCATATCTTTTAACTATATAAAGATTTTTTTAATTGTAAATTAAATATGTTTAGAGCCATATACTGAATCAAAACATACAAAAATTTTAATTTTAATTTTTATTATCATCTGTAGCAAAGGATTCCTACTGGCAGAGACGGACTAGAATCCTTTACGATACCAGAAATGGTAAGTTCCCTGATCGTTAAGTGCAGACGGTAAATATCCTCAAAAAATAGTAAAAGAAAAAATCATACAAAAGGAAAACGTGCGAAGGTTCGTCTCTGAACGCATCCTTTGAAAATTTGGTGCTAAGAAAGCGTCTATAACAGGGGTGGCGAACCTTTATGTATCAACGTGCCATTTTTTCTAAAAAAATGTTAAATGAGGTCATAGACGTACCATCAAATAATTTTGACTTCGTGGTTATTGGGGAAATAATAATACTAAATGCTATCAACTCAAAGCTCTTAATTTACTAAAAAAAAAATATTTTGCAATATCTCAATTATACTCTTATTCAAATTAAAGTAACATTAGTGTGACTTCAGTTGTTGCAGATTAAGTAACAAATAACTTATATTAGTGTTGTACGATATTACTTTTAGCAGAATGCATGCTGGAGTCATCTGTTAAATGGTTTCTAAGCCAGTCTGTAAAGTTATTCATCTCTGAAAATAATGACTCGCAGGCATAGGTAAATGAAAATATGGTTAAAATAGCACGAGCTAGCTTCTACAAACAGTTAAATGTGTCTGGTAACGAATTCCCTGTTTCCAAAATTTTGTTATTGGTATTTTTACTTATATTGCTTGTCGGTCTTCCTGTTTCAATTAATTCCAACTCTTTCCTTGTTTCAATAAATTTTTGAATTCATATTGAGCTAGACTGGAAATCAATCAGCTGCATTTCAAATTCTTCAATTTCCAACCAATCGAATTGGGACAAGTTCAGTTTATCAAATGAAGTCATATCAGGGTACATAATAAACTTGAGTGTTTCCGATAATTCTTTGAATTGAGAAAATCTGGCTGAAAATTAATTGATTGAAGAATCAATTAGAGAAATAAATTCTTCAGTGACTGTTTCTTCGCCCGGTTTCTCATGTATATCTAAATCTTTTTTTATTTATTATTATATTTTTTTAAGTTTAGTAAATACTTGTAGTTTCTTGTAATAATATTGTCCCTGTGTGCAAACATGCAATTCAGCGTGAAAAGCGCGAATGAGATCTATCATGATGATAGATAATTGTTTTATTTGTGCCTTGAAGTTTCACGTTCAATTCATTGAAAGATGTCTGTAAAAACATAAATTTTGAAAGCGACATAACATCCAACAACTGTGGGTATTGTTCAATAGTAGTCCACGATGGAACTACAATAACAAACGAGCGCGCTTCCTGACCGCCGACCCGGGCCCGAACACTCCGTAGCGTAGGATCACTCGCGTTCGTTCGTATTATGCTTCATTGTGAACTTTGTGATCGGTGGCGTACACAAGATATTGTGTCAGATGCCATTAGTTTGCCATCCCTGCCCTAGGTTATAGTGGCGTGCCCAAAATATTGTGTCGCGTGCCATTGGTTCGCCATCCCTGGTCTATAGTTTTATTACTTTTTATGTATCATTGTCGGATTTAAAAATTTCAATTTCATAGGAAACATTATTTCTTAGATTGTGAAATGCTCTAATTCTAATTTTGTTTTTAAATGTTGGTTTTAAAATCTCAAGGTTGGAGAGATTACTCGCACTTTCAGCTGTTTTTGTCTACATCAATTTTTTTTAGTACTACAAATTATCCTTTTAGTAAAAGGGATACCTATAGTAATTAAAAATAAAGTGCGAAAAAGGGGAAACGCAATGCAGAAAATTCAATTGATTTTGGAATTCATATTATCGCTCAAATTATGATAATATATTAACGCGCCTTTCACTTAACTTGCGGTTTTCTTATGAAGAACCCTGATTAACGCGTATTAACAGACTTTAACATGAGACTGGAGATGTGTAAGAGTTTGGAAAGGGGTAGATCAGTTAAATGTAACATTCATTACTTGATCGTGCTTAAGAATTTTAACTCCGCCGTCATAATCGTTAGCGTTGCTTTTAAAATTCTTCCCTCAATAAAAGTTTATCTCTGAACGCATCCTTTAAAAATTTCGGGCAAAGAGAGCTTCGACAATTTTAATACTTTTTATTTTATTTATCATTGTTCGATTCAAATGTTTCGATTTCATATGAAGCATTATTTCTTGGAAGTGAAATGCTCCAGTTCGAATTTTTTTTAAAATATTTGTTTTAAAATATCGCAGTCGGTGAGATTACTTGTACTTTCCACTATTTTAGCATTGGTTAATTTTATTAGTAATACGATTACCTTTTTTGTAAAAAAAGATACCAATAATAATTAAAAATAATGTCAAAAAAGTGCAAACGCAATTTAGAAAATTCATACTGATATTGGGATTCATATCATTGCTGAAATCATAGTAATATCTTAACGTTTTCTTCGATTAACTTGCGGTTTTTTTCATAAAGAACCCGGTTAACGCGTGTAAAAGACATTACAATGAGACTGGAGTTGTATAAAAGTTTAGAGAATGTTTGGTAAGTTCAAGTGCAATCCTCATCACTTAATCGTGCATTAAAATTTTAAATCCCGCCGTCATAACCCTAAGTGTTGGTTTTAAAACTCTTCTCTCAATAACAAAATAATCATCGATTTAAATCAAAACATCTCAACTGAGATTTTATCTTTGTCTGAGCACACCTTATAAATTAATTCTGCGTTTCTCGCGCTTTGACTATGCGACGCTAAACAAACTGATTGCGCAAGAGGAAAAAATACGTATTAATGTCTACGCTTTACTGACATTCATGACGTCATTTAGATATAGATTAATATAAATTGTAAACATGAAGCAATTGAGAAATAATAATCAGGGCGTCACAACTCTTCTCCCGTTCAGAAATTTTAAAAAAGTAAAACTTTTTCAATGAAAATTTACATTTTTTTAAAGAATTAATATATAAATGAGATAATGTAATGCAAAAATTTATCAAAACAAATTGACGACATAGAAAAGGAGAAAAAAAAATTCAAAACTATTACGTGAGTTTCCTGTATCGTTCACATATATGTAGTGTTTTTCCTTTTAAAACATCTAATTAAGATATCTGTGTTCAACTAATCGAAATATATATAATTACAGTATCACTAATCTTTACCGTATTCAAAACAAATGTATGAATAATTACAAGTAAAACATTTTACACATACACGCATATGAAAAGAATCACAATTCAACTCGTGAAGACTTTTATAATGAAAAAAAAATATTTTTATATTCAGGAAAACACTTACCACTCAAATTAACTGTTAATTATGTGACATTCGACAAAGTACTTGTATATCATCCTTTTTATGCAATGACTCTTTGTTATGGACAACTATAAAGAGATATGAGTTTTTTTTCGTAAATGTTTTCCAAACTTTACACTGTCTTTAACTTCAGCAATTGAAAATACTTCATCAAAGTTACTTTTGTTAATGATTTGTTTATATTATCTGAGAGATATATACTTAAAGTTATATCATCAACACAGAGAGAATGAATAATTATTTTAAAGTTTCTATAATTTATCATCTGATCCTTACTCGGCGAAAAGTTTATACTAGTAGACTCAACTATAATATCATTAGAATTGTTATCAAAGTTCTCCAAAAACCTCTCCTTAAGAGTTTTCCTTTCAATGTTACTATTACAACTCATTTTGGAAACCTTTTTTCTACCTTTTTTCTTTTTTCTAGGTAGAAACTTTGGTTAAATTTATGAGAAATGCTTTCCCTATTTAAATGTGTAGCTTTCTAACTTTATGTCTCGATCCATTCCTAACTTCAAAATTACAAAAAAATTCAAAGCTGATACATCATGTGTTCCTCATTGTTTTTGAGACGAGACTTTATACTTGTGAAAAATGTCTTGAGCTGTTTTACTCAGTTTTCTTTCAATATCCACTAATATAACATTATTTGAAGTTTTTAAAACAATACATTTTTAAATTAAGCGCTTGCGAATTTCAGATAACATTTGCTATTATTAGCTACTTGGAAATCAAGTTTAGATCGTGTTTGAAGGTATTTATTTGAATATTCAAAGTATCGAGCTCATATTTTATTAACAGTATCTAATATTTTTTTCGTTACCTAAAAATATTTCCCTTTCATGAAACTTTGGAGCATTAATTAAGTAACAATTCTTGACTTTTCAATGTCTAATAAAATTATCTCTAGCTTTCTATATTCCCTATTCCTCATCTCCATTACTTGTAGAAAATTCGTGTTATTCGTTTTTGCCCGTCATAAAATAGGTATTAATAAGTGTGTGGGTATATTTATCTCTTTTTAACATTCCACAATTTTTTTCCTGTAGTTTGAGTCTTATTCACTTGTTGCAATGAAATATTTCTTTTATTTTTAGAAGAGTGCAGCAGTTTTATTCCCTATAAGTTAATGGCCACTATAAAGTTAATCTGAAATAGCAACAGCTTTAGTGAACTTCGGCTAGTATATTAAGAAATTTAAACTTATATTGGAAAATTGTTGTACCCATGCGTGTTCCTTTCAGAGGTTATATATTTCGGCAAACAATTTTAACTGACGTTACCATGAGTTATTCCTGTTCACAATTATGTATCAATGGTTATATGAATGGAAAGTCATTAAGTGGTGTTAACCGATTAATAAGGAGAAGGGAGTAATTTCAAGGCATTAAAAGATCACTAAATAGAACCCCCGCCTAGAAGGGTTGTCTCCAAAAAATCAAATTCAGTAGCTTTGTGTGGATTCAATTTCGCTCCTTTCACTGAATTGAGCACTCTCAAATTAATGAAGTTCAGTTGATAATTAAAAAAAATATCTACAATCAGAAACTCAACTCATTTTAACTAATTTCTGTTCTTCCAGATGAATGATCAAATATTAAGATGTTTATCAAGACTGTGGCGTTCATCCTCACTCTGCGGCATTTTAAGACAAATATTATGAAGTGCTAAAACTCTTAGAACACGACAAACAACATTCGAGTCAGTACCAAAAGTGTAAGCTGGATCCGACTAACTATCCATTTACCAATAATCATTTCAAATAAATCGTAGGGTCCAATCTTCTAATTTCTCTCTGTTTCAATTCTAACCTTCCAATCGCCTGCTATTGGTAATTCCCCTAACCACTCATCCGCTATCTCCTATTAATTTAATTTTACAATAATATATTCTTTATATATTTACACTTCACTTCGTGAAGTGGTACTGATTTACACAATTCACAAGTAATGATCATTTACAAGCTATCAATGTCTTAGAAAGGTTTGAAAGGATAGTTGAAGGGAAATAGACCAGCGAGTATCGTTCCAGCATACACATTATAATTTATCACAATAAAAATTCCTGCATGAATCATTGTGTTTTTTCATATGTAAAACGATTTCAGTATATCATTATTATTCAGTGAAAGGAAATGTATTTCAGCTTTTCCTTGTTAAAAAAACCACTGTATTTATCCAATATTTTTAAATTTCAGAAATACTAACGGTAATTGTATTCATGCCCTTTTTCCCAATTGCTCATTTTAGTACTTCATCATTTCTTTAACCTCACAAATTTTTTCGAAGTTTGGTTCCTTTTTTTGCACAACGGACTAAGACAACTTAGAGCTAACAGATCAGCTCTATCGATGTACAACGGTAAAAAACAACATTGTCTTACTGACATTTTGATTTTATTTTCACCATCATACAAAAACAGAGGGGATTAAAAGTAGATTTTGATTAGTCTTTACAGAGAAAGATCTCCCTGTAGTATTTATTCATTTTCGTAAGAACAAAAAGAACGACCATACTTCTCTGCAAACTCGGGAACATGACCACTTAGAGCGGACAACTCGGAACGGATTCCGCGTAGTTTTTAACACAGTTTTCGCATGTATCGCGCAAAGAGAGGATTGGAATAATTTTCTTTTTCCAGTGAAGGAAATATGAAAATTTCGATGTTTTCATATCCGCGAGGTTAATGAAGGTTTCTATTTCAGTTTTGAACAGTTTTGACTTTTTTATATATATATTTATCATCAAAAACATCAGCATTTTTCATTTCATCAAATTTTCAAAAATCTAATATATATATATATATATATATATGTGTGTGTGTGTGTGTGT
>BMAW01101430.1:152802-254193 GCA_019974015.1 Nephila pilipes | reverse complement strand
ATATATATATATATATATATATATATATATATATTAGTTTTAATAATTTATTTTATTATTTGAGTTTTATTAAATTTATCATCTAAAATAAATGCGTGCAAAACATTTTAGCTCATTTAAGCATTATATTTATCAAATAAGCTACATGTTTTTAAATTAAAGCAATCGATAAATTATGTGATTAAAATTAAAGCAATTATTATATGATGTTATAAAAATTAAGGCAATCTTTAAATTATGTTATTAAATAGAATGTATTTAAGCAAAATGTGACTGAAATTAAAGCAAACGGCAAATTATGAAATTGAATAAGATCAGCTCATGCAATTAAAAATTAAGCAAATGATAAATTATTAAATGCCGGATTTGGAGACTTAGCTAGAAACTTGGAGTAAAATTAAATTCTTCAAATAATTAGTTTTAATCGGTTAATTTTTATTAGTAAAAATTAAATTATCGTATTGCTTTCCAAAACAATCGTGTATAAAAAAATTCAGCTCAAATGAGCGCTTTAAAATGTGAGAAAAAGCTTTTAAATTTTTACTCAGACAAAGTTAAAAAGTGAGTTAAAGAAAACCCACTAAAAGGATACGAATTGATTGACAAGGAAGAAGGTTGGAAATGGGAAAAGAGATCGCTAGGATATCCCGTGGTCGTGTCATTTGTTATACCAAGGATGATAAACCCTAAGGAAAGGGGAGGGATCATTAAGGGGCCTCGTTTGAGTGATGTACGTACATACATGAAGTAAGTAAACCCTTGAGAGCCTAACTGAGAGCTGCAAGACTGGCCTCCCAAAAAGACTCTACCCAGCACTCGGAAGGATTGGTTGTTCGGTGAATTAACGTCGCACAAGAAGCAACACTACAGCTATTGGTGACGGACATCATAATTTTAAACCTCGGTCAATAAACGGAGCACTCAGAAGTGAATATTTGTTGCCGGTGTATTGAACTTGCAGCGATTCTCTTTTACAACAAAGCCAGAAATTAAAACGCCTTACAAACTAGCCCGAATGAGACGTCTTCTTTAGCCTGGTTTGTAAAAGCACAACAAAAAGCAACCGGTGAAATTTTCTTCGGACTCACTTATTTGGGGTTCGAAACATCACCGATACCAAGGACACCAACTATTCTCTCCACCTCCGTGGGGTAAGGAATAACCAGCCAACGGAAGCTGTTTGACCTGTTCAAGATCGTGATCACTTGATTCTCCCTTACCGGCTCTCGGTGCCATACATGTGACTAGCATTTCCGAGTCTTGTGGTACCTAACAACACCAATGTGATTTCAAATCGGAGCGGTTTGCTTAAGTTTTATATTATTATATTTGTTATACTAATTTTACTTATTTTTATATTCTATTAGTTTCGATACATTAATTATTTTTTATATACTTATTTGTGTTATGTATTTATGTTTAATATTATTGTTATTATAATTTTTAGTTATTTATTTCAGCGTATAAATACTCGCTTTTCTCTCGTGCTCTCTATACAGCGTATTTCTCTCGTGCTTATTCTTTTGGACTCCGCAGGACAAGGGGTGGGTTTCTGTCTGCTTTCGCTGGTCCTAAACGGGTTAATTCAAATTTGAAATTATAGTTTATAAACGAGTTCATAGAAGATGTGAGTAGCACAGAAAATTTGATTAGTGAATTGTATTAGAAATGATCAAAATCAGTTAGGTTGCTATGCAAGTAAAAAAAATCGATTACAGGAGCATTTGATATTTGATATGATATTTAATTTGTTCAAAGTAAATCAGATCTGTAAATTTACTAAGGGTTAAAAAAGTTTTAAAAATAAATTATTTTCCCTTTGTTTAAAATAATGCTTCTATTCGCTGCAACCAAATTATAATAACTTAAAAATACGAAAGAAGTCCTAAACTACTAACTAATCGACAAACTAATACGAGTGTGTTTCAAAAAGTATTTCAAGTCGGATTGCATCAGTTAGGTAAATTGTTGTTAGCATTGGGTGTTGTTATCTGTTAAATGGAGCTCTTACAAATTTGACATTGATTAATAAGTTAGTTTTGATTTGGTTGTCAATTGCTACCAGATCAAAATTTTAAGGTTGCCACATCGAGTTGTCACCGTCGGTGAGGCCTGGATTAATCATTATTTCCCGGAAATCAAAAAAATATCCAAAGATTGGGTTTCGTCAGGTGGATCATTTTCAATAAGGAAAGATGGTATCATCGACCAGATAAGTTACGACGAACACTTTTTGAAACACAAAAGGCATCATGATCACAAATACGAATAACTATGATGAAGACATAGTGTTTGCTTAAGGAGACATGTTGCTTACTAAAAGCGAAAGATGCTACGAAGTTCATGCCTTGGAATTTCTAAGGATCTATTTAACAACCCTCGAACCTTAGTAAAATAATTTTAATCTACCAACTAAACTAAAGAACGCTGATGTAAGGGGGGGGGAACCAAAAGAACTTGTAAGTGAACAAAATTTTTAAAAATATGTAATTTAATGATAATTGTGACTCCTTGACTTATACGGAAAAATACTGGAGCACTGTGTTTGCTTTTTTAAGGGCCCAGTAAACTCTAATCTTATTTTTACGGATGACACCCTTATCCTCATAGTTCTCATTGGGTATTGGAAACTCTATCTGATGGCAATTTTGATACGTACTTCAAAAAGTAAATTATTAATAAATTATTCCATATATATATATATATATATACATATATATATATATATATAGGTTAATTCTTTTTTCTTATTTAAACCCCAAATGTATTATAATAATTTGATAAAGCGACTTCATTTAATTACTTAAATTATTGAAAAAAAGCCTATTTCTAATTGCCAGAACCAAAGATCAAATATTTTGTAGGAAATTAGTAAACAATTAAATAATCCTTTCTTATCCAGACAGGAAAACAGTTGTATCACAAATGTGAAGAAATACCGTAGGGGGATATTGTTTTAAAAAGCAAAATTAAATATTTTCAATTATTTCTTATCAAATGGAAAAAAAAAAGTCTTTCTTTTCAGCGTTATTCATATTCCATCTTTTGAGTCTTATAATTACGAGAAGTAGCAGAAATTCTATACATTTACTAAGAAATAACCAAGATATTTGAAAAGAATTTATTCTGCATATTTATTGATATTTATATTCAAAATGGTGTAAATTACAGTCATTGATGTTAAATGTTTCGGTTTCAGGAAGTCGTAGATTGAAGTAATCTCGGTATAAATTATACGGAATTCAATCTACTGAGATTTACAATGACGGCCTTCGAAAGTTCGAGAAAGGCTTGGAAAAATGAATAACTCTGGATGCAGACTATGTAGCAAAATGTTTAAGAATAATTAACAAAAATTAAATTTCTATTTCGATTGTTTCAGTAATATTTAAAACTTTTTGATATCTCAGGATTTTATGAAAAAATTACGATTACTTTAATCAGTGGTGAGTTACTTTATTCTACGGCTCTCTGGAACCAAATAAATCAACATTAATAACTCTAATCCCGAGATCAATTAAGTTGCAGAATGAATTTAATCACATTTCTGAGGATTTATACATCACATATATTATTAATACGTCTTTGGTACATAAATGTTATCAGATAATTATATCGCAATAATTTAATCCATTTCATTTCTTAGCAATAATCAAAACTTTAATATACTTTGGATATTAGACTCTTAAACAGTAAAAAATCAGAGTAAATTATGAAAACGGCTAAAAGGAGATGAATTTGGGTCACTAGTGTTAATGGAACGACTGCGAAGCAATAGCGATAAGTGGATAGTGATTTGTAGAAAAAAAAATCATTCACTCGATATTTTTATTATTAAAATGTATGATATAACCTTAATATGCTTGTGATCTATATGTATGTCCTAGTATTTATTTAATGAGTATATTATTTCATGGTCACTCTCTGACTAGGTGTATATGTAAGTAATTAAATTATTATTGTTTCGTAGTACTACTTTATAGGATATTTCACTAGTACTCTATAAAGTATAATAAATGGATTGTTATTTATTTCGTTGAAAAAGGATTGGTTGTCAAAGATCTTATTAGTATTGAATTTATTGAAAAAAATTAATTTAAAAAAATGTCTCGGTTAATTCGGGCATATTAATGAGTTTAATTAAATCCTTTTAATACTATAAAAATAGTTGTGAGCTGTAAGAAAATGAAACAAATTAAATCACAAAGTGTGGAATTAATGAAATAAATGAAGTTTATTATTTATTACTGAATTTGATGGAGGCTTGTATAAAATGCTGAAAATGAAAAAAAAATTACTTAAAAAGTATTAAGAAAAGTAATGTGTCACATACGTTTTGCAAGTGAAAAATGTCTTAAATATGTAAGAAGAAATAAGTTATAGCTTTCAAACATAGTTCCTAAATATTTGTATGCTGTTTTAATTGTTAAAGAAAAATATTGTGAAAAAAAAAAGATATTTTTATTCAACAAACAAGCTCTAGGATAATTTTCAGCTAGTAGAGTTTAAACATACATTCTTCTTAAGTAGTGGGAGTTAATTTTAATATCGCAAGTAAAATTTAACTAGTTTTCAACATAGAATGGGGTGCGAAGAATTTAAAGTATTGAAATTCCAGTACAGATGTAATCTCTGTTATTGAGCTGAAGTTCGAATTTTGACACTGATTGATTGTGTATTAACGTGGCAATTAAATCAATACGGGGCCTGTTGGCGACGTAACTAGGCGCCTCATTCATGCGCCTAGGACGACAACTATGCTGTTTTCTCATTCTCTAAACTTCTACAACACACCAAGGGCGGGCTTGGTACTTCGATAGATTTAAAATGCATCAGCTCCGCTACACACCGGGTCTTTAGTGAAAAAACCACGACTTGACAAAACAACGCCGGCTTCAAGTTAATGACCATGACCATTTGGTTAAGGCAAAAGTGGGATTCTTAGGAGAATATATGAATAACCCGAATTATGTCAGAATCTCAAAAAATATGTTAAAACAAAGAATCGATACTTATAAGAGTTCCCTAAAATTTAATGTAATTTAATGGATATTTTATGTCGGTTATCTTAATTTATTTATTTACTTAACTATATACCCAATGAGAAAATTACTTATGCTTACAGAAAATTTCAAATTAAACAAATCTAAAAAAACCCACAACTTTTAAAAAAAAATACTCTACTGGCGAATAAAGATGCTATATCAGGAAGAAATGCAAATAGAAATGATATTTATAAGATAAATATATTACACTGGAAATGAAAAGTGATTAAAATAATTATAAATTTGGAGGCATAAATCCTGAGAAATCAGTACGCAGAATAATCATTTCTGGCAGAAGTAACAGCTCTTATACGACTGGCCATTGAGTCAAACAGAGATTTGAAGATATGTAAGGTACTACCCATGCTGCTTCAATACGATGCCTCAGTTCATCGGCTGTAGTGCCGTATGGTGACGAACCTTCAAGTCAGCAACTACTGACCAGGAGTTTTCTAATGGTGAGAGATCTGGAGAACGTGTTCGGGGCAACAGCCGAGAATTTTATGTATCAAGAAAGGACCGCGTAATACCGGTAACAAGCACCATACATTATCCTACTGAAACGTTAGTTTCATAGGGTTCGAAGAAACGGAAAAGCCAGGGTCTTTTTCTCACCAGAAATGTAACCGCTACTTTTCAAAGTGCCATAAATTTTACCAAAGAGGGGACCCATTCGTGTTACCAATGGCTCTCTATACAATCACTCTATTCAATGGGTTATTAATGCTGATGTGGAATGCAACTCTGGCAATTCTCCATGATGCCGCCAAACGCGGATGCGACAGTCATGATGCTGTAAACAGAATCTGGATTCGTCTGAAAATATGACGTCGTGTCATTGCTGCTTGCAGATTTGATATTAATCACACCATTGTAGACATTCCTGTCTGTGATGTAGCGTTAAGGACAGCAATAGCTTGGTCTCCAAGCTGATAGTTCATGCTGCTGCAAACATCGTCGAACTGCTCCTGCAGACACTTGTATCGCAAACAAACCTCATTTCTTTATTTAAGGCTCATGACTTGGCTGTACGATCCATTAAGGCCATGCGGATAACATGTCTGTCTTCTCGGCTGTTAGTAATAGAGTGTCGTGAAGATCGAGCACGGCGTTCCGTATGATCATCCTGAATCTATCGGTTCCTTGTAATGTAGACAGTCATGGGATCTCAACTAACGAGAGCAGCAATACTGCGATACGATAAAACACAATCCCTAATGTCTACAATTCGACCTCTATCAAAGTCAGAAACGGGCTGGTAAGCATTTGTCCTTCTTGCACGAGATATCACAAGAATTTTTCACCAGGCTGCACTGTTCAAATACAATTTGCGTTGTACAATTTCTTAATTTAAACACATTGTAGGTTTCGCTACCGGCGCCTGCTTTGCATTATTGGATTCAAAAGCTATTCGTTTGTATATTTTAGCATCTACTTCCAGTCGTGAAAATTAGCGTGTGTAGCATATCGCCTTCGTGTAGCAATGTGAATGGCCTGTACTGCGTATTTCATATGTATCAAATCAAATAATTTTTATTCATCGAAACAATTATTGAATAATTAATGAAATGAAAGAACCGGAAAAAATTTTTAAATTAAAAGAACATAAATATCCATGTATTATAGAAATAGTATAATCAATTTCTTTATTACAATTTTTTTTATTTTTATAATTTGATACCATTTGCTTATGATCTTTAATGAGGCATTGTTAATAAATATGATTACTTAAAAATATTCCATACACATAAATTACTAAACCTAAATATATTTAATTATACTACTGTCATTATATGTTTGTCATAGAAAACTTGAATAATTTTTACGTTCTCGATATTATTTATTGTTTTTTAAAAATATTTTTTAAATTCTCATGATTACTTTTCGTATAATTAGCAGAACAAAATTTGTGATTGTTAAGCTGTGTGTGTGAACCTACCTTAAATTCATTTATTAAATATATAATATCTCCTCGCTTTGTAGTAAGAATATGAAGGAGGAATCAACAACGTAATGAATTCAAAATTGATTGTTTAATCAAAGTTGCACTCAGCACTACTACACTTTTACTATTGCATACGGACTTCAATATTTTGAACCTTATTCAAGTGACTAGGAAGATACCGTAATTCGCAACCATATCCTTCCAAATTCCACACTGTCCCATTGTTAAGATTAAATTTTATATGTATCAGCTCTACTGCATGACAGAGCTTTAATAACAGCAGGACCCAAACCTTGGGCTAAAAAATTGCCAGACATTCACACGCCATCATGACGACTCGTCAATCGCTTGTTTATGGCTGCGGTAGTGTAGCGGTCAGGGTCGCGGATTAAAAAAAAGTGATATTTGAATATATCTTTCTGTTAAAAATAAATAAATAAGTTAGTGATTGATTAAATAATGAATGAGTGAGTGAATTAATAAGTGAATGGATGAATCAAAGTTTCATTCCGTAGTTATATTATTATTGTTTTCTTTAATTTTTATACAGGGTATTTCAAAAATCATGGGCAAAAATTTAAGAGGTGATAGGAAACATTTAAACAAGTAATTTTTACCGTACAATACATTTGCGGAGAACAAGCGTTGTTCCGCTAGATGGCGTAGTAATTGAATGCATAAAGCACGAGGTTTCTGATATATTGTCATTTCTACCGCGGAATTAAGGAAGCATGGCATTTCTCTGTTACTGTGCGTTGCCAGGTCTCCGAAAACCCACGATAGGTATGATGATGTATTGGAAAGCTGAACTCGTGCTTTATGCTTTCAATTACAGCGCCATCTAACGGTTCACCTCTTGCTATCCGACTATGCATTGTAGGTTGAAAATTGTATATTTTGAAATATTTTCCATTACCCTTGAATTTTTGCCCAAGAGTTTTGAAACACACTGTATAAGAATTAAAGCAAACAATAATATAACAATGGAATGAAAACTTTATTCATTCATTCACTTACGTATTCATTCATAAATTCAATCACTAATTCATTTATTTATTTTGACCAGAAAAAATATTCAGAAACACCCTGTATATAAAATACATAAAATATTCGCCTCAAAACATACATGTGATATCAAAAATTGAAACCGGAAGCGTATAATAATAAAACAGTATAGCCTTCTTTTTTTAAGTCAAGATATGTTTGTGTAATAACATAAATTATTGCTAATTCCTTTAAATATGTAGGGATATTTTTAAGCTAATGCAAACTGAAGGATTTTTATAAAATATTTTTTAACAATGTGTACGTGTTTTTGAGATTTTACTTAAAATGTTGCGCGTTTTCATCTAAAACTCATTTAATTATTTATGTGTAAACTTTTCCGCATCGAAATTAATTCCTTTTGTTACATCTCTTCAAATATTCAGGTGACATTAAAATTCTGCTAAGAATTCGAAAATGAAAAATATTTTTCATTTTTGAGAGGAAATAACACATCAATCAATAACTCCCGAGACTAACATTGAAAACAACATTTTTTTTGCAAAATGTTTTTTTTATTCATCAACATAACACCTTTTGTTAATCACCTTTTAGGGTGATACAATCGTTCCAACGCTTTTCCAATTTTTTTTTTTTGCAAGAAATCTTTTTTGTTGCGAGTAAATAGCGATAAACAGCTTTCTGAATCATCGACTCGTTGCTGTTTTTGTTCCATCGAAAGCAATCGCGGCACCCACTTGGAAAAAACCTTTTCTCACTTCACTTCAAAAAACCTTTTTCAGTAAATACTCTTCCATATGATATCTGTGTCATCTCAGCAATCTCACGGAGCTTCACTTTACGATCTTTCATTATAATTTTTGTCACTTCACTCACATTTTCCGGTGTAACGGCTTCCACAGGTCTACCCGCGCGTTCCGCGTCATTTGTGTCGGTAAGACCATGTTTAAACTCGGCAAACCACCGACAAATCGTTGCTTTTGATGGACAAGAGTCCGGGTAACATTTTTCAATCCATTGTTTCGCTTGCACGGTGTTTTTACCCATTAAAAAACAATGTTTTATCAGAACACGAGAAACTCGGTTTTTTCCATTTTTTAAACAAACTACAAAACGACTTTACTCCAACCTCGATAACTCAGCAGTTTCTGGTCCGATCGACTTAAAATTTTGACACGTTTCAAGCAAAGGTTAGTACTCTAGAAAGACCTGGTTACTGGTTTACTACGAGCGCCTTCTCTGGGTTAGTCTCGGGAGTTATTGATTGATGTGTTAATTTCAATTTATTTCGAAAATGAATCAATTTTCCTTTTTGTTGACTGTTCTGCCATCTTTTAATGTCTTTCTCGTAAAAACTGTTTGGATGGTTTTAGGGGAAAAAGGAAAAAGTGACTTAAATGCTATTTTTCATTATGGAAAACACTGGGTTTTTTTCTTTGGTCGAAAATATAGCCTTCAAGTCGCTCGAGGGTCAGGTAAAAAAAACTTAAATAATATATGACATCTACCACTCAAAATCATAGGGTTTTTATCCGATTCATTAACGAAACATGAAGCAGTTTATATATAGTTATAAAAACTGCGCTTTTCTCCTCAAAGAGAATGTTTTTTTCATGAAATCTGAAAATTTCTTTATATTAAAAATATAATAACTGATGGAAATTCTGTTTTGTATTATATGGATTTAAATGCGAATACTAATAAATGCATAGTTCCCTTATTCCAGATAAAAGTATTAAAATTCATTAGTGTGAAGCTCCACAAATCGAAAATAATTCCTCAATATCTTGAATAACATTTTGATTACACAAATGTTAATTTTTGATTAAGTTGACCACGATAGCCTAATGGTTATGATCGAGCCCTTGTGGCCGGAGTAGGTTCCATTGAGTCGTGATGTCATTAAACTCACTATTCCTCCCTCCTTATAGCAAGGAGGATGCACCTTAAATCTGTCGAGGCACCAAATCCTTCCATTGGCGTGGTCCGGAAATTTAAAGAGGGAAAGGCCACACCAGGTGTCGTTCTCGTTACGTAGCCGAGGCTGAAAATTAAGTGGACTGACATTATTAATCCTCAGGTTGCTTCTAAGTATGACATTAATATATAATCAGTTAATCAAAGTCTGATAAAGGTATGAAATTCATTAAGCTAATGCATTAGCAGTGATATTATGAACTGCATATTTTCCTTCACGATATTTTGAATAATTTTTACGATGTTGATAAAATACATTTTTTTGAAAATAAATGTCGTAATTTAAAACAATTCTAAAAATGCTTACCGAATATTCCCTGATGCATTTTCAGTTGACAAATGAATGATTTCTCACAATTTAATTCCATGGATTACGTTCGGCTTAGTCGGTTAGAATTAACGGTTCAAGTCGGGTATCGGATGCCCCTTGGCAATGGGCGATTTTTGTGTGCGGTAACGATTTAAATGTGTCGATTTAGTTTATGGTAACCCGAAATTGCGTTCAGATTTTCATTTGCAAAGTCTTCGTGACGTCACTGCTTACATAGCAATACTTTGACGACTGTCTTCTGAGTCACCAAGTTTTCGCCACAATGACCAAGGAACACCTGATTTCATACTTAATTTGTCTACGGCTACAAGATTGTTATTGGCTGCAGATTTCCTTATTTTAGCCCGGGTCACGTGATGAGGTTGACACTTAAGCTAATTATTCACTCTTCAAGTTTCCTACCCCATCACTTACAATATGTCAGGACAGGGAGAGTTAGTTTCATTTAACTTTCAGTAGCCTTTTGTGATATCAGGCCAACAATTCGCGGTCCACACAAACGAATTCCCGAGGTTAGTGTAGAGAAATGCTTGAAAAACGCGACGTCACAAACTGACCTCGAGTAAATAGCCAGATGGAACCTTAATGGCAGTGACCTGGTGACGCAACCATTTTATCCCATTGAATGGTGTATATACATGGAAATACTGCACTAATTGTCCATTCATTTTAAGCTATGATAAGTATTTGATTTGAATCCAGTGGAGCTCTCTGATGTGTGTTCTGTAGGTCAACACATCAGAGACTCACAATTAATAGTATTATCTTTGTTTATTTTCACCATTAATTTTACTCGTCACAAAATAATATTCGCAATAAATGTCATTACGTTCACAGAATTATGATATTTTCACAGTCATGTCACAGGCTACGAGTATGTTTTCTCTTTATCTCCATCCGCACAATGTTTATTATTGATAAATGAAATCCACTCCATTAATGAATAAATAAATAAAATTTAAAAAAATAAAAGAAAGAATTACAAAACTGTTTACCTGAGGTGATATACGTGAAATAATGCAACAACGCGTGAAATCAGCCCTTATATGTGTACAAGTATAAATTGCCGAGAAAATTCAAGAAATTCTGAAAACAATATGGAATTTTTGTAGAACGCTGTCTAGTAACAATCACGAAGGAAATTCAGAAGCTTCAAAAACTACCTTTACTTTAGATATAGCGACATATAATGGTAAAACAAATCTAATTATTTATTTTAGTTTATTTATAAATTAACTTAGAACTACATCGACTGTGTTAGGAGTCGAATCTTACCCCAATGAATAAAAACGACATTATAATTATGAAAGTTTTCGCAATGATACGGAATTCCATCTCACCGATTCATTATTGTATTCAAACTGTGAATTTTTGAATTAACCACTGTTAGAAGATCGTAAGACCAAAATAAATCGTATGATGGGAAAAATAAGCTCCTATCGAGATGAGAGTAAAATAAATTAATTGATAATATTACTAAAATAACAAAACTAACATTTGGTGCATCTATTAGTTTATTAAATTTAGTCAATTGCAATTACGGATATAATATTTAATAGAAACTCACATATTTTTTCAGATGAGAGAGACGATTGATTGGTGCACCTACGAATAGCGGACATTATTCTTCTCAGTGATGGGTTATGATTTAAAAATAAATTTCAATAGAGACAGTATGTGTTTCTGTTTTGTACATATATGTGTGTTTCGAGTATACGCTTATAGAAAGCGATTCCAATCTTGGGGAGAAACTTCATTCATGTGAGACTCCGGGAGGGATGAATGTCAGCAGAGAGAGAGAAATAAAGCGCCCTTTCTTCCCGAATGAGCAGGGTACATTTCTAGGGATTAAATGTTCAGTTACCCTCTGAAGGTCTCTCATGCGTAAATTCAAAATAAAATGTGGAACCATCCAATATTAACTGTTCAATGGAGACAACATGTCACAATATTCTGCGGCTCATACTTTCGGAAATGCTAATATAGGAGATAAATTTGTTTCTAATGGATATATCCTGTTTCATAATATTAACTACACTCCTCATTATGGGGCTCCGTATGGCATATCTGAGACCACGGCGTGAGATTTAGGTTTGAGACCGGATAACAGATTTAGCCGGATTATTGCACGTCAATATAATTTTAACGAGATACCAAATATTAGTCGTTCTAGATTAAAGGTTAAGCTTTTAAAACACATGTTTTAGGATCTTACAAACGTTCTAAACTTGTGTCGACGATGTAATTATCCTGCAAATAGTTTTATTCTTCTGGCAACTGCGAAATTGATTTTAATGATCAAACTAATGAAATTGAATGGTCTTGTATTGATAAAATATTAAACACGACAAAAAATTAATACAGTTCAATTAAAGTTAAAATAATTTGTGCTAAGCTACTCTATTGACATGTTTACGATTAATTGCTTTATTAGTACTTGAAGAATATCTGCTGGACTTCTGGTATATTTTGCTGAGCAACTTATTTGTAATACTCCACAAATTTTATATTTAATCAGCCAAAAAATAAGAAACACTGTTCTGATATAATAAATACTGGGCGAAAATACGAGCAGGGTTCAGAAGTGACCTAGTGATCTCCCTAATCAACACGAAAAAAATCAAACCGAAACGTGAGATCGGAGACCGTTTGTAGAATCTGTCATACCATTGAATGCCTGATTAAAGACAGACTACTATAACTTCATTTAATTTATGATAAATCCTTGACTTAAAATTATTTTACAAAAGTTCAAAAACATATTTCAGCTATAGTTGTCCACTTTAAAATTTTTTTAATACAAATATAATATTAAATAAATAATTGATTCATGTTGAAAGAAAACAACAAAATGTTTATAAAAGAAAATATAATTGATTACTATAATTGCATTTTGTTTCAATAAAATGTAGTATTTTCTCAATAATCCGGCTGATATAGGACTTGAGCCCGATCAGTTTACTGGAAAAGTGTATTAATAACGCATTTAAGCAGAAAAGGTTATCTATTATTGAATAGAATTAAATATAGTACACCCAAATAAAATAAGAAACACATCTAATACATGAAACTACAAAAAATGTACTTTTTCGCACTTATATCCTAAATTGTGTTTACTGAAGTAGAAGGCATGAAAATTTTCTTACAACTTCTCAGCTTAAGTTAAGCCCCGGATTACTGACCTGATCAGAAAAGTAGAAGGACAGAATACTGAGGAAGCACCGTATATTATATTTCAGTAATTTTTTCGCACCTTACGCAGACGGACAGCGAAACATGAAATCGGATTATTCGCCGAAATCTCTTGCATGAAAAATGCAGGTTGACAAATGGGAACTACTTTGGATTGATAAAACGCTTCTCACTTTCATCATGCTACCCTTAAAAAAATCTGGAATAATTGATCTATTCGTGCGAGTGAACCAATCAATATTTACAGGTTGCAAATCCCGAGACAGCAGATCATTGGATTTGTTAAAAGATAGCTTAAGCTTTTAATCCCATCCCAATGTTTCAGTCAGAAAAGATTAAGTTAAAGGTGTTGTTGGTTTATCAGAGTGGATACAAAAGTTTATGATTCTCTTAAGGTTTTTCTAAGTAAATCTATAAGTAAAAGTTTTGAAAGGACAAAGGATGCTAAGCGTTGCCTCGGAAGTGATTTATTAATATAAATGAAACAATAATAGCTGTGATTACATTGTACAGTGTAAGCAGAATTATATATTGTAAACTTAGGTCATAAATTCATTATAATGTAGAAGAAATTTTGCACTTTTGGGGAGCAGGTTTCGTAAATGTTATTTAAATTTCCCATTTCTTACGGTTTAATATCTTTAAAATCATATATTGATTTGAGTATATATATATATCAAATATTGCTCAAAATATGACGATGTTTTCTTGGCAAAAATATCATTAATAATTGATTTAAAAATTAAATTATAAAATTATAGGAGAAAATATATGAACGTAACACTTCATAGAATTTCTTTTTTACTTCACAAAAATTATGAAAAGCATATTCTCTGAAGAGGTTTTAACGGCTCTGTTACAAAATTGAGTTTTGTTAGAATAAAAAGGACTTATTAATTAATACAATATTTGATTACTTTTAAAGTTTCAGTAATATAACCACCAGACTAATCAATCAAATTTTTTTTATCTAAACGGATGTAAGAGAGCCATAACCTGTTACTTAGAAACAATATACTGACAATTAAAAACATACTTTATATAATTGAAATTATTTCCTCCAAAAGTCGCTTTTTATCAAAAGTACATTTGAATATGATTTCATTATGCATATTAAAATATCTATACATTCAATAGTATCATTAAAAAGTGAATCAGTTGGGTGATGTTGTCGGAATATATGTTTTTCAGACTTGGTTTACTCATTTTATTGGTGAATTTAGATCGGTTAACTTTGAATAATAATATATTTGTTTGAAATATGGCAGGGAAACATAGAGAGCTGTGTTATCAACATGAGGGTCTACTTTAATATCGACAAAATAATTTTTAAATAGAAATTTTATTATAAATAATGAAAATATAATATCTAATTCGTAACATCTAATATAAATTCCTTTAAGATAACAGTACACTTTCGAAGAAATTATTTTAAACTAACGTATGTTATTGCTACAAATACATGGTATGTAAGAATTGGGCTTCAAAATTAGAATAACCCCCAAGAATAGTTTTATTAGTGTGTATTGCTGCAGCCAAAAGTACATTTTAAACAAAAATATAAGCAAAAATTAAGATAATGCAAAACACGTAAACTCAATATATATATATATCGGCATTTTTTAAATTGATTAATACCAAATATAATCAATTTAAAGCAGATGTAGTCAACCTTTTACATTTTGAGGAACCCTTTGAGCGCATCGTTTTTTGAAGGAACCCTTTGGCCAAAGAGCAGAAAAAATAATATATCAAAGCTTTAATCCTACTCAAATTTACAAAATTATTATTTTAATTTTTATTTTATCGCAATACAAACATCTTAATAAGATAATAAATGGTAAGGCAGCTAATGAGATTTTTTCCCCCTAAAATATATTCTAATAATAGAAAGAATATTTTGAATTAGCCCAAATTAATAAAAAATGTTTTAATGTATCGAAACTATTTTTTGTATCCTTTACGTGAAACTTATCAGTTTTTAACCACATATCCGTTATTGCTAAGGAAGCACAAATTGCAAATAATTATTAAAAGCTATCAATTACGATATAAAAACAAATTAAACATATACTTGTAGGATTGTGCTTGACTGCATTTAAACTTCCAAGCGTTGTACTTCTTTGTGTAAAGCGATGCCTAAAGCAATGCCTCCTTAAGCACAGCTAACGGTCGCGAAAATATTTCTCTTTTCTTTCACATCTTCGAAAAAGCAGAATTTGTCTATCCTCCCCCCTTTTAAGACGTGGGTGGTCGACAACAACTCCACGGAAGGGCCAATTTTATTATTCATTTCGGTATCTTTGTCTCTCGTTCACAGCGATTGCGTGATCTTATTCGAATCTCGTGTGAAGGGCTGTTACGTCGTTTGGGGTTCAGATCATGCCCGACGCCCACCGATCCATTGAGTTTCAGTAAAATTACAAAAAAGGAGCTTAAAAATTATTCATTAGTAATAAGTTGAAGAGTTTAAAATGCTTTTAATGTTGAGGTGCTCGGGTTTTTCTTTTGACATCTTATAATGAAATAATCATCATTTTAAAAATTGAAAGTATTTATTAGAATATATGTATTATTTCTATATATATCTTTTTGAAATTAATCAGATATTTCATATACATTTATTTAGCGATATTTCTAGTGATTTATAGATATTTTACAAAAGCTTAATTTCATTTGATAATTTTACTGTAAAGAAAAAAAAGTGTGAATTAACACAGAAAAAGTAATTTGTCTAAATGAATAAAATAAAAGATTCACATCCGCCTCCACATTTTTTAAGACCTAAAATCATATATAATTCAAAAGTGAGTATATAATATATTTTCTTCTTTAAATTGGTTTTATGTTTCATTTAAATAAACGGTTATATCGAAAAAGCTAACACATCGATCAATAACTCCCGAGTCTAACATTGAAAACAACATTTTTATTGCAAATTTTTTTTTATTCATCAACATAACACCTTTTGTTAATCACCTTTTAGGGTGATACAATCGTTCCAACGCTTTTCCAAATCTTTTTTTTTTTCCCCAAAAAAAAATTTTTTTTTTCGCAAGAAATCTTTTTTTGTTGCGAGTAAATAGCCATAAACAGCTTTCTGAATCATCGACTCGTTGCTGTTTTTGTTCCATCGAAAGCAATCGCGGCACCCACTTGGAAAAAACCTTTTTCACTTCACTTCAAAAAACCTTTTTCCTGGTCCGATCGACTTAAAATTTTTACACGTTCCAAGCAAAGGTTAGTACTCTAGAAAGACCTGGTTACTGGTTTACTACGAGCGCCATCTCTGGGTTAGTCTCGGGAGTTATTGATCGATGTGTTACATCAAAAAATGTATTTAATTCAAATCCAATAAAATCTCAAACCAAGCTGAAATGCAGTGACTTACTGACACCTAGTGCCCTTTTTGATGACTACTAAAGAAATTCTTACCCTCACCCATTTGAAAGAATATCTCAATGGAAAATACCTCAACCCTAAGGGAAAGAGAGGGGTTCCCTAATGAGCCATAATTTTTTTTGTCAACGTTCATTGTATTGTACAACCCTCCCCAATTATCTATCACGAAGTCAAACCTTTTTTTAAATAAAAGAGGGAAAAGAGGGAAAGAATTTCGAAAAAATACATGTAAAACGAATACGTCTAATTGAAATGTTTTCGGAGAGTTTATGGCCATACGTAATTATATGTTTGGTTGCTTTAAGACTCTAGAAAGAGCATCAGAGAAAACGTGCTAAGCTCAAAGGGTTCCCCAAAGTGTCGAATATACCTGACCAAAGCCAAAGAATGGTGATCAATATGTGAACTAATGCATCTCGATTTAAGTATTTGAAGCACGTGATTTAATTTCATCCATAAAATATTTGTTTATACTTATTTTTACATTCGAACTGTTCATTATTTTGACGCATTGATTAAGCAAATAGTGATCATAAGTCATTTATTATTATTATTATTATTGATAATTTCACCATTATTTAAATTGTTCTTCAAGTAAAACACTTGTCCACATACTTATATAATATACTAAAATTAATCTGACTAAACAAACAGAAAGTCAAATTTGTAACTTAATTTTTGTATTAATTTAAGAAAAAACAGCAGATCTCTACAACCGGCCTCACTTAAAATTTACATTATAAAATTTTGTTTTATTACAACCTAATTTGATCGAAGTTAAAACTCAAGTTTGTCAATTGGATTTGGCTAACTTTTTGTGCATAGATGATCATTTCAAACTAAATAGTGTTTCATATGAACACTTTCTTGAGTCAATGAGCGTGTATCTCTTACCTTATTTTTCAAACCTTCTGATCTCTCTCTCTCTCTCTCTCTTACCGAAATCAAGGTTCATTCACAAACAGAAGTACCCAAATGAATTAACGTCACAGCAAAACCTTAAAACGTTAGTCGGGGGAGGGGAGGAAAATATACGTGTAAGCCCCCTTATAAGTTATTAGCACTGATTTGCAAGTTAATATTGTATTTTTTTAAAATATTTTGACTATCATAATCTGCTTAAGTGTTTTGAAAAAAAAATTCGATATTTGGAATGCTCTTTTTTCTTAAAAAATGAAATAAAAATTCAAAAATGATAATATGATATGGTAAAAGGTGCAAAACACATTTATAAAGTAATATAAATTACAAACTAAATGCAATAATGTTGCATCAGTTCTAATAGTTTGCAATGAGACAATTGTTCAGACATTATCATCCGAAATAATTTTTCATCAAAAATAAATTAGTACAAAACCATGATACTATTCTCTATAAAAGAATAATTAGAACTAAATCTGAGAATCATCTTATAATTATTAATTCTTGTTTCATTAAGTTCTGAACTATGAGATTTAGATGTAAATAGCTTTCGATAGAATCTATTGTTCGTATCTACAAACTCTGAATCACCGGGACAAATGAGTTTTCGTTTTCACTAAATAGATAAGGATTCAACTGGTTTTATGACAACTGTCTCCAATGATGCATGTTACATGAAATTTTTGTTCTCTGACCCTGAAAGGGAGGGTAAAAATTGCATATTCGTTAAGTGATTCTTTGGGAATTTAAACAAGGCAATAGTACTAAGGCTACATCTGAAAAAAATATAGGTTGCGTAAATGTGGTGAAGGACTAAAACCGATCGGGCAGTTAGAAATTTGTTTGCGAAATTCCGATTATAAAAGACGAACCGAGAGTAGGAAATCCTTCGGACCTTGACAACAACCTTTCAAATGCAATCTTGAAACAAAATCATTTAATCAACAAGATATACAGCAGAAAGTTTGAATACATCACATTATATTATTTTCCGCCTCCTGAGGGAGGGGGGAGAGCCAAACGGTTATGTGTATGGATACCTCATAATCTTAGGGAACGGAATAAAGAAGATCGTTGTCAATCGTCACAAGTCTGTTCTGAAATCATACCTTTTTTTTAACATTATCTTAACAGCTACTGAAAAGTTGCCTATTACAGTGTCGTCCGCTAAAGATATTGGCTTGCCGCCATACAACCAGATAGAAAAACAAACATCAATAGATAAAATATTTTTTTATGGGAATATGAGTGAATTGTCGAGGTAACTATTCGTCACGAGTTGAAGGAGTCAAACTTAACAATTACTGCGGCTGCACTGGTTTAGCATCCGGAAATAATAATCTATATGAAAAGCATCCTGCTCTTATCAAAACATCATTTTTTTGTTGACAGAAATAAAAAAAAACAATTCTTCTGCTTGGATCGTTTGTTTAACCACACTCACATTTTCTCCTGGATTTCCCCCCGACATATTACCTCCTTTTCTACTCTTTGCAAAACCTTTTGAATAGGGAAACCTTCAATTCTGAAGAACAAGACAGTCAAGGTGTCGAAAATTTCTTTCATTCCCAATCAACCAATCACGTTTCACAAATAAAGATTTGATAAACTGTCAGAAAGTTGTGAGAAGGTCATATATAATAAGGGTGAATATATAACAAACTAAAATTATTTTGCAACTTAATAAAGTCAAAATAAATGTCTTATTAAAAATAGGAAGTTATTTGATTATGTCTAATATTTATTAAATTATTTAGATAGCGAGTAATTAAACTGTTCAGAAATTGTAAATTTAAGCAGTATTTACAATACTTATGTATTAGAGTTAACTTAGTTTATTTAACCATTTTTTTTAAAGTTACGCAAAACTAAATTTCGATATAATTTGCAAAATTAATATATTAATTCTAACAAATTAAATCTTTTCCAAGCGAGATAGTTACCGAAGACATATTAATCATGGCAGGCCTAAAATGAATGAATATTTACTTACAAGATTTTTCCAAGACAACTACAAACGAATCCATTTTAATTAATGAATAAGTTTCGGAGACTGTAGAAAAGCGAAAGTTTCCACAACTAGCTGGATAATTTAGCAAAAGATGAAAGAAAAAACATATTAGACAAATTAAGCACCTTCTATTATAAATTACAGCTTATACCAAAAATCTTCAAATTTAGTTTTCAGGTGAAGTGTACGACCACATCAGATGCATAAATATAATCCATTAATTATTCTGATTAATATGAGACAGCTTAATTATTTTTCTAATTGCTAATTTCTACGTAATTAATCAAATTGACAATTAGAATCGCTTAACTTGTCGTAAGAAATTTATCTTTAAATTCTTATCTTATAATACCCTCTCCGAAATTTCATAGTGAATTAAGAAAATAGGAAGCATAATCTTAAGATGTTTCAAATAAGATATTCTTTTTTTCCCCAAGAGATTATTTGTGAACCATTTCCATATGTCTTGAGCTCTAATCTTTATGAACTACTGGCTTAGAAAGTTTAGATAACATACAAAATAAATGAATGCTAGTAAAATAGTATTTTCCATTTCTAAATTTACACAAAAGGAATTGAAAAATATATTCAGGTAATAAATCCTAACAAATGCACAAGAGATTGTTACAGTTGAGTTTTTTTTTGATACATATTCTAGTTCTATGTAAAGAAGTAATTCACTAAATATCAGAAGAAAACAAAAATGATAAGTAGGATAAAAAATGAAAACTTAAATGATAAGTAGGATAACAAATAGTTCAAAGTAACTTTAAGAAGATTTCAGATATACAATTCTTTGATTATTAAAAGTTAAGGTATTTAGAGTTTTTTGTTAGGTTAAAGCTTTTCTCGAAACCCAAAATAATAGATATTGTAGATGCATTTGTTCGCACTTTAAAATCATGAGAAAGGACTGTGATTTGAGATAAATTGAGGTCCCGTTGATATTCTCGAATATTTATAATTGATTTCAAAATAGTTTCATGGATATTTAAGAGTAAAAAATAATTATATCTTAGAATAAAGCAAAATATCTGAGGTTTCTCAGCAACCACGTCAATTTTAAACATTTAGAAACCACAGTAAAAATAATTAACATCTAATTATTTTCTCTGTATATATTACCTGCAAAATGAGGTGTTTTTCAAAATTGTAAACTTAAAAGTCATAAGTCTAAGGTGAAAACTCAATGTTTTTCAAAAATTCAGAGAGACAAAACAATATTAATAAACATTTTTTTAATTATTTTTAAACTTATTTATATATGCCATAATTTCAGTTTTCAGCAAGATGGGACTTTTTATTCTTAGGTACCTTATTAACTATCGTAAGATATTTGCCTTAACTTATTTTGATGACATGAGAGTCCAAAAAATACGATTCATAGTTTTTTTATGTATTATTTTTGCAAGAAACTAATGCGTTCTTATCCATCGTCTTGAGAGCTTCTCGACATCTTTTCATATTAATAACCCATTTTATTTTTTTCCTTCTTTGTCAAAATTTTCAAACCTTACAAACGAGACAAAAATACCCTTTTTTGATTAAAAACAACTCTCATTCACAAAAAATAGTGCATGGTTGATTACTTTTCTGTATTATGTATTCGATTTGAGAATTTCATTGATGAGAACACTAAGAAGAATACATAAACTGTATTCGAGAAAAGAAATAATTAAAAATATTTTACTATTTCTCTTTTCAAATGTAGCCGCACTCTTCATAAATATTTAATATAAGATGCGAGAAAATGATTTATTTTCTTTTTGGAGAAGAGGAGATCGTGGATTAACACTTCATTTTGAGGCAATTTCAATTATCACATTAAATAACTTTTGTTATAATTAATTAAAAGTTCAAATTTTAGCATAAATGGAAGATGTTTGATTATCTTTGTTATTTATATATGATTAAAGAAGATAATTATGGCAAATTTTTTTATTATAACTCTATATAAATAGCAATTCATAGTACCTTATTCTGCTGAATTAAAAAAACACAATTAAAAATTTGAGAAATAATTCATTAATTAAGTTTGTAAATGCTTACAGGAGAGGCTTAAAAATATTTAAATCTTATTTTCAAAAGTGAATTTTAATTTGATGTACGATATAAAAACAAATAAAAATATGTGATAAATAAGAAGACAAATGATATAATGAGACAGAAAAAAAAATGTGAGCATATATATTGTGATGTTCAAAATTAAGAAAATTTACATATTTTATCAAAGTTATGGAAAACTACTATACGAGAAAAAGTATGGTTGCTTCCAAATAGGGATATTAACACATAGGCAATACATGTAGGGACTATATTAGCGACATTCGAGGATAAAATATAAATGACATAATATTTAGTACGCATAATATATGAGTATTTAATAATATATGAATGTTTCAAATAATGATTATGTGAAATAAGTGTATTTTATCATTACATTTAATATAGTTCCCCTCAAGTACAAAAATGATTACAGATTTAAATTTGTCATAAGAAATTAATTCATTGATGTTGTATTTTTTTTTTATTAATAATTAATACTACCCTTATAAAATCATCTTTATCTGTCGAATTAAAGATAGCTTCGAAATCATAACTATGTAATGCAAATAAATATTCTTGTCTTTTATGTTCTTAATATTAAACTACCATTTTTAATATATATATATATATATATATATATATATATATATATATATATATATATGTGTGTGTGTGTGTGTGTGTATGTGTGTGTGTGTGTGTGTATTTGTAAGTGTGTAATAAAAGTTTAAAAAAGTAAAAGTAAATAAAAGTAAAAAGTAAAGTTCGGAAAGTAATATTAAAATGGAATCTAAAAATTTAGAAAACCGTAAATAAAGTTAAAGTAAACTGAAGACTAAAATAATTGGAAAATAAATCAATTTAATACTGTCATAGGCATGAGAGTGGTTGTCATGTATAATAGATTCAATTGATCCACTCAGCAATTACTTCATAATAGACAGGTAAAACCAAAATCGTTTAAAAAATGCAAAAAAGGTAAATAAAATGTAAGAAAAGTTTGAAAAATATAATAAAAGTAGAACGTATATATATTATATATATTTATTTGTAACACTAAAAAAATATTCAAAAAAGTAGGTGGCCGCGGTAGCCTAGTGGTCATAGCTTCGGATTCGTGTCCGGCGGTTTTTCTTTGAGTCGTGGGTTCGAACTTTAGCCAATGAAGACCCGTTATGTAGCCGGGGCTGATGCACGGTAAAACACATTGGGGCTCAAAGTATTTCCATTGGTGTGGTGTGGAAGTTAGGAGAGGAGGGGTGCCAGCTCAGGTGTCGTCCTCGTCACTTGACCGAGGATCAAAATTACAAGGTTCGACAAAAATAGCCCTCGTGTTGCTTCTTGTGCGACGTTAGTAAACAGTAGAAACGAATTAATGTCTTAATCAAAACACGTTTCGTACACGTACAACACAATATTATTACAATGGTGTCGAGATAATTAATAATTCCCGCTTATTATAGAATAGAAACTAAAAGCCTGTTCAGCCATCTGCATTCATCAGTTAGGAAAAACACTTCTATTAGAAAATAAATTATTATCAACAAAATAATGTAATATAAAGATTAATATATTATTTCCAAAAATTTTTTAGAATTTTTTTTAAAAAAAGATGACAGGAAATGAAATCACTTAATACCGAAATAATACAAACAACATAATGAAAAATATTTAATATTTAATATTTAACATAATGGTATTCTTCTATTTTGTAAATTTCATATTATAAACTGTTTTTTAGGAAATCAATAGAATAATTACCTTGAATGCATATATCGTGAAATTTAATTCTATTTTCCTGAATATCAAAAAAACTATTAACTAATTTTTTTAAAATAAATTAATTTTTTTACCAATTCTTAAAATTAGATATATTTAATTTATTCTTCCAGAAAGGTAATTTGAGTATAATAAAATCGTAATATTCTCTAGTATCATAAATATTAGAATTCATTTTGCTATTAACAATTTTTTAAGTAAATAACTTAGTATTTATTTTCAAGAATATTATTACTAGTTACGAATAAATTTTAATACAACGGAAAAAAAGATTGAAAGTGCTAAACATCTGGGTTATACTTATTTTGAAAAACTATGAGAACACCTATATGACTAAATATATATAAATAATTCGATATAAAAGCCAACGTTTTTAAAAACAACGTTTTTATATGGTGGCAAAGTTTATTAGAGAAAATTATTGAAATATTAGTTAAAACTGTTAGTTATTTTTAACTTTAAAATTTACTTAAAAAGAGACATTTATGAGCGTATTAAAAAATTCATAATACTCATGAAATCAAAACATGCATTTGAAAGTTTGTAAGTCATTCTATTAAAAAAAAAAAATGGGAACCAGAATTCAGAAGAAAATTATTGTGATAAGACATGGCTCCAAATATTGGAAACTTTCTTTCTTGCGAATGATTACTGACTGAAAGTCAGCAAACCTTACTATCTTCCCTTTGTTAGTTTTACGATACCTCAAGTGGCGTGGGGAGTGCCCGGTGTTCCCAGAGGGGGAAAGAAATTTTTTCCTCAATCCTAAAAGTGCCGTGAGGAAAGAATATTTTGACTTATTAAAATTATAGAAATATTAGTTAAAACTTGTCGCAAACGTCTAAATATTGCATTGTTAGGCGAGTACGAACGATTTCCAAAATTTCAAAGCTCTAGCTTAATGGGAAGTTGGTTAAATTCACGATCGAAAATTTGATGACACACACACACACCAAGTGAAATTCAGAAAAAAGTTTTAAAAAACGTTTTAAAAAGTTGCAAGGTATATTGGTACAGTCTAGTGTGGTAACGTGGCAATATTTTACATGTACAATAAACTATTCAATATTTTAAACTATTTTATTGTTAATTTAGAGATACTTTTAAATAAATGTAAATAACGGTACAGTAAAGATTAACTAGTTAAGTTACGATACTAATGTCGTTCTATGGGAAGTCATTTGATTGTGATATTTTGAGATGCATGATTTTTTTTTTTTTTTTTTTTTTGTGGTAACTAAGTTTCGATAAAAAAAATTTGTGAAGAGAAGAGTTTGAAACCTGAAACAATGCTTGAGCAATAATGTTTTGATATATATATATATATTGGAAAGGATCGATGTGAAAAGAAAACACCTTGTGAGATCATCATGAACTGCAGTGAACATTTTTTGGACGAACGTCTATCAATCAAAATAGGATAAGAAACCCTATCGTAAAATAATGTCACTATTGATGCTGGTTTACCGATTATAAGTCTAAGTGGCGATTCGGATGCAAAAAGTGAATGCTGAATACAGAAGACAATTTGAAAACATTATTAAAATTAATGAAATGGTGCTTTGCTTTCCTTCAAATGGCTATTTGGAAATATTTTTATCACCCAGTAGGAAAAGAAATCAATTCTTTTAGATAACAGGGAACTTTATTGAATAGTATGGAATTCTGTTATTTTAAGGATTTACCAATAAAAACTGAAGAGTGTAATTCGTAACGTTCTCCTACAAAACAGTAACTTTTTCTGCGACGATTACATTCTTTCACTCATAGTTTGAACAGTTGTTATTCGTTGAATTGGACGCATTAGATAAAGGATTAACCTTATTTTTATTCGGATAAAATGGCGCTTGCGTTCGGTATACAAGTTCAATCCAATGGTTTTGAGAATGGTTACATTTTTATTCCATTGCATTAGCATTCACCATTAAGATTCAATAGTAAATGTAGGCTATGGTAGTATATATTTCGTATATTTCAAACTTAATTGAAAAAAAAAAATAAAGGAAAAAATATTTGAAGTTAAAGCTAAATTACATTTGGTTGATTGGATTTATTAAAGATGCACTAGAAACGACAGGGGAGCTAGAAGCGAATTACCTCGTAATTTTGATCATTGATCATGTGATGAGGATGACACATGAGCTGTCACTTCCTTCTCTTAACTTCAATGCCAACGGGAGGACTTTGAACTTTGGTAGATTTAAAGTGCATCAGCTCCGGCTAGACGACTTTATTGGTATCATGGCTCGAAACCATGACTGGACGAACACAGCGACCATACCACTAGGCTATCGTGAACCCCAGATAAATTTGAAGGAAATCTGTTGAAGAAAAATGTTTATAGTATATAAAGGCGCAATTCCAAAACAAATAAATGAATAAATATAGTTCCTTTTTTTTAACATCAAAGAGCCAAATATCCTTCACATAGCATGTCTACAACATTCTAATATTTTCTTTTCAAGAAAAAGCAAGTCATGTTAACCATTTGTACTTTTTTCACTCTTACTTCTTTTATGTTGTTCATTGAAATTAATGCAATAAATACTTTCTACTGCTTCGTTTTTCTTTTTTTGTTTTCTTGTTATATCTTGGTCGTATAGGACTGTTTTTATGAAGTTGTGTTCTCTTACTTTTTTCTTAATGTCATACTTATATATGTTCTTATAATTAATTTTATTTTATCCTTTATGCAGATTATTTTTAATTTTAGAAAGAAACACTCAAGAGGAAGATAAATATTATTTATCACACATTCATTGTAGAAAAAAAAATGTTTGTGGAAACCAGATATTTTACACGGAGATGATTCTTTTTAATCTATAAGGTAACAAAATCTCTGTATACTACAGAAAAGCACCACTATCTATTTCATGTCACAGAAAAACATTAATTTTTCTTTACATTCAAATACTCAAACGTTTAGCAATAAACACTTTTGTATTATGGGATAGAAAGTGGTAATGCGAGTGATACACATGTACACTTTCTACGTCATTAAATAAAAATTAAATTCATGAAGTACTGAGAACAATTTGAAAAATGTTATAAGTTTAAGAATTTATGAATCAGAAAATTAATTAAACAAAATAAAAATTTAAAATTACTAACTTCGGACGATTTAACGATAATTAGCTCCAGCTAGACGACTCTATTGGCACCAGGGCTCGAAACCATGACTCGACGAACATCGCGAAAATTCCACTAGGCTATCGAGGACCCAAATAAATTTGAAGGAAAATTGAAGTATATTAAGACACAATTCCGATACAAATAAATAAATGTACATAGTTCCATTTTTTTAACACCAAAGATCCAAATATCCTTCACATAGCATTTCTACATCATTCCAACTTTTTTTTCTCCAGAAAATGTATGACATATTTTGCAGATAATTTACACGCAGATGATACACTCTTGCAGCTTTTTTGTCCTTCATCGAAATTACTGCAATAAACGTTTTCTTCTGCTTGATTGTTTTCGTTCCTTGTTATATCTTCGTTTCATAAGATTGTTTTTATAAGGTTTTGTTCTCCTGTTTCTTTCTTAATATCGTACTTATATATGTTCTTATAATTAATTTTAGTTTATCCTTTATTCAGATTATTTCTATTTATAGAAAGAAGCACGCAAGGTAAAATAAATACTTATCTCACATCCATTGTAGAAAAAATTTTGTTGTAACCAGATAATTTACATGGAGATGATTTTTTTCAATCTATAGGATAACAAAATCTCTGTATACTACATAAAAGCACCACTATCTATTTCATGTCACAGAAAAACATTAATTTTTCTTTACATTCAAATACTCAAATGTTTAGCAATAAATACTTTTGTAATATGGGATAGAAAGTAGGAAATACGAGTAAAACACTTCTATACTTTCTATGTCATTAAATAAAAATTAAATTTATGAAGTACTGAGAACAATTTGAAAAATGTTATAAGTTTAAAAATTCATGAATCAGAAAATTAACTTAACAAAATAAAATTTTCAAGTTGTTTTCACTTGTTTTTTTGCTATCTGTATCAGCTGGTAGGATTCACGGCAAAAAGTAAAGAATGTAACCTACATCTAAATTTGAGTTCCTTTTTCGCATACCTTAAGAACTAAAGATTCAGCAAGTTAACCTTTTCTCCATACTAGATATTAAAATTTGTTTGGCAGTAAATTTCAGTATAATGGTCAAATATATTTCACATCAGATGTCTCTATGTAAGCTCAGGAATGCTTTAATTTGTGGGTAGCATTATATTAAAGAAAAACAATGAAGTCATGCGAAATACATTTGTTTCTTATAGAAATACCTTGAAATTCTTTCTCCTTTTTAAAAAAATTAAAATCATTCGAAATAATTCAAAAATTTTAAAAGATGTACAGGTTTTTCTGTCTTATCACTATGTTAAGTTTCGATTGATAGGTCGTAAGTCTAATTAATCAAAAGTTGGATTTATATTTGTCATCATTATTTCTATTCGAAAGCGTTTTACAAATTGTATATAAGACGCAAAACTTCAATCTATGTAAGAATAAGTATTTTAGTTAATGTAAAAAAATACATAATATTGTGACGCCCGCCCGACCCGGGCTTCCTCTTGCGCCATAACTAGATTCAATTACTAAACACTAAGACTCAATAATCAAAGAGAGACACTAGAACAATATTTAAGGAATTTATTAAATTATATGTACTATGACAACAACTCACTATGCTCTGCTGGGGGATATTTCAAGTAACTAAATTCAACCCACCAATAGTAATCTAACAGACTCTTACCACTAATCCTTCCTCGACTGCAACTCAGACTCTGGATCAACTGTTGAAAACAGTACTCTTGCAACAATCTTTAATTTAACCCTCTCTTTCCACTTCTCCTTCCACTTATCTATAATTTCAGTTGCACTTCTCCTTCAGCCTCTCTATCGCGACTTTCAGTCAGAGTTTATATATTTTCTAACTTTCCCGCTTCACTTCATTTCTACTTGCTTTACATAATCACGTTTCATTTTTGGTTTTGCAAAGGTTGTTTAGCAAAAGCAATCAATCTTAATTAAAAGTCCTCAAGGTCAGTGAAAAAAAACCGCGAATAGCCCAATGTCACAATATGTACTCCATTGCACTCAAAACTACTATCTGAAATGACGTAATGAAAAGATGTGAATAATAAATGAAATTCTGAATAGATATATAAGATTTTTGTGAAAATAAAACTACGTAAAAATAAATTTTTATCTGTTTCAATTCCTAATACTGTTAGGTTCAAGTAGATGGAATTTGAGGAACACTGTGACATTGATTTGAAACGATTTTTTTTGTCAAGCATCTTACAACAACAGTGAATAACAACTTGAATATCTTATCTTTTTTTAGTTAACCTTTTTAGCTATCTTATAGTTTTTGAAATATTTTCTCAACTTAATGAGGGAGGTCAGCCTATGTATTGATCCGATAGTATATAAAGAAAACGTAATTTTCCGTTAGATATGTAAGGGTTAAATCGCTAAATATAGCACGCTTTTATTTCTTTAACTAATATTAATAACCTTAAGATATAAAATACCTTAAATGTATAAGAAAAATAATTTTAAGCGATCATTTTCTTTTATTTTCGGAAGTGTTTATTTATCTCGTCAGAACGATAAATCTGGCATTGGTAAAATTTACCTCCAGCTAACAGAAAAGTACCAAAACGTAAACATGAAATAACATAATATCAAAGACAATACGTACCTAAAAAATAAAACTGTGAGAGGAATATTATTTTAATCTTCTTACTTATATTTAGGAGATTTTGAATGCAACCGTGTTTTGGAAAGAAAAAATATCATATGAATTGCTTAGAGTCCATGTCAGATTCAGAGGATTCAAAAATTAGCACTCGTTAAAGAAGTGCAATTTGTTTAGTTTTTAAAGACTTTTTTTTTTCGGTTTTCTTATACTCTCGATGATTTAACATAAATAAATTTTAATATTTTTGTAAATAACCAACTAAGTGTTACAAGGAATAAGAAGACATTTCTTTTTTGCTAAAAGTTTGTTCTCTAAATAAATTATAACTCTCGGAATAACTTTTCAGTTTTAGCAAACGTAGTTTAATTAACTGTAATATTCGAATTTGTACAAAGTTGAATGTTTTTCAATAAACTTTATTACTAAAATAAAATATATCTTCTAGATGTTAATTACAACACTACCCAAATAACACGGAATTATTTTAATTTACTTTTAATTTTATAGAAATTTCGACAGTGAAAAAAAAAAGCATCAAGAAGTAAAGGATAGAACAAAGGCACGAAAGGCACGTCGCAAATATCCCTCGTGTTGCTTCTAGTGCGACGTGAATAAAACCATTCCAAACCAAACTTTTTCATGTTTTCGTATGTAATCCACTTTTCATGATAAAATATCATCCGGTCCAAAAAGGTTTAGTTTTTGTTGAGAGCAATTAGAGATGTGAATATGTCGACTTGATCAAGAATCCTCTCATTAGTGATTATGCTGTACAATAAATATAGTTATATAAATTATAAATGTATTATTTTCTTTCACTTCTCTCAAGGACAGAACTTTTCGATTGACCTAATATAACGAAGAGGATAAAAAAAAAAATACATGTTTCAGCGGTGTTCCAAAAAAAGTTCAATAGGTACTGAGGACTGATAGTTTTTACATGAAATTAAATATAAATAAAGTTGTGACGCCCTCCCGACCCGGGCTTCATCTTGTGCCATCACTAGACTCAATTATTAAACTCTACGACACAAATAATTACAGAATCACCAAAACAATCTTTCAACAATTTATTAACATATATTTACTATGACAACAACTACCTATGCTCTCCAGGGTAAGCTTTCTAATACCTTAGTTCAACCCACCAATAGTAATCTAACAGACTCTTACCACAAATCCTTCCTCGACTGCAACTCAGATTCTGGAGCAACTGTTGAAAACACTAGGAAATATCCTTCTAGTAGCAACCTTTACTCGAACCCTCTATTTCAATCTCTAATTCCTCTTTCCTCTTATCTATCACTTTAGCTTCACCTCTCCTACAGCCTCTCTCTTTCAACCTCTCTACCCTTTCAGCGTCTCTTTAAGATTCTCTACTCCTTCAATCGGAGTTTATATATTTCTTAACTCAACCGCTTCACTTCATTCCTAACTGCTTTACATACTAACTTTACGTATCATGTTTCATTTTTGGTTGGGCAAAGGATGTTTAGCCAAAACAATCAATCTCAATTAAAAGTCCCCAAGGTTAGTGAAGAGAAACCGCGAATAGCCCAATGTCACAAAGTTAATTATTCCCATTTTTTTTTAATTACATGTGATTGAAAAATGCAACATTCTTTTGAATATTAGGAACATTTCAAAATAAAATATATCGAAATCCGTTAATTATTACTCTCTCAGTAATAAAAAAACATGAATGTCAAATAGATGGAAATTTAATGCAATGTAAATAACACGCGTTTCCGAAGGTTTCAGTTTTGATTTGGAGAATATTACTACCGACGCGGTAGATTATTACAAAAGTACTCTAAAACATTCCAGGTATTTTGGGTTAAAAATTCCAGAGGATAAAGTAGGCTTAAGAAATTTCCAGGTATTCTGTGATTATTTTTCCTTTACAGAAGTAACACCGCAATTCAACATGGTTTATTTTCCAGTAGATATTTATATCGTTTTACAGATTTTATTTTTTATACTTTTTTAAACTCTTAAATTTTCTTTAAATGAGTTATCGCTCTTGCTCAAGCGAACTACTTTGTTTGTTATCAAATTTTAGAATAGTATCGAATAATCATTCATTTATGTTTTTTATTTAACCTTTTATATTTAAATTTAATAATAAGATGTCTAATAAAGCTGCTCAAATATCTATAAATTTCCTGTAAAAGGAACAATGAATTAAAGGGAATCAAATTATTTACATTAAAGCATAAGGATCAATAGCTGCCAATATGTCATCTGCAGCAGTTAAAAATGCTTCTATGGAATCTAGTTCATAGGAAATGCTTCTTTGCACAGATATAAAACTATTGTGACTTTTTCTGTGATGAATATAATAAAATCCGTAATTAAATAGTTATCTGCATCTGAACTATAAATTTTTTTTAATGTAGAAATGTGAGTAATTAAAAATAATTCTTTAAACTTGATTTTCTTAATTTCTAAATTTTAAATTTCCCCGCAAGATTACAAATCAATTCTAGGTTCAGATCTTTAATATTTTACATGAATTGTGTACATGATGATCTTTATTCTGTGAAACTCTGTTTTGCTAAAGGGAAAATTAGATTTCATTTTATTTCGAAAAATAAAAACACATTAATAATTTTAAATTTGCTTATTTTTTAATTTCAAAAATATTGATGAACGAATTATGTTATACTTTTGAAGAATAAATGCAGTATTTAGCTTTAATATGGCATAAGAATAACGATTTTACAGTACATCTTTCAAATGTTATCACGAGGGAAAATAAGCCAAGCAAATTCATGAATTTTATTTTTGTATTCATGTTTATGATTTTTTTTAAAAATAATACTAATTTTATAGCAATTTTTATTCAGTATTTTGAACTGAATACTTTGTTACAAATTGTAAAAAAAGGAGTAAAGTGTAATGATTTATACTGAATCGACATATTTGTTACAACTCGAAAATTTTGAACTTGGAAGGTAATATATCTATTTAACAAATGGCTGAAAAAATACCTTTAATTTGTCAAAATAATACATTTTTAATTTTACTGTGTTGAGTAAACGTTTCAAACAAGTATAAAATAAAAATTTATAAATATATTTTAAAATACATTCACTAATTTCATTTTTAACAAATCTTATTCGAAACTAAATATTTTTGTAAAAACGATTATAACATACGTAATGAAGGCGAATGCTCAAAGGGCCTGTATTAATATGCTTCTATATCAGTGAAATAATCTCATATTTTAAAGAAGAAAATTTTATAATAAGAAAAAATATTTATTCATTAATACTCTAAAAATAACTCTTTAATAAATCTATAAATGTACTCATATTGAGGTTATTCAACTTAATAAATAAACTAATGTTTTGTATTTCTATGAAGTAATTGTGAAACAATTTTAAAATTAAATCCTACAATTGCCACTGTATGACATATTCCCATCTGATAAATACATCCACGAGCAAAGAAAAAAAGAAGGAAAAAAAAACGAAAATGTAAATGCAAATGAGCACTGATATTTCCATGAACAACAAATTTCCCTTTAGAGAAATATTTTTTTGGTACATGAGTCTATTTTGATCGTTTGGAGAATAAAATCGATCCACTCCTCTCGAGTTCAAAGAAAGAATTCGGACCATGTATCTGATGAGTAATGAGATAAAGGCACGAATGAATTTGTGTATAATGAAGGGAAATAACTCGCAATACTTTCCTAAATTGACTCTAGATAAAAAAAGGGAAACTAAAGTTTCTGAAAAGGGAAGAGTTTGGCATCACGGAGAATATTTCATTTCCAAACAATCACTGTTTGTAAGAAGATGTACAGAAAATAAATTTCCAGGATTATATCATCAGTAACTTTGAGCAGAAATGACAATCCACATAACAATGACTTTCCACAAACTACTTTATCCAAAGTGTTGATATTTTCCGCATAATGAAATGAAGATATTTCTTACACAGAGGATATTCTTTTCAAATAAACTTTGATATACTTAGATATTATACAATATTTGCATAAAAAGTAAGGGAAATTTGAATAATAAAATTTTTTCAACCGATCATTAAATTTAAATTTTGAAATTATAATTATCTTCAGTGTGCAGAATGTTATGTTAATAAATACATTGAAAACTTTCAAAGTTATAAATACAGTGGATTTTATGTAAGGTGTACATTTCTGTTCAACTTTCATAAAACACGAGTAGAGAATATAAAAGCAGCAATTGATTATTAATTGATCTTATATATTTATTAATGTTTATAGTTGTAGTAAACATTGATGGTTACTCAGTTTTACTGTTTGAATTTTAATTTAATCGATTGCTGCAAAAAACACCGAGAAATTCGGCGAAATAGGCTAGTTAACGAAATGAGGATTTTAGCAGGTGCGATTATAAATCCTGTTTTCCGACTAGTTCCGCCCACTTATACGCTAGCTTATTCGACGTACAAGATTTGCATCTTGGTTGCGAAGCAGTATATTTACATTGCGTTCAATTCTTTTCATGAAATTCAAAAAATATGCAATTTTTTTCTAAAAAATTTTGAACATCAGTATTTATATATTTAATGACTTCAAAATTGGTTCTAACGTTGACGAATAAGTAAGCACCTTTTTCCAATTATTTATTCATTTTAATACGACAGAAGGAGAGGCAATTCTGACAAATTATTATAATGGATAATGTAAGATACATAACACTTGACACTGATACATAACACTTGACAAATTATTATAATGGATAATGTAAGTGGACACTAGCCACTTGATTGGAATCCTAGAGAGCCAATTGTTCCTTGCCTTCGAATGTATAGTAGGGATTTCCTTAAATGACGTGATATAAGATGAAGGAATTTAGAGGGATATTCACGACGTCTATCAGTCTAGTAAGGATTGCTTCCGACAGATTTATGATTTTGGGTTAAGTTGAGTCGGCAAATTTTAAGAGCGCGTGATCAAATAATTAAAATGTTAATTTGGATTTATATTAGCAAATAAGGATGAACTTATTCGAATTGTTTTTAGAATGGGAAAAATTAATAAATTAAATTAATTTTATGTTAATTAATTAGTATTTAAACATTCTATAGAACACTATCAGTAATTGTAACAAGAAAAACCTAATAAGAGATACAGTATCACTCTATAGAAATGCCTGTTATTGCTTTGAACAATCGACTTTAAAGAAGGGGAGTGTCAAAAAACTCATAAACTAGAGGGAATATTATTTGATTGCTCATTAAAATCACACTTAGAAGCAACATCATAATTAATGGAGGTGTATATCACAATTTTGAGTTTCGTTCACGATACAAAGATGATAGTTAAGCTGGACCTCGACTTCTAGCCATGACCACTCGGCTACCGCTACCGCTAAACAAGAGGGATTCAAAGCGGAAATTTTTTTAGTTTAAGCAAGTTTGTTTTAATATTATGCTTACAAGTAAGGAATTAGTTTAGTTTAGTTTTTATTAACGTCGCACTAGAAGCAACACGAGGGCTATTGGCGACGGACCTCGTAATTTTGTACCACGGTCAAGTGACAAGATTGACACCTGAGCTGGCACCCCCTCTCCTAACATCCACACCACGCCAACGGGAGGACTTTAGGCCCCGAACAGATTTAAAGTGCATCAGCCCCGGCTACACTGCGGGTCTTTGGCGGCTAAGGATCGAACCCGCGCCAGAACGGAAACCGCCGGCCGCTAGTCCACGACCTTGACCACTAGGCTACCGCGGCCTACAAGTAAGGAAAAAATATGTTAATTATTTGTACCCTATTTGCTAGTATTGAATAAATAAATTGAAATGTTAATTAATGGGTACATGTTATAATTAACCATTCTGTTGAAATTCATTTGGGTGCATCGAAATTTTCTGAGGAATCTGATTCAAACGAATTTGTTAAGAGGAAATTACTTTAGCTATAGCAAAGTCATGATTAAACTTGAGTGTTTTGATGGAAAATTTAACTAAGTGAAACGACTTTTAATTAACTTTACAATTGCAATCTATATGTAAGCAAGAAATTTCATTAGTATTTGAGAAATTAAATTTATTTTCTCACATTTATTCCCTTACCTCTTTTATATATATTATATATGTGCGTTAAAACTAAATGAAAAGAACTTTAATGATTTATGAGATACTTTATGCTACACTAACACTAAGTAAATAAGAAAAAAAAATAAGTGCTTAAGTTTCGTGATGAAATGTATAATTTTCCTAATATCTTTAAGGTAGCCGCGGTAGTGTAGTGGTCACGGTCACGGGGTCGCGGCAGCGGTTTTCGTCGTGTAGGGGGTTTGAGTCTTGTGGCACAAAAGATCCACCTTGTAACCAATGATGATGCGCGTTAAATCTGTCGAAGCTCAATGTTCTCCCATTGGAGTAATATCAAAGTTTACAGACAGGGTGCCAGTTCAGATGTCGTTCTGGTCATTTGACCGACAATCAAAATCACACGGTCCTTAGCCCTCCAATCCAATAGCCCTCGTGTTACTTCTACTACCACGGAAATGAAAACAAACCAAACACAGGATTTTTAAGAGAATCGTCGCTTTAATTATTAAAACAATTATGAAAATAAAAGTTAAGTTTTATTTATTATTTTTAAGACTTCTTTACAGAGTCATCATTCAGAGTTATAAATTTTTTCCTATCGTTTCTTGACAAAATTTATCATTGTAGAAATCAGAAGATTGACATTTAATGCGAATCACTTCTATCTATGTCTTCCTGAAACAAGGCGAATCAAAGTTAATAACAATAATTTATAGCATTCTGAACATAACGATCAACTAATATGTAGAGTAAATTTTATCCGGGGGTCTCAGTTATCCCTGAGTAAGAATTGAATCTTTACAATATTCTCGCAATTATTGAACTCAAACTATGAGCTCTGGTGTTCAACAGATTAGAGACTTCAGAGAACATTTCAATATGATTAGGCTCCTTGTCATAATTCAAAATTGGTAAAACTTTTATGCTGGAGAATCAAATTAAGGTGCTAGATTGACATGTAAATTCACCTGATCTAACCCCGTTGAAAACTTGAGAAATATTGTGAAGAGATGCTTAGGTAAGATGGATTGTACAACAAAAGAACTCACTTAACAACTCACGCGAGTTCGAGTGAGTAAAATAATTAGACTTAAGAGTCTGAGTCTTTAATCCTACATCGAACCTTCCAAGCTATGATTAGGGAACTCCCAAACAAAATATTCTATATTCCTTGAGTTATAAATTCAGCATTAGTAACTTACCTTCCTCTACCTAATATCCAATTAATCATTTCTTCTCTGATATATAGTGCAATTTATGTATTCTACCCAGTAAAGTTCATACTCGTAATCTAATCTGCACAAGTCTAATTTCCTTTTTTTGGAAGAATTTTGAACTCAAATACAATCAGAAAGAAACCCAAAATAAATTGAAGGGGAAATCATGGCAATCATATTCAGCTTAGTCTTCTTATAGCAACATTATCTGGTTACAATTGATTAAATCACCAAGATAAATGCACTTTAAAACTACAAGTTAATATATTGAAAAGACAAACTACTTCCAACGCCACATTACTCGTGTGGAAGAAAGAGAAATTAGGAATTGAAATTTTGCGTTCACATTGCAACTTAATTAGTAGAACTAGCCCTCTGGCGGAGTATACTCGCAGAATTTGCACGCTTCTACTTTGCATAATCCAATTCTCGCCGATTCTTCCTAGAAGACGAAAACAGAACCTCTACAGAGCCCAGTGTTATAGATTATTCAAATTCATTGCTGATTATCATGTTTGTTATGGGTAAATAGGAAAAAAAATTGTTTGTAACTGTTATAAAGATATCCTTTATACTGGAACTGCTCGCGAAATTGCAGCTCCTATCTTGACACAATAACCAATGAAATCTCCTACTTGAAACGAACAGAATATACTATTTTTATGTAAGATAAATATGAATTGAATTGCAACTTTTTGTCTAAATACAATCTTACATTTGAAATAAATCTATCACTAATAAAGTCACCAATTACTATACAGAACAGCAATACTTCTTACACTCAAACGAAACAAAAAAAATATCTGCCGTACTATCTCTTGATATCCAAAAGCCGACTGTTTACTCGATTACTTCGCGAGAATGCTTATAAAAGTAAACAAGAAAATACAATTCATTCAAGATCATCCTTATTAATATAAATTTAGAAGAATGAACATGAAATAGAGAGAAGAATCTCTAAGGAATCGAATTAAATTATTATATATAGTAAGTAAAACAAGCAAGTCTTTTGCAAAATTCCTGAAAGAATTCTTTATTAATTAAGGTTATATCATTCATCACACATGTATAATTTCTCACTGTATATGTGTTTCACAGTTTGTTTAAATTATAATATGGTAATCCTGTTTGAGTTAAATTATTTCAAGATATTTAATTTTCATGTATTTAAATTGTATAATATTTTCAGTAATTGTAAGGTGCGCTTTCAAATGAAATTTTAGTCATTAACATTGAAAAAATATGCATTCCTTTCCTAGAAAACACTTAAAAATATTAAATCTTATCTATACTATATATCGATGACAATATGAATGAAAAAAAAAAAATAGGCAATAGATTCCGCGTCCCCCTTTTTTTAGAATAAATTAATAGGATAATTTAAGAAGCTTAAATACTTCGTACATGAGCATTATGTGCTTCTCACTCAATGGTCTGCTTACAATTTACAAAGTACGCTGATATAATTTGAATATAATGTGGATCAAATCGAATCTAAAAGGGAAGAAAATTTGAAATCGACTTTGCAAAACTGCTGATGTTTTTATTTTTAAGTCCTCGAAAAAAAAATAGAATTAATAAAAATGAATATTAATTAACATAAAGTAAGCGTACTTCTGAGACCCAGGTTCCTCAGAAGCAATTACTTTCAAGAAAAGAATATACTTTCCTCAAATTCCTAATCAATTCTTAATTTCATGAGCAAAGCATTCTAAAGTACAAAAACGTTGCCAATTCTAACAAAAAGAACAAATAAAAACAGTCAATTCTTCTATGAAAATCGACTATTAAATTAAGTACTAAAATAAGAGCAAATAATAAATTATTAAAGTAAGCAATACTGTTCTGTTCGCATATTAAATTAAAAGCATGCGAAAAAAAAATTAAATTTATCAAAGGAATGCAATATACTTCAAGAAAATCAAATGTAATTTTTATAACTATAATGTATTATGACGTCAAGGGTTTGAACCTAACTCCATGTGTCCTTCATTTCATGCCCAAGTAATTTTGGTGAAGCCTTTTTCTCAAAACAGCAACATAATAGCAAGATCAAAAGAAAAATGTTTAACATCGAAAATTAAAAGACAGAATTTGTAAATCCTATGTATCTTTTGTATTTTAGGATGTGTAAATATAATCAGACAAAAAGAAATAGAGAAAGAAAGAAAAAATTTCATTATTGAAAAATTCCTCCAGTTTCCTAATTATAAGTAGCTTACGAGTAATTATGGTCAGGATCTTTTGTGACAGTTTTGATACAAAATGTTCTTAAATGGAACAAAGTCAACAATTTGAGTTTTAAAGAAATCAGTGTTTCGACAAACATTATTTAAGTGGGCGCTGTTTGGTGAAAAATATCTTTTCAGAAAATACTACTGCAAGATGTTTTAAGAATGAAAGCGAATCGTACAGTTATGGTTTACTTTTAAAGGAATATTTACCAATTTCTATGCTGATGTGCAGTTTTCTTCTGTGAGTGTGTGGATATATTTCCGACTTATAGAAATAGTCTAACATTTTTCCTTAAATATTGAGATATTTCTCAGTTTAAGAAGTCAGGCACTTTATTCAATTGCTAAAGAACACTTTATATTAAAATTTTGACCCAGAAAATTCGAAGAAATACTTTCGGAAGGAAATTTCTCTTACTTAACATAATTGACTGAAACAGGATATTGTCCCTCTGCAGGAGTGAATGTGTTTGTTTCATTGATTCCTATCCCTCTGCACTCCAGCTCAGTTTTATTGCTTCAATTCAAATGAAAACAAATTATACTGTTCGAAAGGATTTTTTTAAGAAATCGAAATATGTTCTTACTTTAAAAAGGAATGTTTCCATTGAATAGATCATGTCTTTTAATGAAAGAAGCTCTTTGGTTGCTTTTTCTTTAACAAAATATGTATAATGTAATATACTCATTTTGTTTTTCAATTGAAAAAAAAAATTAGTGAAAAAATTTTGAATGATTTTTATCAAATCGTTTTTTTTTTTTTTTTTTTGATCAAGCATGTTAATTTTTGTCGTTTAATATAAATGATTGACAGTACAAATTTACATTAAGAGAGAAAATATTTATAACTTTTATACAACTATTAAGATCTGCACAAATAATTTGAGAATTTAGTATTTTACATATCATTCAAATAAATAGGAAAAAGAAGGAGATTTATATTGGTTCGTGCAATTAGGTGGTGATACTGTAAGCATGTATGCTCATTTCGGAATTGGTTTATGGAATGTTACTTCAATTGGATCCAGTAGATTTAAGTCATCCTTTAAGATTTACCCGGATAAAAAGAACTTCTCTATAATATTTTATTAGAAATGTTATTTCCTAACCGCTTCATATTATTAATACGAGGAGTGTTACAAAAGTAAGTTTCGTGATTTTTTTTTCACTCTGAAACTTTATTACCAAAGAAATAAATAATATATGGTACCATACACAATACACCTTACACTAGTGTTTGACTTACACGCCATGGATATGGGACCTATGTCATAGCGTGTGATCATTTTGAAGAAACCACTCTTTTAAAACTGCGTGCCCTACAATAGAAGGATTGTTGACAGCTTGTTCTTCCTCAGTATTATTTTCGTTGAACCGGAGCATCTGCGATACGCATTAAGGACAACACATCTGAACACATTATGTCCACTATCACTCTGTCCTGTAATCTAGCAATGTTATTTTCATTCGTGGATGTGGAGAGACGTTAGCTTTGACCTTCATCCTTCACACTCTGAATTCCTTCACTGAACATGCAAAGCCAACTTCCAACCATTTGACGAGGTATAACCTGTCACCCTACACGGTCTGTATGCATTCATCGATAAAGGATACCCTAGTCCTACGCGGCCATTCAATCCGGATAACAACAGGAACTAACATTGCCGACCATGTGTGTGAGTACAAGTCTGTCTGCCATCGTGACTTGTATCCGAATAAAGTTGGGCACTCCGAACAGCTACTACACTTCTTTCATTGTCTCCATTCATGCATACGTCACTCCTCCTACACAGACAATATTTCCGTCGTTGAACCAGCAAATATTGCGCACTCTTATGGTGGTGGTTTGAGTACCTGGTATGCCATCTGCTCTTTCCAAGAAATGACGAAACTTACTTTCAGAACATTAATCGTATATGATGATAAAACTTACTCAAGACTGAATAAAAGATTCTTTGTTGATTGTATTACAGCGTCACTGATTCCCTCAATAATAACGAAGACTATTCATTGCAAAGTTTACACGAAACTTTTTAATTTTTCTTCTTTATTTTCATGTGATACATTCAGATTCATTTGGTATTATCAGTTTCTGTTATCCAAACGGGCATGAACTTTTTGATAGGTATCAATATTCCTCTAAAGTTCTTTTTATAATTTTTATATCTTGTTAACTGGATTACACATTCTTCGCATGAGTGAATATTTAAAATAAAACTCATTCAAAATTTCACAAAATTATTTTAATATATTTTTAATGAGAAATCTATTTCTAAATGAAAAAAAAAGTAACAATTTCTAAGAAAATCTATTATAAATAATAGATTACAGAAATCTTAAGGGGGAGGGAAAATAGAAATCCATTCACTAGTTGTGGAATTAAAAAAAATTCTAAAATTCTGCTAATTAATATTTTACTTCTTCCTTTTTCAAAAGAGGGCCCAATTACTTATCCCTCATATCATATGAATATAGTTTTATTTAGATCGATAGATTTCTTTACAAAATTAGTAAAAAAAATTTTTAAAAAATTCTAAGATTGACATTTTTCAGTGGTAATTTTGAAACTTTGCCAAAATTGTCTGATTAATTTACAGACTCAAAATTAATTGTACCGACTTTCTTCCTAAAATCTTTTCTATTTGATTCATTCGAATGCAATCTAATTCGTCTGAAAGAGCAACAAATAATGAAGGCTCCTGCTATATTACTTTCTCCCTCCCAATTTTAAAAATAATTTTTCCTCAATTTTAAATATTCGTTTGGGAGTTTTCCGGTCATTAAAAATATTTTAAATATTTTTAAGAGTCCGAAGAAAAATATATTCCAGTAGGAACCTTTATTACTCATCGCTTTTTTAGATGCAATCAATTACATTCAAATAGATGAAATAGTAAATACTTGAGAAAGAAAGGTCATATTCCATAGGATTAACATTAAGTTGACAAAATCAAAGTAGCCTGTAGACGGGAGGCTTGAGTTTCAAAGGCATGTAAGAATTTTCACGCGGACTTCAGCCAAAAAGTACTATCTCAGGTTTAAAAATTACTATTTTTCTTTAAAATGTTTTTAAAAATATGAAATATTATTCTGTTAAAACACAATGTATTAATTAGTTTTATATTCCCATTTAATTAGTTAATTCCTGTTTTCAGAATGTGTAGAGCAGTGGTAGTCAACCTGGTTCAATAATAGAATAATGAAATAAAAACTTTATTAAAATAATTCTATTGTTTTAAGAAATTTATAAACTTCGCTTCAACTACAGATATTTATAACTAAAAATTTACTGTGAAAGGGCAATAGGAAACATAGTGGTCTGCATCTACAACCGAGCCACAAGATGATAAATTTGTATTTTTCAAATTTAAACGATTTGAATAATAAATGAAGGAATATGAGCAATTAAGAAGCGAATCATAAAACTGGAATTCGTATAAAAATTCCGATTATGTCTAGGAATTTAGGAACCCGAATACCGGTATTACAAGTTGGCCACCAGACCTATAAAGGAGATTCTTTATTAGAAATATTTCGCACACCAAGCAGAAATTGCGTTGAGTTGAGTCAACACAATATGACACGATGTACCTTTTTTATTTATAAAGACAATCAGTTCAAGGATGTAACCCTCGGGGTTCGCAGTGCTGTCCTTTTAATTGGAGAACACATGTGATACCACCATGCTTCTTTGCGGTATGATGTTTTGCCAGAAATATAATCGTTTCTCCTTCCCTTCTAATTTTATGAAATCACAGTGTAGGAAATCACGAAAAGCCAAATGAACATTTTAATCATTCTGTTCTTCGCATTAATGTCCATAAGGTGACTTTTCTTACTAAATCGATGATGATTTACATCTTTGTAAATCACTATTTTTTCGCTATCTCGTTACGTTTTTGAGTTAGGAATGCGAACTTTACAGTTTCCTAACTGTTGGCAAAGTGGATACTTTCATTCAGTTGCACATAGCTACTTTACTATACCTAAACACCTCTCGTCTGAATATAGCATCAGTCATTCCGAAATTATGAGGGTGGCAAGAGACTTTAGTGGATTCTCTCTCTCCATACATATACACACACACACACACACACACACACACACATATATATATATATATATATATATATATATATATATATAGAGAGAGAGAGAGAGAGAGAGAGGGAAAGTATAAAAATACTAATGTGTCATCTTAATCTGCTCCAATAATGGCAAATTAAAAATCTATGGCAATGAATTTTTTGAATGAGAAAGAAGTAATACGCACGGACTTTTTAGAAAACGGGAAAAACGATGAATGGGCAATATTACGGTGAGTTAACACCTATTCCCATTTTCAATTCATATCTCGGGTACTTTTTGAAACGACCCCCGTATTCCCCCTTTATATTTGGTTTCGCCCAATGAAGCTGGTCGTGTCTAAACCGCAGCATTATCATTTAAAACTTTATCATAACTTGATTTCGTCGAAAACTCAAAAATAAATAAATAAAAGTATAAATTTTTCTTTCAAAAAAAGAATTTAAAATAAGATAAATTTATCTGCAGCTGTACAGCCAATAAGAATATATTTTTTTTATCAATTTAAGGTAAATGAGAAGTAAAAATTCATTAGTTTTTTTTTATATTTCACATTAATAGCAGAAGAAATTTCATACATTCCGTATAAGAAAAGTTAATGAGAATTTGAGAAATAGAATATTGGGAAATTAATGTTTTAAAATAGTAAATAAAAATACCACGTCACAGAGAAATAATTCTGTTGCTGCGTTTTTCTCATAATAAGTTTTTTTTTTAATTCTGGTACAAATTCTTGTAATATGTACCCGAGATAGACTAGGGGTCATCGTCATAGACTTACGAATGCGTTTTCATGGATTCATGGGTTCGAGCTTTGATGCTACAAAAGACCCGCCTTGAACCGGAGCTGGAGCGCGTTAAATTTTTTGCACGTCCCAAGTACTGTCGTTGATGGGATGTGGAACTTTTGGAAAGGTAAATGTCTAGCTCAAGTGTCGTCCAAGTCACTTGAAAGAGGTTCAGTATTATAAGATCTGTTACCAATAGACCTCATTTTGCTTCTTAGTGCAACGTTTAATAATAAAAAAAACAGATCATATTCCTCAAAATCTATTGTAATTATGGTGTTCCAAATGTCGACTTCATGAAATGAGGATATTTTTACGCAGTAAAATCAATTTTTTCCTAATAAACATTAATAAATTGTTGATATAAAATTGTCCAAATTGTCAAATTGTCCATAATTATTTGTATAAAAATTATGGACAATTTGACTCTTAAATTGTAAATTAATTTTTTTTAATTCATCTAATTTTTGAAATGATATTTATATATATTCTTTCTATATTTATATTCAGTTCATAAGAACTCTGCAAATTTGTTGTTATAGAAACAGTCAAATTTATGCAATATGTATTTAAATGTCGGAACAGGAAATGAAAATGTAAATACAGCTATTGATTATTTAGCATATAAATATTTATATAATTGCTTCTGTTTTATGTGTTATATTTATCAAACAGATACAGATTTTTCGAAGTTCAAAAAAAGATTTACATTGCTTTTAATTTGAAAAAGAAAGGATTATTTAAATTCAGCGAAAAATAATCTCTTTTTTTTTCTTTGTCTCAAGGTTTCAGTTACTTTCATAGTATTGATTTACAATAATCAGAAAATAGAAATAATAAACAACAGGTTTCCTCTCTCTTTTAATTATAATAATATTATGGAATTATTATTATTATATCAAATCATTTCCCCCCAATAGATGATGATATTTTATAACATTATGTCTGATATCAATTTTAGTGAACCCTCAAATACCGACCTTAATTCAACCTCTTTTACACAATAATTATAAAAGAATTGTACCATACAAAGCTTTGCAAAGAACAGATTTGGCCATCAAAACAGTGCTAATTTATTTTAAATAACTTATACATTACTTAATTAAATATTGAAGTTAAAGAAAATGATTATATGACAAAGCACACAATGGGAATTTGATTGATTCACTAACTTATACATTTATTCACTCATTCATTCAGTCAGTCAGACACTCATTCATTCATTCACTCACTTGCTCATTAATTCACTCAATCACTTATTCATTAATTCGTTAGTATATTTTGACCTGAAAAGATATTCAGAAAAGTCTCTTTTTTTTAAATGTTCTCTGGTGACCAATTTGTCATCATTAAAACAATAGCTTTTTGAGTGATTAATTTATTAAAGTGAAATTTAGATATTACGTATAAATGAGACATTACCACCAGAACTGTTTATATTGCTTTAAGGTAATTCTCTCATGAGATATTGACATCGTACTTTTGAATACATTTCACTGGAAAATTAATTTGAATTTAAACTTCTTGGGTAGTAATTTTTCTACTACAAGTGCATTTCTAGGTACTTGCAGAAGAAAAAAAATGCCTGCCAAATAAATTACCAGTACCTAAGTGTTATAGTTTTCTGGAAAAGTGTTATTCGACTGAAATTCTCTCGCAAATCAGATTTAGATACTTTATATATTTAATCTTTTTCTGTCTGGCTCATAACTTGATTATTATTCCATTCCTAAAAACTATCTCCTATATCAAATTTGCAAATGTATTCTTAAACAATTACGTATAGTAAATATAATAATAATAATTAAGTGTTTAAATTTTTCTTATAGGTTTTGATGTAGTAGAATATATTTCGAGTCTATTCAATTCTTTTTAAGAATCTTTTATTTTCAAATTTAATAAAGGTTGCGTACATTTTCATATAACATCGGAAAATTCATTACTTTGACTATGCGACGCTAAACAAACTGGTTGAGTATGAGGAAAAAATACCTATTAATGTCTACGCTTTACTGGTATTCATGACGTTATTTGGATACAGATTAATATAAATTGTAAACATGAAGCAAAGGAGAAATAAGAATCAAGGCGTCACAACTCTTCTCCCGTTAATAATTTTTACAAAAGTAAAAAGCTTTCTATGAAAACTTACATTTCTTAAAGAATTAACGTAATATATAAATGACATAAGGTAAAGCAAAAATTTACCAGCACAAATTATAGACATAGAAAAAAGAGAAAATTAAAAACTATTATGAGTTTACTGTATCATTCATATATAAGTAGTTTTTTTCCCCTTTAAATTCTTGTCGCGTCCGCGAGAAGAAGCTACGAACTACTCAACTTGGTAAAATAGAATTTTCAGTAGATTTGCCTGCGCGCTGTTTTTGTACTTGGAATTTTGTGAAGACGAGCGAATAAAGTTTGTTTCTATTTGCATTTTAGTGAGAATAATCCTTCTTTCGAGTTATTTTATTTGCCTAAACACCATAGATCATATTTTACGGGTCAAAGAATCTGAGCATCAAGCATTTAAAGGAAGTACTAAATTTAAATATTGTTCTACTAAGTGCCGATGCAAATGCAACAAGTCTAAAGATATCTTCCTTTAACAAATAAAAATATACAATTACAGCAACACTAATATTAAACGTATCCAAAACAAATGTATGGATAATTACACATAAAACATTTTACACATTCATTCATATAAAAAGTATCACATTTCAACTTGTGAATATGTTTATAATGCACAAACACACTTTTAAATTCAGAAAAATACTTACAACACAAATTAACCTCTAATTATGAGACATTCGAATAAGTACTTGTATATCATCATTTTTATGCAATGACTCTTTTATTACAGAAAATAATAAAATGATATGCGATTATTCTAAGAAAAATCGCATATCATTTTATAAGATTCAAGCTGTTTTCAAAACTGTTTGCTGTCTTTAACTTCAGGCATTATAGATGTTTAAACAAAGTTATTTTTGTTAATGATTTGTTTATATCATTAGATATACTTAAAGTTCTATCATCATCCCCGATATATACAACATTTTTTTAAAGTTTTCATAATTTATCATCTGATCCTCACTCGGCGAAAAATTTGTATTAATAAACCCAGCTATAATATCACCAGAATTGTTACCAGATCTTAAAAAGCTCTTTCTAACAGTTTTCTTTTCAAAGTTACTAATATAATTCATTTTGGAAAACGTTTTTCTACATTTTTGGGTAGAATTTTTTGTTAAATTCATGAGAAATGCTTCTCTTTCTTAAATGTGTAGCTTTCTAACTTTATGTCGACACAAAACTTACTGCAGAAATTCAATAAAATTCAAAGTTGCCATATCGTGTGTTCCTCATTGTTTTTCAGACGAGACTTTACACTTGTAAAAAATGTCTTGAGCTATTTTACTCAGTTTTCTTTCAATATCCATTAATATAACATTATCTAAAGACTTTAAAACGATGTATTTCTAAATTAAGTGCTTGCGAATTTCAGATAACGTGTTGCTATTATTAGCTACTTGGATATAAAGTTTAGATCGTGTTTGGAGGTCTTTATTTGAATATTCAAAGTATCGAGTTCATGTTTTATTAACAGTATCTATTATTTTTTGGTTTTCTAAAAATATTTCTCTCTCATGCAATTTCGGATATCTAAGTAACAATTCATGATTTTTCACTGTCTGATAAAACTATTGTTGCTTCTACATTCCGTATTCCTCATCTCCATTACTTGTAGAAAATTCGTGTTGTTTTTTGCCCGTCATAGAATAGGTATCAATAAGTGTGGGGGTATATTTTTCTCTTTCGTATATTCCAAATTCTTTAAACCAAGTTTTGTCTTGTAGTTTGAGTCTTATTCACTTGTTGCAATCAAATATTTCCTTTATTTTAGAAGAGTGCGGCAGTTTTATTCCCTATATATAATAATGGCGACGATAAAGTTTATCTGAAATAGCGGCAGCTTTTGTGGACTTCACCTAGTGTGGTAAGCAATTTAAACTAATTTTGGAAAATTGTTGTACCCATACGTGTTCCCCCAATATACTTTCGGGGGTAATAAATTGAAGGCAAACAATTTTAATTGATTTTACTGGAAGTTATTCATGTTCACACTTTTGCATTAGTGGTCATATAAGTCATAAAGCCATGGTAACTAATTAATAAGGAGAATGATGTAATTTCGGGGTATTATAACATCACTAAACAGGGCTCCCGTCTTGAAGATTTCTCATTAAGAATCCGAATTCAATAGCAATGGGAGTATTAGATTTCGCTTCTTTCACTAAATTGAGCTTCTCTAATTAATAAAGTTTATTTAATAAATAAAAAACTTAATAATCGCAGACACAACTCCTTTTAATTAATTTCTGTTCTTTCAGATGAATGATCAAATGTCAAGATGTTTATCACGACTGTGGCACTTATCATCACGTTTCACATTTTAAGGCAAATATTATAAAGAGTTAAAAACCTTACAACACGACAAACAGGATTCGAGTCAGTACCAAAAGTGTAAGCTGAATCCGAGTAACTATCCATTTATCCATAATCACTTAAGATAAATTGTAGGCTCCAATATTCTAATTTCTCTCTGTTTTAATACTAATATTCCAATCACCCGCTATTGATAATTCCACCAACCACTCATCCGCAATCTCCTATTAATTTAATTGCTCTATAATATCTACTCTATATCTCTACACTTGATTTAATAAAGTGATACTGATTTACATAATTCACAAGTGATGATGATTTCCATAACTTACAAGAAAATCTTTTTTTTTTAAATGTTTAAAAGGCTAGTTGGAAGGAAATAGGCGTGCGAGCACAGTTACAACATACATATTATGATTTATTAGAATATAAATTCTAATACTGTATGTTTTCATATGAAAAATGTCTTCAGTATACCTATTTTTACAGTAAAAGAAAATGTATTTAAACTTTTCCCTGAAAAAAAAAAACCAATTTACCTGTAATTTCTAAATCTCAAAAAAAAAAAAAAAAAATAACAATAATTGCATTCATGCGCTTAATCACATCTACTTATTTAATTGGTTAATGAACATTTCTTTAACCTCACACATTTATTCGGAGTTTGGTTCCCTTTCTTCAACAATAACCGAAGACAACGTAGAGCTATCGGTGTGGCTGTATCGATACATCGCGGGGAAAAAAAAGTATCGTCTTACTGACCTTTTGATTTTTTTTCACCATCATGCAAAAACGGAGGGAATAAAAATAGCTTTTGCTTTGTCTTTCTAGTGAAAGCTCTTATCCATTTTCGTAGAAGCATAAAACTGACCATATTTCTCGGTAACTCGTGAAACATAGCCACCTGGAGCATCTCCAATGATTCCGAGCAGTTTTTGACACAGTTTTTGCATGTATCGTGGAAAGAGAAAAATGGAATACTTTTCTGTTTCCAGGGAAGGGATTTGAGAACTTCGTTGTTTTCATACCCGTCAAATAATGATTACTTTTTTTCCAATTTTGAACGGTTTTGATTATTTTTAAATATTCTTCATCAGGCATTAGTTAACTTTTTTCAATTTATCAAAATTTCTAATATATATAAATATATATATATATATGTGTGTAGCAATTTCCTAGCCCCTTACAAATAGTCATAATTACATTAATATCTCATTTTATGACGGACACTTAACTAAAGAATTCTAATAATATTATTCGAATCAGATATACACGCCCAATACATCATTTTATAGCTGCTCAAAACTATATAGTGTTTCTATGATTCATTTAAATTCCTCTATCTTCTCATTTCCTTTCGTTACAATTCTTGTATAGCAAGGCCCCTTTACAAATTTTATGGTTCTTTCACAAGAGATGAGGTTTTCATATTAAACATCTTTGAATGCACCTTCAGAGGTTAGTTAATGGGAAATGTGCTTAGAAAATCGATATAAATCTAGATGAAATTAAATTAATCGAATAAATAAATACATCTATTAATAATGTAAATTATACAATTTACGATAGAAATACTGCATAAAAACTATAATCTAAAAAATATTACTAATATTGCAAAAATTTAAAAATATTAGAATTATTAATACATGTCAAATAAATAAATTTGGGCTATTTATTTAAATTTTCATGAATATCGGAAGATTTATTAACTAATTGTTTGTTCCGTGAAAATAAATTATACGTAATATTTCTAAAAATCGGTATGTTATGATGATTCTTTCAAAAATGTATCTTTTGTATAAGAAAAATAATTTTTTTCTCTTTAAGCATGAATATTTTTATAAATTTTAATATCAAAAATTTTGAAGTATTTTCCTTAGAACTGAGTTTCAAAGAATATTATTTTTAGTTACTAATAATTTTAAATAAGGTGACGAAAAAGATAAGTTAGATTTAATTTATGTTTCATAAATATTTTGAAAAAAAAATCATGAAATAGTTCTAAGTGGAGAGAAAAGTTGTTATTATTAACATAATTATATTTGTGGAAATGGAAATAGATACTCGTATTATGAATACTAGTGGAGATAATAGCCTTTGTTGCTTTATATCTCATAAAATCAAAGAATCAATCAACCAAGCAAGACTATTACAAGTAAGCTCCTTTGCACACACTCACATACACACTTATATATTTTTATGTGCATAGGTGCATAGTATATACGAGTAAGTTTCGCTTATATTTTCATAAAATAGCTTGCGTATAATTATCTGATGTAACTGAACGCAATGCAGTAAATACATGTAGAAATAAAAGAAACGAAGTAAAATAATGTTATAAGTTTTTAAACATATTGAGAGCGAGAGAGAGTATAATGTAAATATTGTGCAAATTCACATGAAGTACAGTTTAATTTCTGCTTTTAAATATTTTTTAGCACCTATTTATATTATTAAGAGAAAAATCTTTGACAATGTTTTCCAATCTACAATACGTTTAACCTTCCGTTCAACACGTACTTGAGTAGCTGGAAAGAAGGAAGAGGTCTGATGCAAAACACAAACCTATGAATTTAATTAAAGATAAATCCTAACTAGGGCTCACTGAATTTTAATTTTTCTGCTGAGGGCCTTAGAAAAAAAATGGCAAGTGACCTCCGGTCTGAAATGTTGCTAATGATGATTTTGATTTGATGTCGCAGACAAATCTCTTCATTTTCAACCCGCATTATTAGAAAATATAATAGAAGCTCCTAAGCCTTTTGAGCATTAGTCTCCAGTGGAACTTAAAGTGTTATTAACATGTCCTAGTTATTGCTGTTTTGAGAAAAAATGTATCAACAAATATGCGTGAGCATAAAATATATGGATATGAGGTGATATATTTAAAAGATTGACCTTATAAAACATTACGAATGTAGGATTTTCCAGTTAATTGTAAATTTGGTAATCGCATTTTATATAATATTGTAAAACTAGTTCATCATTTGCTCGAATGATGCCACCACGAATCGGCATTATGAGTTAACTCGTGTAGCGCCCTCTTTCATATAACAAAACCACGAAGCGCTCTTAACTCGTAAGTGCTCTCTCACTCTTAACTCGTCAATGCTCTTCCGTCAGCACCTCCAGTTCACAGCTTCACTCTCTCCTCTCTTCCAGATTATGAACGATTGAAATGTTCTACTCCGAACGCAAGAGCGCGTTCCAATGCTCATCAATATTATGTTACTAATATGGATTGCCTTCCCTCGTCGTTGAAGAGCTAGTTCCTTAAATCAAAAGGACTTGTATAAAATCATGTGTAAATATCATTACTTCCTCTCTCACAAATAAACAAAGTAATTCAAAATATTACTTCATCTGTTAGTACATAAATCAAAATCTCCATGGAAACCGGCGATAAGACTAACACCCCTAGTCTCCAAAGAGACAGTGGATTCTCTTTAACCCTCTAAAGGTACCTCATGAATATAATATTTACATATAGTTTGCTTTAGGTATACTTATATTGCTAAGACACATTTAATTTAATATTTTATCGTCTGCTTTTATTTTAATATCTGAACAGAATATTACTGCTTACTTTCATAATTTATCGCGTGTTTGCCTCTATTTTAGCTCTTAATTTAATAATTGATATTGAAGGGACTATCTCCTGAATCTATTCTTTTTTTTTTTTTTTTTTTTTTTTTTTTTTTTTTGTTAATATTGGCAACGCTTTTGTACTTTTAAATGCTTAGCTTGTGATAGTAAAAATGCATTACGAATTAAAGAATGAGTTTTTTTATTCTTGATAGCAATTGCTTCTGTCGAGCCTGGGTTATCAGAAGTACATTTACTTTACGCTAATTAATATTCATTTTGAATAATTCTACTCTTTTGAGAACTTTAGAAAAGAAAAAAAACAAATGTTAGCTCATGTTAAATTGAAATCCTCCTCGGGGACTTAATTTCTTAAGTTAAGTACAGAACTCATGAATCAGAGTTAGCCTTACTTACCTTTTTTATGTCCTGTGAGATTTACTATTGATTGATTTAACGGCCAATAACATCCCCCTTAGAAACAATACAAATATTATTGACGAAAATCCTTGAAATTTTGAACCTCGGTCAAGTGACAATTATTACACCTGGAGTGGCCGCGGAAGCCTAGTGGTCATGGTCACAGCTAAAGGCCATGACCGGGGCTGATTCCCGTTAAATATGTCGGGGTCCAAAGTCCTACCATTTGCATGGTGTAGAAGTTAGGAGATGGGGTACCAGCTATGGTGTCGTCTTTGTCACTTAACTGAGGTTTAAAATTACGAAGTCCGTAGCCAATAGCCATTTGTTACTCCTAGTACGACGCTAATTAAACCAAACAAACAGACACCTGGACTGGCTGGTCCCTTTTCGAATTTCCTCACCACGTCAGCGGAAGGACTTGGATCCTCCAAAGTCTCAACAAGGTCGTGACCATGACCACTAGACTATCACGTTCACTTACTAACTTTTGTAAACTCGGGTGGAAAATTCCTGGATATTCTGGCGATAAATCTCTATTTTTGTCTTTGTCAGCCAAATTTTACCTTTTTTCTCGTTTATCTAACGTCTAGAACAATTTCACTTTATTTGGCGCAGGATAGCATTTGGTATCATTGAACTCAAACGTGTTGCTTACTGACTCACTATCATTATTAATTTGGTGATGAAATGTGAGAAATATTTAACACTTTGAATGTAAAAAAATTGGGTGATATAAGTAGAAACAAGGCGCATAATAAAAATGTCCATATGTATTAAATAACACATTCAAGATGTTATGTTAATGTAGAGATTATTTTTTTTGTTCAAAAGATGCATGTAGTTTTTGATTAGATTATTTAACATTAAACACAGATACAGCTTGAAAACATTATATTATATAATTTAATAATAATTAAGGATGAGAACAAAAAATATTTGTGTTGAAATATAATAAAATTACACATCACTAATATGTAATATGGAGTAAACTTTAGTTTATCTTTTTTTTTGATAGTAGGAAGAGCATATAATAAAAATTGCTACAAAAGATCTTTCCATAACATCATTGCTTTTGAATGAAGTTATTCCGTATGATCAGAAAGTTAACCCACGGCTTATTGTTTATTGTCACGTGACATTCACTGCTCTTGTCGAAGGTGAAGGGTGTGTGTGTCCTCTACTTAATGGATTTGTTTCTTTTGTTTTTGGGAGTCCTTACTGTGTTTAGAACTGAAGTAGGTAACAATATATGAGTGCAACCGATTTGTATCAAATAGCCATGAAGACGGGCAGTGCTTGAAAAAAATGATTAGTCCGTTGCATTGGTCTATGTGGTTTTGGAACACAATAATAATTGTGAAAGAAAAGTAATGGTTATGGAGACATTTCTATATTATGCCACGTACAAATATTTGTATGTGCATAGGCAGTGACGTACCTAAAAAATTATCATACTACAATTTATCATTGCTGAATCGATAGAGATAGATTCTAGTGTGCCTGATAAAAGGATAGTTATTTCTGTTCAAATAGTCCCTAATATGATAGAATAATAGATAAAGAAAAATTATGATGAAACAAAATATGGTTGAAATATTGGAAATTAATATAATGTTGAAATTTCCTATTCATCTTGGAATAGATTCTTCTGACAGATAATTAATCACAAAATTGTTTATCAAAAGATTGAGACCGTTTAATGTATACCCTTTTAAAAAGAAAATATAGCGTACTTCAGAATACCAAAACTCTTTTCAAGATTGAAGCAGAGAATCAAATTAGCTTACGGTTTTATCATTTACTCTTTCATTTAAATGATCATAAATATGCAAAGAGAAAGTCTTCATAGAACTGTTATCCATTATTCTTTTCGGTGAATAATTCATTTATAAATGATATATTTTACAACAGCAGAGTTCTGCCAGACGTGGAGAGGAAAACTAGAAGTTTATGTCGTAAGATTTGAATGATTGATTGTTTCTCAGTATGAGAGTCATTAGCGATGGATCTGGTGATTTCGTATCTCATTCAAATGACGAGGAAGACCCCTGACTTGCTCCTCTCAACAAACTTCCCCAACACGCTAACGGGAAGACTTCGAATTGATTAAACCTGCCTCAGCCGCATTATACGCCGGTTTTTTAGTGTCATTAGTATTCAAGCCCACGGATTGGTGGAAAAAACTGCAGCTCATTCTGACCTCCAGGTTACAATGGTCCCGAATTCTCAATGATTTTTTCTAAAATATTTTAACATGTGTTTTGCTGCATTAAGCACGGATATGAAACCCCTTAAGTTCTTCAAGTAGTCATCGACCACATGAACCTTTAATTGATTGTTTATCGAATGTCGCACTTCATAAAACACGAAGATTATTGATAGTGGGAAGTGATGACCCTAAAGTCTCCCGTCTACCAGCAATTTTGCTATCGTGAATGTAATGTTAATCTTATGGGATATCTACTATCACTCTCATAACTTTACTATTTTATCTATTTGAATGGAATAAAGCGCATCTAAAGGAGCAAAAGATAATGAAAGTTTCTGCGGAATTACATCTTCCTCCGAATTTTTAAAAATAATTTGACTATTTTTTAATGATTCTCCAGTGCGTTTTCCGGTCTTTTAAAAATAATCTGAAACATTTTCGAAAATTAGAGAAAAAATGTAATTCCTCAGAAACCTTTATTTATTTATTTATTTTATTTCCGATGCACTTTATTGCATTATAACATAAGGTTATGTAGATTTTAGAACAGTAGTAAAAATTCCCTATGGTTAATATTATGTTACAGGAAGTAAAAAAATGCCCGTAGACAGGAACCCTAAGATTTCTTTTTCTTCTCTGTGCAGAAAGAGATTCAAGTCGCATGGTGCAAGATCAAGTGCAATGGTATTGCACAATTTCGATATCATCTTCCCGTCTGTAGCCATTTTCTTCAATTATCAGCTAGTTAAGGACACTAGAAAAATGTTTCATGATTAATTATTTTTAACGCGTCGCACTTAGACACAAATCAAGGGCTTTTGGGGATGGTCCTCGTAAATTTGAGCCTCTTTCAAGAGACAAAAATAAATTTTGAGTTGTTCCTTTCTAATTTTCTTCAAGTATCAACAGATTGAATTTGCATCGGCCCGCATACACGACTGACCGGTTGTGGCATCGAGACCTGATCCCACGACTCGATGTTAGTAAATGCGGGTGCATGTTCGTCTCAATCACCATTGGGCCACTGTAGCCACTGAATTACTTATCTATTGTGATAAAATAGAGATGCAATCATAATTTTGCAAATTTGAGAAGAATATATCTTTGATATCCTATTTTTCCTTCTCTTTGATCAAATGTTTCCTTCAAAAAAAAAGGTATGCTCAAAGGGTTCCCCGAAATTTAAGCAGTTGAATACCCCTGGATTAAGAGTATCCTAAATGCGAAAAGTTAGATCCTGTTCTTGACAAACTGAATTAAAAATAGTTCTGTGTATCTATAACATTATTAATGTTCACTGTGAGTACCATCAGAAATACGATTAATATCCAATCATACCAGAACTCCTTTCCACAATTCTTTTCGCACGTTGGGGGTGATTTTGAAATATGAGACATAGTCTCGAGTGTTCATTAGTCGAGACTCGGCGGCCCGTATTTTTTTTCGAATCGTGCGTGTTAAATTCGATATTAAAGTGTAATTGCTTTTTTTCTTAAGAAATATTAAATTCGTTTTTTTCTCCTGCCAGTAATGTTGCACTTGGTAATATACAATCAATAAGATACCCATGCATACAATTGAGTTTTTTTCTTATTGAAAATATTCGAGAGAATAAATACCTTTAAAGAGAAGAATCCCATGTCATTATACATGTCATTATGTCATTTAATTTTCCTTAATGTATTTTTTGAAAACGTAATTCTCTCTTTTCAAGATCATGCTAATATAATTTCCCTTTTTCAGAATCATACAATTTCCATTTTCCCTCATAAAATAAACAGCAATTTTTTTTTTTCTCGAATCAACACTTCTGTGATAAGACTGTGATCTAGTTAAATATTCATCATTATTAGACTAATATACAGTATTACAAATGATTTTGTTATTAATAATTAATTTATTTTTACATACTATTACTTTAATTGAGTTTGATATAGGTTATAATCTTATAGCATTTGCATCTCTTTTGATAGCAAATGCTTAAGTCTTCCTCTGGTATTTTCTTTCTTGTGGTTGTCTATTAATTTCAATACATATTTCAATAATTATTTGTTATAAATATTCTTTTTTTTAGTGATAGATCTGTGATAGATTAGCTTATTCCAGATGAAACAAATACTCGAATCTCTTCTTTCTAATGGTTAATTAATCTATCTAAATTATTATCACTATTATAAATGATAAAAAATATTGTTGAAGCGACAAAAATAATTTTTTTATTCCAAATTTCTAAATTCGAAATTTATTATAAAAAATGATTCAAATTTATGTATGGCATTTTATAACATTAAATTTTAAAATATGATGATAAACAAGTTATTTTGAGAATATTTTAAAAAAATTCAAAAACAACATACAAAAATCGTTTGCTTTGTAATGGCAAAAATTACACTATAAAATCTTGTTTCTCCCCCATAATGTAAAATAAGCTAAGACAAGGCATTTAGTAAAGACAACGATGTCGTTACACTGATAGAAATGCATGATGGGATTTTTTGTATTTTCTTACACTTCCTCAATAAATTCAGATTTACGAGGTTCGACGCCAATAGAACTCGTGTTGCTTCAAATGCGATGATAATAAATACCATTAAATTATTTTCAACTATCTTGATGTAAAAAAAGAAAATTATTTTTTTTCAGGGGGTCATTGACGAAAAAAAGCGCTAAATATACAGCATTTATCACTCATGATAAATACGGTATTGAGGTATGAAGTAATAGTAATCGTCCATGACAAAGGACATTTTGCGTAATCAAGCACCATTGATATCATACAGGAAGAAGTTTTCATTCTGCTATTATACGAAAAAAAGTCGAAAGAATAGCTTTCAATTATATTTATTGCTTTTTTTTTTGTTTTATCAACGTCACATTTGATGCAACACAAGAGCTATTGGCAACATTCCTCGTAACTTTGAACCTCTGTCAAATGACGAGGACTTCAACTGAGATGACACTCCTCTCTCCTAACTTCCACACCATGTCAATGGGAGGATTTGGGGGCCCGATAGATTTAACGAGCACCAACTCTGGCTACACTGCGGGTCTTTAGTGACATATGGGCTTGAACCCGCGTCTCGATGAAAACCACCTGCCTGGAGTCCACGACCTCTACCACTGGGCTATCATGGCCACTATGTCAAGTGCAATTTGACAAATAAAAAATTAGGAAAAAAAAGGGATTTCTATACTCAATCTCAAATGATGATAAACCATCAGATTCCGAGCACGTTTAATTTATTGGACCACTATTCTCCACAAATTAAAATCACTAGCATATTTTCGCAGTTTTTGATTCTTTTACGAAGTATTCGCGGCTGTATCAAGTTAAATCTGCGTCGGCGCAAGCAGCCGTGGACAAGTTAAAAATTCAACAAAGTACGTCCACTTTCTGCTGTAATTGGTAACGGGTTTTATTGCTTACTCCGTCTATCGATTTACGCTCCGTCTGTATTACATGAGTTTTGTAAAGAGCATAACATTAAAAAAACTAATTCAAATTTTTTCACTTTTTGTAAACTTGAAAATTTTCAAGCAGTCTAATTTACAATAATTAATCGCCCTGTCTAATGTCTGATTATGAATCCTGACTTGCTCAGCATTAAGCAATCGTCACTTGTATTATTGATTTGTTAACCCCTTAACTGTGACATATATTTCAGAAAAATGGACCAAAAATGGAAAATGTTTTTGACTGTTTATTTTTGTTCTTTATAATATTATAAAAGTCAGAAAATGGTTTTCTATTACAAAAATAAAATTTTAAATATACCTATTTATTAAAAATTAATTAATTAATTAAAATTAATACCTAATTAATTAAAAATACATAAACTGTATTCCACATCGGTGTCTGAATCGGACATTAAGAAAAAAAAAATATTTGCAAAAAAACTCACTGAAAAACAACAGAAAATAAACGAGAAAGCGAAACTCTGTCTTTGTTTATCAATCCAAGTGTATCTTAATTTATCTGACAGCACCCACATTTTCCTTCCCTCAACTGAAGTCGCAATCGGTGAAAAACTAGGACTACTGATGCCATCTATTAGTAAAATAGTGGATTCCTAAAGAAGAAACGAACTCAACTTGCGCTTCACAAAATAGAAACGTTAATTTTTCTCCTGCTCGAAGTCAGTTCAGGCATCACAAAATCTGCACGTAGTAGTTGCCCAAACTGAATTCGGGCGACGCTGGCAAGGGGTTAAAATAGGGTTGAATCAGAGAAGTTCAGAAAGGATATACTTATACCTTATCTAAATTCCACTCCGTCCATACTAAAATTATAATTATTGAAAAATAACAACATGTATTACATTAAACTTCTCAGAAAAGCACTGTGGGTGAGCTTTACAACTCCATTAAAAATTTTAGACCATGCTACACCATAGCCAAAACGAGGTAAAAACTGATTTTAAGAGCAACCTTCAAAGTGGAGTCATCGGAATGAGACCATAGCAAAAGAAACATCCACTTTAAATGGAAGAGGAAGGCTTTTACTTTAAATTTACTTAAAACAATTTAATCAAATAAAATGTTTTTTCAAAATTTTTGGCTTAGAAGTTTATTATGAAACCTTTTCAATATAAATTCATAGAGAAAAATAAATTTACAACGATTTTGTTTGATGAAGGGACGAAGAAGAGAGGCCATGGTAGCTTAGAGGTCATGATTGTGAGTTAGTGGACTGCGAGAATTCCATAGAGTCATGGGTTCACGTCCTGATTCCTCTAAACTTATCAACAGTGTAATTGGCCTAATGCACATTGCATATGATAATGAAATTTCAATATTTTGGGAAAAAATTGGAAATGGAGGCGACAGCTAAGGTGTCGTCTTAGTCACTTGATCCAAGTTCAAAATTACAAACATCTTTGCCGATAGCCCTCTGTTCCTTCTAAGTGTAGTATTAATAATGAATAAATCAATCAGCCATTAGATATGATGCATGGAATTCGCAACTGAGGCTCCAATACTAGACAATATTTATTCTTAAATAAAAACCAAAATCCTATCTCATTAAGAATTATGTTCGCGTTTGTATATTATATTTTGATATATATTACATATTTTTCAAGTATAACTTAAGATGTTACTTAAAAATATTAACATATCTATGGTTTTCTCTGCATTCATTACAAAAACTTTAATAAAGATATTTCTCTTTTTCCGTTCTATGATTACAGACACATGTAGTATGAAGCAGTTTTGCTCACTAACATTCAAAAGGTATTTATTTTTTAATAGTTAATATTATTAAGAGGCATTGATAAGAACGTTAATTAATGACAGAGAAAATTGTCAGAAATCACCAAAAAGTTGAAAAAAATGTTAAAGTTAATCAATTTTGATTGTACCCCTGATTACGTTTAGAAAAGTTTCGCTTACGCTTAGAAATCATTGAAGTAGGTGTTCAGTTAACAAACATCAGCAAATAAGATTGGAATACTTTACTCCCTAATCCAATTTTCATCCAACGAACAGTAGAGGAACAACGAACTAATAGAATAGCTCAATTGAGTAGTTCAATCAATATTTGTTAACTGAGAATTCAAAGACGGAAAGTCAATGAAATTGGTAAGGTACACAACAAACAGCAATTCTCTTTCAAGGATTTGGTCAAGAAGAATACGAAATGTATACAAGTTGATATTGGAATGTTCTGAAGGGAGTCTGAGAAATGAAGTTTCCCTGAAGTGATTTTCAGGGTGTAAAAGAATCTTTGTCAACAGTGTAAAAAGTTATAAGTCAGAGAATCTATTGACTTAAATCTTGATTAAAGGAATCCGATTTTCAATATATTAATACCCAAAATAGCTAAAAAACATCTTGGACAAGGAGAAATTGAGCTTATTTTAAGTAAGGTTTTAAGAATATTCAATTTTTTTTAAAAGTTTATATTTTGCGAATCAAATTTTCCATAAATTTTATTCTAATATTGTACCACATCTAAAATTTATCTTCTTTATTGGAAAAAAGATAAAGTGCACTCCATAAAAACAGCTTTTTTTCATAATGGGAATATCATTGCTTTATAGATACAACAGGTTTTGAGGAAAATGTAAGAGGTTCCAGAAAATTTCATCTCGAGAAAAGTGCTAATATAGATATATTTTTCTTCTCTATGACTATAATTTTAAAAATCTATTTTAAGACGTTTCATTTATCTAATTCTCACCAATAATGCTTCAACAGGTTTAGTAAAGCGCCTTCGATTTTCAAAGAAGAATAAAAAAAAGACAGTTAATAGATCTTAAAATATTTTAGCTTTCAAATATTATGTCGTATCGTACTTTATTTATTTCAATGTATACCAAAGACTTTTTATGAGTCAAGAGATATTGCAGGTGAATTAAAATATTCTACTTACATATATAAGAGCCAGACTAAATTAATATCAAGGGCAGTGAAAACGAGAACAATTCGAACTATATTAGGATCTTAATTTTATTGACACATTATTTTACATGAAATTTTGATTTTGAAGTTTATTTTCAAAACGCACATTGAGACTAGTTTCGGCAATTTCTAACGCGTTGCTAGAGTTATATTAAAAATGAATTTCTAAATCGTATTTTATACATTATGCTGCAAAAGGAATGATAGCAATAAATTACACATATTCTTATGCATATATACTCTTCCAATAAATCAGAAAGTAAAACATCTTATCAGGTAGTACAAACCATAATATTTTACGAACTAAATTACTGAATTTCTTATATATCGTATGATTTCTGAATTGAAAAAAATCTCACAAAACTAAATTTTAAAGTCATTCTCTCTCAAAATGTTAAAAATATATAAATTTACTTGTAAGACTTCATTTATCCTTGCAAAGAGTCTACTTAAACGTACGGATATAAAGAAACAATTAATTCTATACAACTATAAGAACTGCTAGACGCTGTTTGTTTTTCAATGCATTAATCAAATAATATTTGCTAGGTATATTAAATGTTTCTCAATTTCCACTCAAACCCCAGTTTCAGTCTCATTTTTCAGATACTGACAGAAGATACTATCTGAATTACAGTTGATGTTTCAATCTAAACATTCTCATTGCATTAACCCGCAGTCACAACAGATGTAGCGTATTTATGTGTGTACAGTGGACTTGTATTATGAATGACGAACCTGCGTTTCATACGTTGGAAGTCTGGTAGCCTATAAGCTGTATAAGATACTCTATAGCCATCTAATATCTGGAATTGGAGGTCTTGTGATAGGTATAGCCATTCAGCTATTTTTGAAAAAAGGATAAATTACAATGGTTCACTCCAATTTGCACATCTATCAGCTTGACGTATTTCTTTATCTCTCTTTTCTTTCCGTTCAATTCTATTTCACTTATATATCACTATCTCTTATTCAATTCACAACCCTTCTTATCTTCATCTAATTTACCCAGTGACGTTTCATTTAGTTGGCAGTAAAATGTAATTGTATGTAATTCTAATAACCAAAACTCACACCGAGAAAATAGCGAATAGACAAACATCTCAGAGGGAAATACTAGTTTTTTTTTGTGACAAAGTATTGTGCTTGTTATTTGTAAAAGAGCTTTTCTTTGAGTTTTTCTCGTGACCAATTTTTAATCACGAGCTTTAGTACTGGAATAGTCAAACAAAAATAAATTTTAATTATTTATTTTTTTCCTCGAGATTCCATTGATCTTTACAGAGGTCATAAATCACTGATTTAAATGTTATTATATTATAAAATGATAATATAATAAATGCACCGGATGCATATAGTAGTACTGTCATTTGACACATTGCCCTGGATATACAAGTGTGAAAGTATCCTACAGAAAAATCAATTGGTTGTTTTCAAAATTTAGGTTATTAATTTTCCCGTTGATGTGTTAATGATAAAAAAGAAGAATATATTTAATGAAATAATATTTTCAATATTTCAATGATGAGATGAACTGTTTGGGTGATTTAAAAAAGGAAATATACTCAATGAATCGGTAAGTTAAATAACATTTTCATCACATCGATTTGAGACATTGCCTAACACCTTAAAGAATAGATAAACTACTTGTGTTGTGAAAAAGGCAAATCAACCGATCACGATCACCTAAAGAACACAACAACAGATGTTGAACGTATCGAAAAGATGAACTGACTGTGAGGCCAAAAGAACTAATGATTGATATAAAAAGAAAAGAATTCGATTATTTTGGCGAGGAGGTGATGAACGAAATGATTAGGTTTTATTGAAAACCGAGAACAGGGTGATCCTTATCTTCCAAATGACTGTTCTTTTTATATGCTCCATCCCTATACATGTGACCACGACAGCGCAATGGTCATCATCGCGTCCGGCGTGTTTTCGTTGAGTCGTGAGTTTTGTGACTGCAGCCCATTCCTGTTTGCCTCTCGTGCCATAGCTAAACTCAATGTTTTAACACTAAAAGCCAATAAGTTGATCAAAGAGACCTTAAAACAATAATCACAATATTTATTACTTGGTTACTAATATAACGACAATTATAAATGCTCTCCCGGACAAGGCCTTTACTATTTTAACTCAATCTACCAGTAGTAATCTAACGGACTCTTACCACTAAGGCTATCTTGACTTCTAGCATACATTAATCAGCCGATAACTTGTAACAATTCTCGGCTCCGTCTTCAACTCCGACTCTGGAACAATTGCTGAACACTGAAATCACTAAACCTTTACTTCTCGAACCACTCAACCTCTACTTCAACCTCTGTATCGCGACTCAGTCTGAGGTTATATATTTCTTAACTCTCTTGCTTCACTTCATTTTTACTTGCTTTACATAATCACGTTTCATTTTTGGTTGGGCAAAGGTTGTTTGGCAAAAGCAATCAATCTTAATTAAAACTCCCCAAGGTTAGTGAAGAGAAACCGCGAAAAGCGCAACGTCATAGTTTGAGCTCTGATGTCAATTAAGTCGAGGGCTGATGCATGTTAATTCTGGTCAAGATCCTAAATTGTCCTGATGGCGTGGTGTTCAATTTTGGAGTGAGAGGTTATTGCTCAGGTGTCGTTCCCATAACTTGTTCGAGGCTCAAAATTACGAGATCCGAAACCAATAGACCTCTCGTTGCTTCTCAGTGCGTTGTTTGTAAGCAATGACAATTACGTCTCGTATCCATAATCTTATAAGTATTCACAACGATTCGTTAACAATTAATCTTACAAGTTACGTTTTGTGCCCACTTTTATGCATAGCTGTGACTCCTTCTCTTCAAGAAAAAATGATTTCAGCAAAATTTAATCTATATGGTTTTTTTTTTAAAATCCATCACTTTTAGGAACATTTAAATGAGCTTGAGCATTTTAGACTTATTTGAGTTAAAGATTGTTGATAATTATTATGGGACATCATCCTAAAATTAAAACAAATTTTTCAGAGTGGAATAAAAAAAATTTTTACTTGTGCTATAAATCAAAATGATTGTTATCAAAATATTTTTATCTTGAGGTGAATCTTCGGTATGCTCGGAATCACTTCGATAATAAATAATACATGGACAGCTCAGTATAGGAATTAAAAATATTTTAAAATCATTCTTTTGTACTTATTCATGATTCCTACCTTATATTTCTCCTGGAAATCTGAATCGCGTAGATCGTATTATACATTAGAAAAAAGATTCAACATATATATCCTCGAAGAGAACAATCATTCTAATGGGGTGTTTCCTAATGAAATTCGCGTAAGATTACACTTAATTTGACCAAATCATGGTCCTTTGAATGAAATGAATAATCAATAAGAACGCAATGTAAAGCCTTACTGCAACTTTCCAAGTGCTATTTTTATGTTTGTCATTTTAATGATTGTTGAAGACGTCTTTTGGTCTGTTGAACATGATGATAGTTAAAGTGCTATTATTTAGTGGATTAAATTGGCTTTAAATTGACTGTAATAATGCTGATAGATGAATACGTAGAGTGTTTCGGCTCTTATGAAATAATTATTTATCTACTTTATTCAAATAATGTCCGCATTTTTCTGGTATGAGAATTATATAGATTACTAAATGTAAGTAGAAACTTAATTAAAATTACTTTCCTTTTCTCATGCACAAACTTATATGGCTGTTGATTTTAGAAAGATTATGCTCCATTACATTGATCTGAATTCTTACACAGAGTCCATATTCATTTCTTGAAACTTATGTAAATATGTAAAACGCTGAAATAAACTGCAGAGTTGCGCTCAGTGTATAAAAGCATTCCGCAACGAAAAATACTATATGGTACCTTGAGGTATTACAGACAAAGCAGTTAATACAGTCAATTGGCGTTTTAGTCTGGATTTCAGAGTAAAATAACAAAAGACTCTCCTACTTTGGAAAGTAATTTCTTAAGAAGCTAAAGTATTGCACTAAGCGGGATTTGTTAAATAACATAAACGAGGACATTACCCTTATTTTAATGGCTTCCCAGAACTGTCTTTGTATTTTGACTAGATTATTTTACCTTTTTAGGAGGGAAGGGGTGTCAGTGCGAGTCAAATACTGTAATGCTATTGAATGCACCACGAAACTACTTTACTGGAAGTGGTTAGCAAAGTCACATAAATTTGTTTCTATTCCATGGTGGAGAAAAGTTGGGTGAACTTGAGTGACAGTGTCGATTCGAGCCCACAATCTATCGGTTCAATGAAAACTTGTAGATTCTCGTTTTACAGTGTTCTTAACAACTCGGCCGAAAAGGATCTCCCATCGAGTTAATTATTATTAAGGTACTTTGACTTTCGTTTTTGCTATCGAAGAAAAATCACAGCATGCTCTGTCTCCAGTATTGCTGGAACGATACGAAGAAAGCGGCACGCGTCGTGAAGGAGCTGACTGGAGAAGACTCTCAGCTCTGTTTCGAACAATGGAAGATTCGTGTGGAGCGTTGTAGGGATACAACACTGGTGTATATTGAATATGATAAAAATTAAATATGTATGATATCAAAATAAAATAATTTACAGCATCAGTCTCGTTATATAATAGACACCTAGTATTATGTATATGGAGCCTTTACTTAACCCTTTCCTTAATCAAAGGTTATATTTGAGCATTCTACTTACTTTAATAAACAGTAAACAGCAGAATTCCGAATACTGGATCCAGTAAAGTGCTAATGATTGATTCTGAATAAAAAAAAATATATTATTTGGAGACGTTCACTTCGCACCTATATTGTGCACCCATTAATCTCGTAATTTCTCTCTTCTTATCTCTGTAACACCTCCAATCTCTCTATTGGAACATTTCCTATTCATTACACTTCTAAGATAATTATATTAAAATCAATAAGTCGTGATTCTTTCAAGAAGCTTTGTTCTCTACTCAAATAATGTAATAAATTAGTCCCAAAGTTAGTTAAATAATGCTCATTTTTTCGCATGAGGACCTACTGCGAATAAATGCGAATTTATCAAAGTACTGGAATATTGTACCATTCATGAACTTAGCAAGATGATTCACTTATATATTTATATTATTTAATCACTAAAATATATCATGGTCCTTTGCTGTAGTTTTATTACATTTTGCAACTACCACAATTCGATCACGATTTAAATTTATAGAGAATTTCCAACATAGCATCGGCTGGACGCCTTTTTTCACACATTTATTTCGCTTTGTCTTTTTTTTTAATACGTTAGTTTCAGATTTTGGACCACCCATTCTTCTTTCAACCCGGTGGCGTTCAGAGTTCCTACAGCGGAATAGAAACTATTGATCAGTTCTTTATAATAGGTATCCTGTTCCTTAGTAAAAAGTGTTTTATGACCCAAGGGATCGGGATGGTGGTAATGGAAGTCTGGCATATTCCATTGATTTTCTGACATGTCTTATAGATCTTGGACAATGTTGTTTAGCACACGATTTATTCAACACCGACGCTTGAAAGGGAGTGGGCGGCGTAAATTGTTTCGTTCATTACCCTCCAGAGAGCTGTACGACAAAATTTAATTGGAAATTTCGCTGTTCAAACCCGTTTCGCCATGGTTATGGTCACTATATTCATGATGTCGATTGGAATAGGATTCCCGTGAGAATTTTCTAAGTTAGGTATCCACGATTTGATCACTGAATCTCAAAGCACCCTGATTATATGATAAAGGTACTATCATAATGATGAGCAATATAAAATTTTTAAATTAAAATAGTGCGTAGCAAATGTGATGAAATTTGGGAAATTTTATCTTTGGGAAAGGCTAACTAAAGCAATCATAATTAACTTAACCCAAAATACAACAAAAAAACAAGTAATAAAAAAATTCAATTCCTACTTAAGTCAACGAAGAAAATTTTTATTTTAGTTACTTTTTATTAAATAATTACAATTAATATAAATATGTATATACAAATGACAGAATCACAATATTAAATGGCAAAAGAAATTTTTTTTCCAGCGATCTACACGCTTCGTCACTGACGGTATTTATCCTTTAATTTATACCCTGTTTAATATCTTATATAAGAGAATTTTTTACCTCCCATATAAAACTAAAATTAATTATTTGAAAATAAAATAAAAAAGCTTTTATGCTTCGACGAGATTCGAAAGAAAGGCATGAAGATTCTACGCCAACTCTCTACCAAATTTATCGTTGCAAGACAAATGACATAGTAGAAGCATTGGCTTGTTTCCTAATTCATCCGGTAAATTAAATGGTTGGAATGCAGTTTAGTATGGCGATAGGATTTATTTGGCGGTAATTTGCCAAATGTGGCAACCCTGGTCCACTTCGCTGACATAACGTTAATAACGATTGAAAATTTGATCAAGATATATATAGAGAGAGTTTGAGCTAATAGTAGGAATTTAATAAACATATTTATAAACTTTTTTAAAATCTTAAGACTTAAAAAATATAATTCTTACTGGTCTCTAACGCATGTGATCTACTTAAATTATTTTTCTAGTACTACGCGGCTCTGCTTATTAGCGCTAAATATTTAATTGATTGACTAATTTTACAAACCAAGAAAAAAGGTTTAATTTTCGTCGCATTTCCTCTTTATTAACCTTAGTGATTGTTTTGTAATTTATATCGCATAAAATTGCAACTCATTGTCAACCAAATGAAACGTGATTTGATAATTATGCTCATACGAAGTGTAATGGATTGAATTACTTATAGTGATATACATGCGAAATAGAATTGAAGGAAAGGGACAGATGTAAATGAGAAGCCAATTCATGGGTGTAGAGTTAAGCAATGAAGGACAGCTGCTACAATATTACTAAAAGTTTTATATCTATAAATTCTAGTTATGTGTCTAAATATATTGTTTCATGATTAATATAATTAGTTTAATTAAAATTATGTAGTAAGCAGATAAATTAGATGTAGTTCAGAATACTTATTACAAATTAAAACCAGTGGATCATTTATATATCCCTAAATAAACTTTTTTTTGCTTGTATAACAATTTGTACAAAGAAGTGTAAGTAGATATTAGCCAAATTATGACTTGCGGGTCTTCCTTGTGAAATACCTGTAATTTGCTCAATTTGTTATCCAAGTATAGCAAATATATTTTTGTCTAATATTTTCTTAATTATAACTAAATTATTTTTAGTGATTGTAGTTCTATATTTATTGATAGCTCCTGGTAGTGTTTTTGAAATATTTAACCTGCTTATGTAATGTATTATAACCATTAGTGACTATTCTAAATTGAATGCCAATTTACGAAATTTTTAAGTAATAAAGGTTTGTACATGTTTAGTTTTTTTTTTAATTTGTAATTCTATTTCTTTTGAAGAGCTGTATTTCTATTATTAATATATTGGTCATGAAAATTATTTTCTAAATGAATATTATTGACTTGTAGATGTTAATTAATAATTAAATAATAGTACTACATGAAAATAATTGCATAATTACTGGGAACTTTATCAACATTACACTTTATATAATGTTTTATTTCAATTTTGTAATATTTTTTAATTCGTGTGTTTTGATATTATCTTTAGTTTTGAAGCTTATATTATTAATATCTTTATTAAAATAGTGCTACAGTTAATTATGATGGCTTCTACTAGTAAACTATATTTAATAGCAAGATTATTGATGAAATTATTAATTCCATCTTAAATCTTTCAGTTAATGAATTGTTTATAAGTACAAAAATAAACCCGAATCATATACCCATATTCACAATAATTCTCAAGACTTTATTTTTTACAATTCTAAAAGCTTCTGTAATGACATGTTGGAGAAAAATTTTAATACAAAACTATCGTATATTCTTTAAAATTGCAAGTTAAATAATTCTTCATATGTTTAATGGTATTGTAATAATTAAAAATAAATCAACCCATTTTATGGTATGTCTAAAAGCTTTTCTATTGTAACATTTTTAACAAGAAAGTTAATATGTATTTTAAAAAATTATTATTAAAATTAATCTTATTAAAAAAATTAAACCTAACATCTGTTACGTCATAATGTACTTGTGAAATGTTTTTAAAAAATGTTGTCTTTTTTTTATATTCACCATCTGAAAGGTTTTTAAAAAACTTTCAAGCTGTTAACACTTTCTTCATTCTTCGTTAATAAAAATTACACTTCAACGAACAAAACATGGGTTTTTCTTAACAAAGAAAATGATTTCTTCTTTCATTTAAATAAAATAACCAAACGTTATTTACATTCTTGGGAGATTTATTTGCTTGGGCATAATGTTAAAAATACAGATAGCGATAAATAAACGCTTCAGTTCTGCTTCTAATTAAAAAAAACCTTTAAGTAATCATTTTTATAATACCCTTTCATACTTCATTTCTATTCAGTATTAAGAACTGAATTCATTTTAATGTAACATTTTTAGTCCTAGTTATGTAAATTACGTTTATTGAATCCCCCCCCATGTTCGATTAAGAAACTCCCCCTCCCAAAAAAACACACTTGAAACAAGTAAATTCAGTTTTTCTTATTCTTTAAAAACCAATAATTATTTTCCTTAATATATCTTATACAATAATCTGGTATCTAGTGTTATTATGATGTAGAAGACAGTAATCTAGAATCGCAAATTATTAATATGGTAGGCGAAAGGAAATTCGAAATGTCTTTCAAACTGTGGAATATGAAGTGTATAGAAATAACTGACACGCTTCGAGCAGCTAGCGCTCCCACTCCACATACTGCGTAATCGGTTCCAAATAACTGACAATTAGTATTTTGAGGAGTGGTGAATATTAGCTTCATACATTATTTTTCATGGTTCAAATAATTCATACTTTAGCACAGAAGTATAATTTCCAACCAAGCCAGATAATTAATTAATTAATTTTGTAAAAAAGCAATGTTAAATTTAAGACAAAAATGTAATAAATAAATAGATGTAAATATTCAATATAGGTTATAAATAAATAAAATGTAATAATATAACAAATTCAAAGCAAAATATTAAAAAAAAAAAAAAAGTAAAAAATAAAAACATTTCACATTTAAATGCTAAAATTACGATAAAAAATGTATTTAAATTATAATTTTTAATATCAAAGTATTTTACTATTAAATGCAACAATGTTAACCGAATTTTCGGTCATGATGATAGAGAGCACCATATCACTAGATTTATGTTTATATATTTTATAAAATGACGTTGTCTCATTTAGACCCCCCAAAAAAACTATTAATTTGCTTTTCCCTTGCTTTGATTTTACTGAAATTCGAGAGCCAAGTAAATGTTAACTCTTCAATTTTCCTGGTAGTTCATAAGTATACCTGTACTAAACATGTTCTGACAACTCTTCAATTCATTGACTAATAGCAATATTACAACTGCAAACTTTCCATGAATTATATTTAAATTCCTGAAATGTTCAAACTACACCTAAAATCCCAAACTTCCTCCTTTAAACCGAATGGCAACTAAACAACCGCTCTTTTCCGCAAATCAAAATATAGTATTTCATGAATGTATGGAACTTTCAAATTCGATATAAATTTCAAGAATCAAGAACAGTACATCATCTTTAACTTCTCAGGATCACTTACAGGGATCCTAAATTCCGACTCCAAAACGTTCCAAAAGACTTCATAGGTTACTAGATACGGGCTATAGAGCCACTGTGTGATTCCGGCACCCGATGAAATCCATAGTCCACATCTAAATCTCAAAAAGTAGTTTATTTCATTTTGAAAAGTTTTAAGGCAAACATTCATAGTTATCTATTTTCTAGTTTCTTTCATTTTTTTAGCTGTATACAATTTTGCTGATAGTACTGTGATCAGAAAAACAACATTAAAGGTGGTAACTTCAGTATTATTCAGTTAGGATATTGGTTTCGTAGATGACAACATCCATTGCACGGAGCATTCAGAAGAAAATACCGATTTCATATATCGGGTCGTCAGAGCAATCTACGCTGCTTTCTCCAATAAAAGAGAACTAGTTATGTAAAAGAATGAAGCCTGAAGAGGACAAGTGCTACCCTCGATGAAGTCGATGCAGTTAGCGACTGTTTTGAACACGGCCCATAGCAATCATCACTCTTTGTGGTCTTGGACTGAACTTACCAAAACCAATTATTTGGAAAATTTTAATTCAATGTTTTATGACCGACACCTTTTTGCGAATTCAGTAAGAACCTCGAAACCGACATGCTAAAATATCTCTGTTGAGGACTTGGCAGATGACAGTTAAGTGACCAAATTAAGTGAAGGAAGAACATTTGTAACTGTTTGAAAACAAAATTAAAAAAACATTTATAGTTTTATGATATACTTTTCATTTTCAAACCTGTAATACTTTTTTGAAACACAGTGAATTTAAACTCGGTGATTCTTTTGTCATCATCCCACATATATTCGCCATCCTTACATTTTATCACGATATTTTTAATATGCATTTTATTATAGCTACAAAGGAGCGAGCTAATTCGCTTAGGTTTTCGGACCAACAGGAGCTTTCCCTTGTTCATATTGCCAGGAAGGGTTTCACGGCTCTAATCTAGTCACCTCCCGTAAGTTCGAGGGGAAATGGATTAGAAAAAACAACTGAAACTTCGTTCATCTCTGACAACGTATGGACCCGATTTTATATGCAAGAGGAATCAATGCAATGACTACTACTATAAACTTTAAACCTAGTTTTAAACAGTTCGATATTTCTAGGGCTGAACTTTTGACAAAATATATAATCATAACAAGACTTACTGTGTTCAAAAATAACAAACGCGCTTTCTTATTAACATTAATTATGCCATCGAGACGCAATAAATATTCACTTTAGAAAAGTGTAGCGGCAGCCTAGTAATCAAATTGCCGTCGTTTTCTTTAAGTCGAGGTTTCATTCCCTGATGTATCTAAAGACCCGCCGTGTAAAGACTGATGCACGTTAAATCTGGACGAGGTCCTATGTACTCCAGTTGACGTGATGTGGAAGTTTAGAAAGTGAGGTGCCAGCTCAGATATCGTCCTCGTGACTTCGCAGAATTCCAAAATTACAAGGTCCTTCCAAAAAACCTAACTTGTTGCTTTTTAAAGGAACGTTAATAAAACAATCATAATCATGTAAGAACGATCGTAATGTTCAGAGACATTATACATATTTAGAATAAGTACCATCAATTTGAATTGCCGATGTGCATCTTTACACATCGCTTCCAACTCAGTTTCGCAAGTTAAGTGTAACCGCCTCCAGAAATGAGAATGATATTCATTCCGTAATACAGCTATATTCATTCCGTATGCATATCACACCACGATTTTTCAGCATTTTTGGAGTTATGTAGGCTATTCGCGAAAATTATATTCAATAACATCTGGAATTATTTTCTGATTTTATTTTTAAATTTAAAACTCCTTTCCAATCAATTGAAACGTGATCTAAGCAAATAAAATGAAGATAGAATGAGTAATGAATAGATTTAAGGATAGTAACAAGTGAGCGAAACAGAATTAAAAGTGAGATCGGATAGCAGATAGTGTGTAATCGATAGATGTTAGTAAATTAGAATTTATAATGATTTACAGCAGCTGATCTTCTGTAATTAAAATCAATTAGAGAAGTGATTCCAGGTTCGAGTAAGTGGTAAAAGGAATCGAATGATTACAGTATTCCAGATGTGATTCTCTCGAAACGGGTAAGTTGGTAAGCTAGAGCTTAGCTGCATAATTCTCAGTTAAGATTCATGAGATTTGGGGGTTCATTGAGAGAGAGAGGGTCCTTGTACAATCTGTGAATAAAGTTAATAAAAAGTTTTTATATTTTTCTGACGTCTTTCAAATGGAATTGTGATTTGTTTGTTATTTAATTAAACTTCATGATGTCTGGAGAGTTCTAGAATTAGAAGGAGGCATTACACTATAATATTCGATTTTTTTTCTGATTCTCCCGAGCGATCAATCTACCGTATTGTACAAATGGATATATTTCGTGTTTAGGGTGATTGTCTTTATAGTTTTGTTAACTTTGAAGTTAACTATCTTTCATAATTCAGCTCCACAGCCATCTTCAAGTGTAATTAAATAGTCAGTAAGTTAACAAATCCCTATAGAAGAGACGTCAAAGAAAAACACAGTTTATTATTTATCAACACATAATATGCAAGATAGCTCAATAGAATCCCTCTTAACTCATTTAATCTTAGTTTATATTATAATGAGAATGTCTTAGCTTACGATATAGACCATCCCGCTTCAAATGTTTCTTGCTTATAAAACGTTAAACTCCTATTACTGAAACTAGAAATCGCTTCTAACGTTTCTCAATATAACGATTAATTACGATGATTCAATTCTATTTACAATCTATGAGCTGGTAACTATTATCTGTTAACTTTTTATTCCTTTAAAAATTATATTTCCCTTTTATACCATTATATCCCTAAATCAATTAATTACACTTCTTATTTCAATCTAATTTATCCAATCACGTTTCACTTCGTTTGGGAAAGAGTTCTTATATTTTATGCAATTTAAATTACCGAAAATTCCACCCTTTATTGAAGAGGAAATCACAAATAGCCAACGACACAACTTTAAATTCTTATTTCTTATTTAATTGGGGTACTAAAATGGTTTAAGTTCATTAGTATTGTAATAGTAGCTCTTCAGCATCTAAATATATTCCGAATATATGGTGTTTCAAAAATATATACTTGTGTCATTGGTACACAAAAATACAGTTTTTCTATTTTACCACCTTCTAATTTAGAAATAGAGTGGTAGAGGAATGAGTTCTGAGTAGTTTTTCTTTTCTAATGACAAATATAAAGGTTTATCACCCAAAGGTCATCACAAGAAAAACTTTAAATTTTTTTTTATGTTTAAATATCAAATTCTTTTACAAACAAGCTACTTTGTAAAATTTGTTGCACAAAACAAACTGCAAGCTACTTATGGTTCTCTTTTAAAAAGAGAAATAAATCTTAACTAGTGTCCTTTGAATACGGTTTACGTTTTTTCAGTTAGAATAATGCTGCAATAGTCTGTGTATATTCTTTTTAATTTCGCCAGGGAAATGTTTAAATTGATGTTTAAATTGATGTTAAATGATGTACGCCAGCGAAATGTTTAAAAAAAAAAGAAAATGATTTAAAAAAATCATTTTCTTTTTTTTTTATTCTTTTCTTCCAATATTTGATACAAATTCATATTGCAAAAAAAATCTTTCCTTACAAGAATGCATTTAGTAACAAGCAATGGAAGATTTTTATTTTCAATTTCAGAGTCTCGTCTGATTAATTTGATTTTTTTTCATTTAATGAAATAATTTTAAATTTCCTAAATTAATTTTAATTTAGGAATTTAATTAAAGTAAATAATAATTAATTAAAGTAATTTCAAAAAAAAAAAAATTCCTTGTGGGAAGTTTTTGATCTCAAAAAATATTTTTAAACTCGAAATAACATTTTAAGAAGATAATCTTAAAAATATTTTCATTGAATAACTAATTTAATATTTGAAACCCAGGAATTAATCTAATTTTACAAATAAAAAACACGCATTGACTAAGTTTTCAGATAAATTTTTTGGTACACTAAAATAAAAAAAAAAAATTCAAATAACGAGAGAGAGAGAGAGAGAGTAAGACAGACCGACAAATAAGTATTGAATTTTTTTTCTAAAATCATGGAGGGCTAAAAATTTAAAGAAACCATGATAAAGATAAAAACAATATTAAAAATTTCAAAATTACCTGTAATGCTCTTCAAAGAAAAATATACCTAAAACACAGTAATTATTTATATTTGAGTTTTAATATATTTTCACAATAATGAATTGTAAATTCTTATATCTTAAATTTAATCTATGTGAATATGAAATATGTTCAGCTTTAATGCACTATCTAATGGCTTCATATGTATTTAAATGTCTGAGTGCTTTTCAATTTTTCTGACATATATAAGGAAACACAACAAAATAAATTTATTGAATAAAGACTTAGTGCTAGTTTAAAAATATTACTAAATATTTTTATGTAGTAAAAATGTAACTGTGACGTATTCAACAAGAAAAAAAGAGTATATTTTTAAAATGCTTAAATAATCTTAGCCCTTTAAAATCAAACGCAATTAAAATCCTGTTTTAACATTGGGATACTTTTTTAATTACACATTTACTAATGTGAAGAAAATTCCTTAGATAAACATAAGAAATTATGCGACAGCAACTAATAATCTTTAATCGTATTTACGTATGAAAGTCCTGTGCTAAAATCACTGCATTTAAATATTTAAAATGTTGTAGGGTACTTATAAACATAACGTACTAAAATAACATAATTATTTCAGTACTTAGACAAGAGCTAATTTTTAGTTAACTAACTTTTTAAACTAGGCATAACTAGAACATAATTACTTCAATAGTTGAATTTAAGAAAACTTTCAGATTTTTAAATGTGATTGTGTGTTCAAATTTCCATAACTTTTAACACAGATATTGTCCAGTGTTTAAAATTTACAAGTGTTTATCAAAAATTAAATTGAATTAACTCTATTGGAGATAATTTCACTTAACAATGTAGATATAGTATATTTTTAGAAAAGTGTATCCAATTTTTAAAACAAAACACACATTTCGATGAAACCGATATTTCAGATACTTTTCACGATCGTATGGCATGTCTTCATAGAAGTTGTGACATTGGGCTATTCGCGGTTTCTCTTCACTAACCTTGGGGACTTTCAATTGAGATTGATTGCTTTCACTAAACAACCTTTGCCCAACCAAAAATGAAACATGATGCATAAAGTTAGTATGTAAAGTATATAAGAATGAAGTGAAGTGTTAGGTTTGGAAATATATAAACTACATCTGAAGGAGGATCTGGGAGGTGCTGTAGGTGAGATGAGGTGAAGCTGAAGTGTTAGATAAGAGAAAGGAGGAATTAAAGTTACAGTGGATGGTTCGAGTAAGGATTGCTGCAGAAAGATTTTGTCTAGTGTTTTCAACAGTTGTTCCAGAGTTTGAGTTGCAGTCGAGGAAGGACTAGCGGTAAGAGTTTGTTAGATTACAATTGGTGGGTTGAATTAAGGTGTTAAAAAGCTTACTCTGGAGAGCGTAGCCATTTGTGTCATAGTAAATATATGCTAATAAATTGTGAAAGTTGTTTTGGTGGTTTTATAATTATTTGTGTCGTAGTGCTTAATAATAGAATCTAGTGATGGCACAAGAGGACGCCCGAGTTGGACGGTCATCACAAAGTTAATAGAACATTTTCCCTTCCTTATTTAACCCTACTGTAATCTTAAAGTATATTTAAATAGTAAAAAAGTTCTTGTCTCTAACTGAAGATACGAAATAGCAGAATAAATCATTTTATTAACTAACAAAGAATGCGAAAAATCACTCTCTTTCGAATCCTTCTTAACTAGGTTAGTCTTAGTTTATATTCTAAGAACAAAGTCTTACCTTACCAAACCACACGTTTCTTGTTTACAACAGATTCATTTCTTATTACTCGAACTATGAATTACTTCAATATAAACTTATAACTTTAATGATTCAAACCAATTGACAAATATCTTATCAGACTTTTATTATTCTCTATTTGCCCTCTTCTTCCCTTCAATTCTATTTCACTTTTATATCATTATCTCGAATTAAACTCATTATACTGCTTATTTTCATTCATTTATCCTATTTACGCTTCACTTTGGTCAAAAGGAAATTGCAATTGTATGCAGTTAAAATTACAAAGAATCTTCGATGCTAGTGAATATAAATTCACGAAATTTCCCTCATTACTAGTTTTTCTATTCTATTTCTATTGATTCACATACAATATATCCATAGAATCAGAAAAAAACTCACCATTTTAAAATGGCAGAACTAAAAAAATGTAGAACTTGGAGCTTTTTGAGAGATCTCAGTTGCGTTTACTAAATAGTTAGAACTATGTTTAAGAATACACATAAATCTCATATTCTTTGTAATATTACTTAGCTAGGTCATAAAATAAATACTATCAGATAAAAACAATTATAACTCGAAAATCCTGATATTAAAATAAGCATTCTACATTCATTAACACTTTAAACGAATGAGACATCGGCATTAATTATTTTTTATTTTTATTTTTCATAAAATAATGAAGTGCATTGAAAGCTCATACATCTGAATTTCTGGTCTACTCCTTTTTGAGCTTAATAAGTTAAATACAGTTAGAAGAGAGTATTTGGTCCCTTAAAAAATGTAATTTTAATACATTTAAGGTATTTTCGTGAAAATAATTTTTAAAAAACTGTTAATTAAATATACATGATAGTTTTATAAAAAATATTCGTTGCTACAGGGAGAATGTATGTAGAAAATAAAGTGAACTTTTTTCCAGAAATATAAAGAGCATTAATTTAAAGGAAAAATGTTATAAATACAATTGCGAAAGAAGCCTCTATTATGTTAAACTTTGTTTGTAAATTTTAAAGAAAAAATACTTATAGAACTAATATAAATTTTTTGAGTACCCCGTCTTATGTCATGAATTTCAAGCAACTTTACTTTTAACAGTATTTTTTAGTACATACCATTGAATGGCATATGAAAGAATAAATATTTCCAGGCATTGGATCAGAAGATCGTAAATAACAACGTGTACAATTCAGATTCGTGGATTTTTAAATGAGAATTGAGTAAAAGCTCTTTCAGCATTATGAACACGTTTCCAGATCGTAAAGGATGTGATTACTTTAGCCATATCCATCAAATATATTCCCATAAACTATACATTCAAATATAAATATTTCGGAGATTTTCCATAAGGAAAGTTCTTCAAACATGCTTTATTAAAGCATTTTATATGTACTTTATAATTTTTTTCGTTAAAAGTACCAGAAATGGAACGTGATGACCTCAATAGTTTTGAGTTGTCCGTGACTAAAGTTTTAGTTTATGTGGCTTTATACTCAGTGGTTACAATAGAAAATTATGGAAGCATATTTCTTCCTAATAGAAGAATTACATATTATAAGAATGGAAAAAAGTAACAAAAATAAATCTTCTAAGAGGGTAATAAAAATAAATTTTGCAGGTCACACAGATATTTAATCATGGGATTTTAGATATCTCTTTCGGTAAAATACAACTTGGTTAAAATGGGTTATAAGAGATGAAATGACTTCATTTTCGCAGGAATCTGCTAAGGATCTGATTGAAGTATTTAACTTATAAACAAACATAGATATTTTTTGAAATTTTTTCAAAATAAAAAAATGATAATAGAAAACATAATAGTTTTATAGGAAGGAAAAGTGGTTATTTTTATTTTCGATTTAATGTTTATGAAAAGATTATTTCATAAAAAAGCTGTAAGTTGCTAAACATTATTTATTGCTTCTAAATTTGAGCCAAACTCAACCTATTAGGTTTGCTAAAATGGTTTTGTTACTCTATAAGGTTTTAGTATGAGTAGTTTCTTTTTATAAAATATATTTCAGTCGTGGAATTTTTTTTTTGTTTTTAATTATAAATACGCGGTTTTAAATCTTAATTTAATTAAATGTGGAAAAGCACAAATATTAGTCACCATATATTTTTTTTATAAAAACATTCCTTAAGTAATTATTTTATTTATATATAATCCACTTGTGTGTTAAAACATAGAAACGTTTGAAAGGAATTATGTTTATAGGTGATTATCCCTTTTTCTACCTAAATTCATGTCCAAGTTCTGAAAAGAATTTGAGCGAAGCAGAATTTAATATTTACTAGCATACTTTATCTAGCATATTTAAAATTAATATTTAGTGTTTATCAATAATATTTATAATAAAAATTATCTGAACTGGACAATTTTTTACTTATAATTATCACACTCTGTAATAATATCCTTGACTTTTACAAACTTACTCCAATTTACGAAATTGATCAAATTTAGATTCCCAAGTAAGTAACCTTTGTTGTTATTTATTAATATTTCGTTTGTGTATTTCCTCTATTAGAGCTTGAATTAAAAGCTATTCTACTTATAGTATCTTTTAAAAGTACAGAAATATTTTTTACTCGTAATTTATGAAGAGTATTATTTTAATGGCATGTCATAATTGTACTGATTTATTTTTTGCATTTTTTTTAACATAAACCATGTTCATAGTTTTTTAAATGAAAAATGTATTAATTTGATAACTTCGTCATTTTTAAATACTTTTTTGAATTATGTTTTACTCTATAATCAGACATATTCCAATTTTCACATATGGTAATCTCTAATTAACTAGAAAACTTAAGCAAGCATTTCGTTCTCTTGTTACCAAATTCATTAGCTGATGTCCTTAAGTTTAACATTTTGGAAAAATTATATATATACATTGAGGATGAATTAAAGTAAGAATCTTATTGAAAGAGTTAACGAATTGAGAATAAGGAATTTTTTTAATAAATTCTTAAGTATTTAGAAAGCAGATATTCTTTATTTTATCAAATGCTTAAAATGATAAACACAATAATTATTCAGTAAATAACTCAAAGAGTTATATGTATAAAATAATTAGATTTTATAAGGCTTACATGTATTTATAAATTTGTGAACAAAGTTCGTTGGTAGAGATTTTCACTATTCAGACACTGAAAATAAGTTTCTTAATATACTCTGTATATTCAAAGCATTGCAGACATTAAAATGTTTAGTGCCTCTTTTCTCGAAATTGTTCTACCTTATTTTCTAATTCTTTCATTATACAAGTTTTGAAAAGCCAGTCTTAAATAACAAAAGCATGCTTTTCCTTTAATTAATTCGATTCTTGGAAATAATTAGTTTGAGTAACTGGAAATCACTCACTTTTATTTATTGAAATTCTGCGAAAGAAGCAAAATATTAAAAAAGATCATCAAGTTCTTACTTGGACTTTAAGAGAAAACTTTATCATCACAGATCAATTTCGATTCATTAAGAAATAAACTGTTTAAAAAAATGATAACATACATGTATTTATAATGCTTACATGTAATTATAAATTTGTGTACAAAGTTCGTTATTAGTGATTTTATTCTTGTATTTTCACTTTTCAGATGTTTCTTTAGAAAATAAGCTTCTTAATATACTCTGTTTATTCAAAGCATTACAGACATTAAAATGTTCAGGGTCTCTTATTTGAAACCTTTACACCTAATTTCCTAATTCTTCATTTTAAAAGTTTTGAAAGGCCTGTCTTAAACAACAAAAACACACTTTTCCTTTAATTAATTCGATTCTTGGAAATAATTAGTTTGAGTAACTGGAAATAACTCCCTTTTTTAATTGAAATTCTGTGAACGAAATTAAACATTAAAGAATAACATCAAATTCTTTAACTTGGACTTATAGTTATAACTTTATCAACTTCGTACAATTTCTACTTATATTAAAGTACACTCTTTAAGAAAATAGATATTTATCATGCATTTAACTGAACTGTTATCGATTTCTCTTTCTATTCTTTCGGGCAGTTAATATAAAATTAAAGATGAAAGCTTATAAATAGAATTCTGATAAAATTTATATTTTGAATCGTAGTTTAATGGCCTATAGAGGTTTAATTTTTGTTTTATCAAAATTTAACGATTAAATAAAGAAATAGGACATCTCAATAACTTACTCAATTTTCTATGAAGCAGGAAATAATTGACATCAACTTTAATCAATGAAAGTAAACTACCTTAAAGTGTTAATGGATTGATAAATTATTATTTTGAATAAAATATTAAATTAATCCTGAAACATAATTTTATTATTATGAATGTCTATTTTTAAACGTACCTAATATCTCATCTTAAAACTCTAGTTTAAGTGTAAAATTTCTTTAAGTTCTGCTTATAAATTTTTGATTCGGGAGAAGGTTTTCCAAAATTATTTATGTTCAACACATTTTAAATATTATTTTACAACAAATGTCAGATTTTCTTCTGATTCTAAAAACACCAAAAAATTGAAGAAAGTAGTATTACTTAAAAATATGTATATATAGCTAAAAATATGAAATAAATAAATTGCAACACATATGTCTATTTATCTGCTTTGTATATCATTTGAATAAACATTAAAATTCGAAATTTTATGTGAATATTTCCAATAGTTCAGAAATTATTACATTTTGAAGTGAAAAATTGCAATCACGTAGATGTTAAAAGGGTCATTAGTTGTTTGGGGAGAGGAGCTGCATTATATTATAGTTTTTAATTGACGATCGTGACGAAAAATATTATTACACATATGTGTAAAGTGAAATTCAAAAAGTTTTTAAAAGGACAAATTTACATATACGTAAAATTTTAATTTATATAGTTATTAACTAAATAATTATTGTTACCAAGTAATTATTATTATTAAAATAAATAAAATTCATCAAAACTTCTTTTTGAGATAGTAGCACCGAATTAATTCCCACATGGCAGCTTTTCGAGAATGTAACACATCGAGATGGAACTCGAGTTACAGTCAAGTGTTCTCCAGCATTTTCAAGGGTATAACATTTTAGATCGCCATAATAGTGCTGTGTTTGATTTCCTAAATGAGGGCACAAATTTGTAACCAACCTACAGCCTCACAACCAAAGTCGTATAGAATGATCTGAATGCAAAACTTTCCTCTTGGTACTCCTGAAACAACTGTACTATTTGACTGAGAATGAAAAGACATTACAATGACCTCCAGAAAATATATTGATTTTGAGTTAGAAGTATTTAATTATATCATATATGTATAGCTATTTACAGATGTGATGTGGAGCTCTTGCTGAGCCTCAACCTTTATCTGCTTCTGGTCGGCAAATCTTTCTCATCTCATCAAAATCCTGCCAAAATATTTAAGCAATCTAGAGATGTTGATATCTTGGGAAACATACGTAGCTTTGACTGTTCAGATGCATGAGGCACTCGGCATTTTATGAGCTTAATTAAGTAGAAAATGGGAACAGTTAGATAGAGAGAAAAGTCAAAACATGCTATTAATGTCGATGTTGGCAGAGAGAGACATAGACAGGAAAAGAAGGCTGTCTCGTGATAAAAACTTGGATGGAGATTCCGTGCAACGTTCGGTATCGAAGAGAGGGTGTAGTTGCATTAGGCAATCACTTTGCTGAAACTTCTTCAACCAATGCGGTTTGAATAGTTTGAAGTCGAATAATTTTTGTTCGTACTCATCAAGTGCATCGTGTAATGGTGAATAATTTTGCTTCGAAGAACCCCGATACTCATATTACTTTCCCTTATGCATTCATTAATTTTAATTCTTTTGCCTCAATTTTCCACCATTTGACAACATTAGAGTTGTCTCATAATCTGGTGAATTACATTTGGTAGAGTAAACTGAGTTCCGTCTCATTGGTTACAAATCGCCAAAGGCTGTCATATGGAAATTCTTTAATTTACGTTTATTTCACGAATATGTGTAATAATATTTTTCATTGTTGAAAGTGAATATCCACGATATAACACTTAATTTCAGAGAATAGGGTCTCAAAACTGTTATTTTTCTTGCTCTGAGGTAATATTTGGAAGATTCTATGAGATTATGAATCATCGGCCGCATCTTAGAAGCTGTGCAAAGTGTGAATTATTCAAGAGAACAGCATTTAGATTATGGAAGTAATTGGAACTTGAGTAACCCACAGAATCTCTGTAATCTGGCTTATCCAAGGTCAAAAATGTATAACACCTGCATCTGAAGATCAATAAATTCCAATAACTTTCCGTAGTGACAGGAAATCTACTACTCTGTAATTACGTTTAAGGTTAGCAACTGCCATTATAATGGTTTTAACAAAGAAAGCCGTATACAAAAGACTTAATGAAAAAGTGTTTTATGACAAAAAGTCAAAGACATGGGTTTCATTGTCAGAATAGCAATTCCTTTGTTGGTGGAAAGAGCATTTGAACTGGAAGAAACAATAATGGAACTATATTCTCTTTACTTTTCAATCAATGTTTAGTTTAACAACTGTTTCTAAAGTTATTTATATCTGGAGGGAGCCAGGAACACACAAAGTTGTCCTTTGAGCAACAGGAAATGTGATAGTGATGCGATGCAATACTGGAAACATCGAATGAAATCAAAAATCCTTTTTTCAAGATTTTTCAGAGTTGCATATACATCTGATTTATTATTCATAGACGTTACTGCTCTTCCACATCGAGCAAATCTCGTTGAAAAATTCATTTAAATTCAAACCATTAAGTGAATATTGTGACCAGCTAAATTTTCTGATCTGAACACAAGAGGTGGCTACCTTGAAAAAACAACTGCTCAGGAATATCTTTCTCCTAGAGATATAAATGCTCTAAGAATCGCACTGCTGGAGAAGTGAAACTTGGACCCCAAAATGGATTTAAAGACAATACTGCCATCATTAAATCACATTGTGACATGTGTGTTCAAGTCAGTGGTGATCATATACCATAATTATTAAATTCAAAAGCCTCATTTTTTCAGATTAATTATTATATTTTCCCCATATACTCCTTGTCACATAATTTTGCAATTTTATTGTTTTAGTCTGTAGTTTTATATCCTATAAATCATTCTTAAACTTTTCTCTTTTACTGAATGTGTCCTAATGTTATGTACCATTCTGTAAGAATTCATTAAATTGTAATTCACAGTTTTTGAGGAATTAATAATTTAAGACATGTAAAAATTGATTTTGGTCGTAATTGCATTTTATTTAATGTTTATCTATTTTAACAGCATTTAATGAAATGCTAAACTGTCGTTTTAAGATTCGTAAATTAAATTGGCTTCATTTATCTGTCTTAGATAGATTTGAGGTACCCCAGCAGGACATATATAATTTTAAATAATTCTTTTCAGTATTTCATTCAAAAAACAAATACCTCATAGAATGAAATTCGACACAATATATGGGCTATCCAATGCTTAAAAATTTAATTTAATTTGTTTAATACAATTTAAAGAAATGTTAAAAACAAAATCTAACATATTAAAAATTTACAAACTTTACTGAAATAATAATATTAAATTAAATTTTAAAAACGATAAGGGAAAATACTTTTTTAAAATACCAGAAAATCGCCTTTTAATTAGGATGTTTTCATAATTATAACAAATTGTCTGTATAAACTTGCAACCATTATTTCGGCTTGTTGATGGAAGTCCAATTCAATACCTTTATACAACAGCAATCCAAAATTTCAATTTTTGCATTTATTTAGGGTGAAAAATATATGAAACAAAGTTTTGTAATAATTTCTCATTGAATTAAAAAGTAGTATATTTAGTGAAATGTAAGTTAATTAAGCTTATGAAGCGTAACACATTTCACAAACGCAGAGCAAAACAAACGAATACAAGACTTGTTTACATTGGCGGGTATCACGTGGTCAAGATATCGGGTGATCGTGACGTCACATGAATTTAGTCCATTAAGCTTTTTAAAATATGAGAAAAATGCATTTTAAGTCTTGAACTACACAAAGTTACAATTGACCCAGACAAAGTTACATTACGAGTAAAAGAAAACCCATTAAAAATTAATTAACCAGTTAATTTATATTTTATGAGGCTTATAAATAATATTGGTATTTTCAGAATAATAATTGAGCAGACTTGCTTACGAATGTAGGTAAGCCTTTGATCGAAGGATGTTTTTATTTTCATGTGTTGCACTTGAAATGGCGGAAGGCTATTGGTATCCAACCTCGAAGCCTTAAAAATATCCAAGTAACGGAGATGAACACCTGAAGCCCCCTACTCAGCTAAAACACTTATGGACTAGAATACTTAAAGTGTAACTTAAGTATTGTCCGTGTCAAGTATCCGATATCCGATTTAAGTATCCGATCAAGTCCGTTGAATGGAAGCTTTTCAAAATTCGGATTTTTTGAAATTAATCTCACTTAAGTCGCTAATCTCTCGTTAAGCCGCCAATCTCACATAAGCCGTTGTTGTCAACCAATTATTAAATACCTTGAAATGTAAAATATCGTGTAATTATTTTCTCCATTAGCGATAAAAGTTTGATAATGTCTCAATATTAACCCGTTCACTACCAGCGTATCACATTTGGTACGCTCGTGGTGGCTCTCCTGTGCCCAGCGTATCACAATAGATACGCTTAAAAAGAACGTTTTATTTGATTTTTTTAATATTACTAGATGGTGTTACATTACCCCGAAATCTATATAGATAGATTATTTGAAATGTTGACCTTGGTGATATGGGCTTGGATTTCACTTCTGGGTATCAGGAAGAGGGGGTTACTGTTAAAAGCACATATTGCGACGTGGCTCTTTAAACGTAATGACATGATTTAAAGCGTGCACTTGCTTTCAGTTTACTTTTTCCTTTCTTGCTTGCTTCTTAGAAGTTCGAAGGAGAATTTATGGCCTTTTATGAGGGTTAGGGTTTTGGTAGCAGATGCTCTCAGCTCTTCATTTCATTTAGTTGGTTTTTATTTGTAGCAACAGTCATGATGAAAAGAAAGTATTTATTTGATACTGATATTTGCGAAATAATGAATGAATCTGACAGTAATGTTAACGAAAATAATCCAAATCAGTAAATAGACATTAAAGTTAAAAAAAGGGGAAAAAAAGGACTGAGATGTGCCCTTTGCTCAAATTCTTGCGTGAAGCGTCAGAATATATATGTAAGACATATGACGTTGGACTGTGTATTTTTTTTTATATAAATATACCATACAGCAAAATAAGATTTATCTTTTATATCTATATATTTCATGTAATGGTACATCATTACACCATGAAATTTATATAACATATATAAATATATTTTGTATTTACTTAAAAGTATGATTTTTTATGTAATTTTATGTATAAAACATTCACTTTTCGATTAAATCTTTTTTTCTTTTGTATATATTAAGTTTAATGCATTTTAAATAAGATATGTCAATACCAAAATATTTTAATGAATAGTTGATTTTAGAGAAATTATTTTCACGAATTAGGCTTAGTATCTAAAATCGTCTGTGCACAGAGTGACACTCCATGGTAAGAAGCCGCGGGCCCAGAGATGCACTTCTTTTTTCTCCCTCTGGTAGCGAAAGGGTTAAATGCTTGATAAAATTAGAAAAATGTTATTAGAATTCAGATAAAAAACATTGATTGCATGAGTGAGTTTTATAATTTGTTTATGAAGCAGCTTTATTTTTTTCAACTTAAATTCTTAAAAACTCTCTTTAGATAATCTCTAGGAAGGAAAAATAACGGCCGACTTACATTAGTTAATATTAACAAATATTGAACAAAAATTAGCTTACACTAACGGAGTTATAGAAGAAGTTCATATCTTTAAGAAAAAAATTAATTCTCTGAAGGTGGGGCATGTTTTTTTTATTAATTTCCAGAAAAACACTTTATTTTAATAAAGAGGACTGAGATAAACGTCATCAAGCTATTCAGAATTCAATAGCAGTTCTTGTTTAAATGTGTTAATTATTTTCATTTGACAGGAATATTTTATAAGCATGTAGATATATTATACGAAATATAATTAAAATTTGAAATACATTTGCTGTGAAAAAAAAGGCCAATATTACATTGTTCATATGAGATATTCATTTGGCTTGGATAGAATTCATATATTTTCTGCATCGAAAAGTAGAGTTCTACTTGTTTTTAAGAGTTGTTTTTTTTTTTGCGCGCATAAAATATTGAATTTTTCTATGAAACTATAATTGATTTTCAAAAACCGTTTCCGTCGTCAATACGTTTTGTAAAAAGAGTTTCCAGAATTCTTTAGAAGCGTGGAAAAGATATCAGAATCGATACTCGATATATAGGATTTCGAGAGGAAAGAAATCATAAAAACCGATACTTATCGGAGATCTCTGATTTTCGTGTTGAAATAATTGTTATAAAAATATTGGGGTCTGGTATCGGCAAGCAAGAGTTTCAGGCATGATCGATCGTCTGAGAATTTTACTCAATATTCATTGCAAAAATTTGTATATCTTTGACTTACTAAAATTTTATTGGGCTAAATCACTTTGAACTTTGTTTAGAAAGTTGTGAAATGAAGAATTGCAGTTATTAAATTGAATTATTTTATTTTCTTACTAAAGGGAATAATTAAAAAAAAAAACTTCATTTGTGTTTTAAAAGTACTTTATTTTAATATTTTTTAACAAATCAATTAATTCACATTCCTACTTATTTCTACAGATTTACCTTCCAAAATATTTTTTTTTCTTTCTAAATAGCTCCTAAAGTAGCAAGAATCCACTACTCCTCAATATTTAGTTCATCTTTGCTATAATAAAGGAAAGAAAGTAAGGCTGTAATGTTTTTCGGCTTTTAAGCGAACCGATTTCTTTCCCCGAGTCTTTTCTTGATACACTTTTTCATTTATTCGTCTGCATTACAGCAAATATTAGTGCCCTTCAAGACTTTCAGAGTTTCCAAGATACACAGTAAAAAATTTATTTAATAAAGTAATGGCCACAAGACATAAAGGAATTTCTGTGTGCTGCCAGTAATAACTGTCTTCTCCTGCTAAAATGGACATCCGCTCAAAAATAACAGAAAATCGAAGTTCCCTCTAAAAACAAACGAGTTCGGATGATGGGAAAATACTTCATTTCCACTTTTTAGTTGCTTTTCGAAAGTCGAGGATAAATTTACGGAACGTGAGATCGTTTCCTGTAAGAGGAAATGGAGCAGTAGTGGGTATAGAGTAGGAAGTAGTTTTTATTTATTGGTTTTTCGACTTGAAAAATAAGTTAGTGAACAGTAATATTTATTTTTAAGGTAATATAAATTGCTGGAAAAAATGTGCAGTGCCTTAGAAATAAAAAAAAAAAAAGTTTGTGATGTTGGGCTATTCGCGAATATTCTTTTCACCAACTTCAGGGAACTTTTGGTCATTTGAATTGCATAAAATAAGAATTTATTTCCAAACAAAGCGAATCATTAGGTGATATTTAAACGAAATAGAATTGAAAGAAAAAAAGAAAGGAATTAACTGATAACGGCAAACTGATAAAAGTTTGTAACTTGGATTGAATCTGTATAATTAATAGTTTGGATTGAAGCGAATCCTAGTTAGTTGATGAGCTAATACTTTATAATTAGAATATAAACTAGGATTCGAGAGACGGAACGATCTTGGATATTTTATACTACTCTTACGTATCTTCAATTAGACGTTTTGAATTTATCAACTGTTTAATTAAATTTTAAGATGGTTATACAGCTTAATAATTAAAAATATATCAAATATTGAGTTCATTTTCTTATTGTAATCAGGTATATCCTCTAGAATGTACAGTTTCATATTTTTTACCTAAGTACACTTTTCAATATATATAATCTTTGATAAATTCATTATATTATTTATTTTTCTAATCTGTTACTGCAAATTTGTGCTTTCTTGTGGTAAAAAAGTTAAAAGAAGTATTCTTTCATTTCAATTTATTTCAAAAGAATATGACATATTTTAAATATTTAATTCAATTGAAAAAGTTTAAATTTCAATAGATAATAGTGATTACCCTCTGTTATTGTGATAAATTCAAACAACACTTATGGATATCAAACATAAATTACACAAAAAATTGAAGAAACTATTTTTAAATAAATGTATTGGTTTTCCTGCATATAGTTCAGTATTCATATTCATAAAGTCACATTTTTTGAGTAAAATATAAAAATAAATAACATCTGTTTAGTGTTCATTACCACTAAAAGAAAAATTATATTTTTAGTTGCGTTTAAAAGCTAACGTCGTAGGTGGGAGATATTTTGGTACTTTATCCATTCTTTTCAATTCTTTTATTATTAATTATAGATGGCTTACATTATTATTTGTATTTATTAGCAACCCAGGGGGCTATTGTTTTATATGGATCCCTTTTCGCGTACCAGATCACTTTTAATTTTTTTTATTTTTTGCTTTATTTTAATCACATTTAGATTAAATAGACTCAATTTAATAATTTATCGTTTCCTTTAATTTTAATACTGGAAAAATTAATTTTGTCTATTTCTCGATATTTAATCGTTTACTTTAAATCTTATGTTTAATGGAGTAATTTAATGATAATTCTTTAAAAAAGCACACATTGGGTGGCAAATCTATGCTTTGCAAAACTTTGCATAGAATATTTTTATTTGATCTTGTTTAATCTGCCTGAATTGTACAGGCTGATTAAGTTTTTATAGTACAGATATAATGCTGAGATTGTTTATTAACGTCGCTCTGAGACGTAGCGCAAGGACAAGTGGAAGAATGCTCAAGGAAACCGAACTCATCTAAAGAGCTTAGAGTTTCGAACCAGTCCCCTGGGAGAAATTCACCTCCACACTCGGCATATATTGGTAAAAAGAAAAAAAAAAGTTACACCAATAAAGGATAAGAGAAATAACAGGAGATTTTAGAGCAAAAAACAAAAAAAAAATTATTTCGAAATTCAAAAGAAAATATTAGCTTTTATTTTCTTTTTGAATTTCGAAATAAAAAATTTTTCTTTTGTTCTAACGTATCCTATTATTTCTCTGATCCCTTAATGCGTTTACAGAGTGTGACGTCACTCTTCAAATATTTCCAATTTTCCTTTCAGATACTTATTGAGGCTGAATTTAGTTTTTAAATAAAATTCGGAAGCATTTAAATGACAACTTAGATGCACACCCATAAATGGGGAATTACTCAAATATTTCTGGTTCAAAATCTGAAAAGAATGCTATTAGAAATATATAGGTATAAATACCTAGGCTTCCCTCACCTAAATGAGCCAAAAAAAAAAATAGGATCCAATTCTGGTATATTTAAGAAATTTAGGTTTTGTTGTAAAGTGCAATCGACCAGAAAATCTCCTCTAGGATCAGTATCTAGGCTTACAGCGTCTTATATCATGTTTTTTTAGGGAATCAACTTCCTGAGTTACGATTCCAGTAACTGCACCGCCTCCTCATCGACCAAACTGATAGCCGAACTGCCCTAACTTATTTTATTAATTTTGGTTATGTTAAACGACAAATTCTAAGTTTTGAGGTTACTTTGGTTTTAATAGAATCAAAATTTTAATCAGTGGGAGTTCGGACAATCACGAAACTTAGGAGCCAACGTTATTGACGTGAAAGTGCTGAAGAAGGTGAAAGAGTTGCCATGACCTGAGAATGCGTCGGTTTGAAGGAAGTAACTACCGTTTTAGAAGCTTCCTGAAAAATTTGAGTATCATTAAAAAGTTCTCTATTAGTCTCCTGTAGGCTTTGAATATTATCTTTAAATTGTTCTTTACGCTGAGTAGTAAGAGCATTGAAACTTCTCCAAGCTTCTAAAATGCATCCAATTAGTTCAGCATTACTTCACTCTCACTCTAAAATACTGTTAGAATTCTCATTCAAATTAACTATGTGATTGTTTTCTTCCTCAGAATGCGAAACACACGTTTCATGCTTACTAGTACTTCGATATTTATACAAAATTTCATTGCATGCCTTGAAAAAGGAAAATATATAATTGTAGATTTCTCTGCTTAACAGTTTTAATTTTCCTATCTCAACAGTTGCGCCAGAATATTCCAAAATTAAATTGCTCTTCATGTATAAATTTATAATTCTCGGTAATTTCTCAAGGAAAAGAAAAAAGTCAGTGCCAGAAAAACGCAAGTAGAGTCTCGATTACGAGTACTCAGATAATCGAGAAAGCAAGCCGAAAGCGACAGCTAAGGCCTCTTCGAGAAAAATCAAATTTCACTGGTTCACTAGAAACAGGAGCAAGCAAACACAACGACCGCACTTCTCAATGACTGAGAAGAAATGAGAAGGTAGGGCTATTGGAAACGGACCTTGTAATTTTTTTCCTAGGTCAAGTGACAAGGACGACATCTGAACTGGCTCTTCCACTTTCAAACACCCACACCACGCCAATGGGAGGCTATGGGACTTCGACCAGATTTAACGTGTATCAGTCACGCTATGCGGTAGGTCAGAAGTGGAATCAGGTCTCACAACCATGAATCGACTGAAGCAATGTCAAACTGCGCGCGAGTCCGGGGTCATTACAAATAGACTACCACCGCCAAAACAGATATAGTAAAGAAAGTTTAAAATATCGTCGAGCTTATATCAATTGAATTCTTGATAAGAGTTCAGGGTTAATTAAAGCATATCTTAATTATCATTGCAATTAAATCCTTTTGAATACGAATTACAAATGTGCCATAAAACATTTCACTAGTTCTTAAAATGAGAATTACTTCAGTATTTCTGTAGATTAGAGAAATGACAAAATATTCTTTTTTCTTTATAAGAAAGTATGCAAAGGTATACGATAGCGGAGGGTCAAAGTTCCATTGGAAGACTATTCATAAATATTTGAAAATTCAACAGCTCAGGGTGATATCAGCTGCACGAACTGTGACCCGACACATTCTATAAAACGTATTATTCAACTTATTTTGAAAGGGAATTCGAAGTGGAATTATCAGATGGAGCTTATTTTTTATCGAGCGGAAAAAAATATTTTCAAAGAGAATTTCAAATTTTCTTCTATAATTCTTTAACAGGTATAAAAGCAATTTCCATAGTTATAATAGAGGTTTACAAATTAAAATGAGCGCTGTAATTATTTAGGAAAAAAAGTATGACAGTCAATATAAACCAAGAAACGATTGCTCTTCTGTCTTTAGATGAGAGCTAATCGTCATCGAGAAGGGACTTAATTACATAAAGTTATCATAAGAACCAAGAGTTAATTAGATTTCATCCGACAGTCATAGCTCATTTCAACATTTTCCTAGCCATCAGGGGATTACTTTCTTCAAATACGTTTGGGCATCACTCACTCGAGGACCGAAGTGATCATTCTCTTTTTTACAGGGAGTTTACTGTCTTCGATAAACAAGTGTGACGCATTCCGGGAAAATACTAAGCAATTTGATTCTTTATGTATGTTTTGTCTGTGAATGGATGAGAGATTAAATTAAAAATACCTTGGTGAGGATAAATTTTATTTCTCTTTTATGATAAAAAATATGTAAAAGCAATGAGACATGACTATAAAATCTAACAACGAATATTTAACAAAATGTCTTTAGTTTCTGTTTCAAAACTGCGGCAATTAGTTGTATTTATGATTAATAAATATTTTTCCTAAACTTTAGATAATATCCTTATCAAGATCAAATTATTAAAATAGTCTATCTAAAGATTTATTTAGTGAAAATTGTATTATTTATATATTTCAGTTTAAATTTCACTGACAAATTTGATTATTTGCTTCTCTTCATTCATAAATGGTCCAGGAAGAAAAATATTTTTACAGGTTGAAAAAATCAGAACTATTCCTTAATAAAGTCTATATCCCTCAGAACTATACTATTGTACTTTTTATTAACGTCGCACTAGAAGCAACACGAGGGCTATTGGCGGCGGACCTCGTAATTTTGAACCACGGTCAAGTGACGAGGACGACATCTGAGCTGGCACCCCCTCACCTAACATCCACACCACGCCAACGGGAGGACTTTGGGCCCCGAACAGATTTAACGTGCATCAGCCCCGGCTACACGGCGGGTCTTTGGCGGCCAAGGATCGAACCCACGACTGAACGAAAACCGCCAGCTGCGAGTCCACGACCTTGACCACTAGGCTACCGCGGACCCTATTGTACAAAAATTAAGGACGAAATCAAAAATTAGCTTATTAGCGGAACTAAGAAGCTGAACGGTCTGAACTACCGCAATCAGGAGATTAACTAGTGTGAGGTACTATAGCACATGTGCATCTAGGCGTAATGCGGGAATATCGCAGCGGGATAAAGCACGCCGGTGGTGTCAGTTCAGCATTTCTGGGAAAGAAATTGCACGGAATTTATCAGTTTAAACAAAGTCGAATTGATACCTTCGTGTGAAATGTCAAAAATCAATTTGTTAGACGACATTTGGATGATTTTACTCGAGGTTGAATCATTGGAAAGATAGATTAAAATCAAAGTGTGACTGCGGAGTTCGGGATTGCTCACAGCATCGTTTCAAGACTTTGAAAAAATTTTAAACTTCAGGAACACTTCTCTGACGGTACAGAAGTGATAGTCCATAAGCAACCCCGTCATCGGAGACCTTTATACTACTCTAAATGTTGGAAGGAACTGGTGGAAGACAGAGAAATGGCTAGACACACTGCACAGGCGATTGGACGAACGATATCACGTTTTTCCGTGTCCAGAAGGCTTAACAGTGGAGGTCTGTTTACACAACGACCTATATGGTGTGTAACATTAACACCTGTTCATCGGTGAATGAATTTCCTGTGACCAAAATTAGATAATCAATATGGTTGTTTATTCTTTACGAATGAGAGCAGGTTTAGTTTAATTAGCAATTATGGACGTATACACATCTGAAATGAGTGAGGAACCAACAATAAACTCTCCAATATCATCGGACGTGCTGTTCTCGTTTGGGGAGGCATCATATTTGGTTTCCGTCCCAGCCTTCAGGTCTTCGAAGGAGGTTCAGTCGCCAGGGTCCGTTATTGCGAGAGTTTCTCCTTCCCTCAGTGCATTTTTTTTAAAGGCGCTATAGGTCCACAGTTCCTTTTCATACGAAAATACGCCAGATCATCGCACAGTAGCTATGGAAGAGTTGTTGGGTAGTGAGGATATTAAACTCATGTATTGATCGGCAAGGTTTCCGGATCTAAATCCCATCGTGCATGTAAGGGGGTTTCTAGGGAAACATTAGGTAGCACTTAACTTATCGCCAGGAAGAATTCTGGAGCTCCGATTGGCGGCACAAGAAAATGAGCTGCAATGCTTTAACAACCCATTGACAACTTCATACTCATAATGGCCAGGCGATGAGAAAACTTCATAGCAGTCATAGGAGATCATATCCTTACTAAGGACTGGATATTTCTGGCTTGACACCTATTACATGAGTGTTTCGGCCTTCAGTTGTATTGTGTTTCATGATACTTTTTAAATAAAATTCATTTTTATCCTTTTGATTTCTTTTTTAGTAAGTTTTGCTTACTTTACTCATGGTCTTAGTTCCATGAGAACTTACGGTATTATTTCTGTTGATTTGAAAAGCTTCTGCTCAATGTTACTTTGTAAATCCATCTCGTTCTAAAATTTTTCACACTAGTATATATATATATAGTACAAATCACATAATACAAATTAATAATTACAAAATTATATAAAATTTGTCTAAATATGTAGGCTTTCGAAAATTTGAAAAAATGAACACAACATATGAAAGAGCGAAACTATTTAAAAGAAAGTAAAGTGAAGGAAAGTAAAATTAAGAATAATGGTAATAATATAATTAATATTTTTCTGTACTTTGGAATGGAATATTGTGTGTTTGTAGAGGTAATTACTGATCAAATCATCGCATTTCTGAGAATTACATTAAAATAAAGTATGGCAACAAACCACCAAAAATTAGTAAATTAAACATTTCAAATACAGAAAAAAGAAGTTATTTACAGTAAAAATCTTTATTTTCCCTGCAAAAAACAAATTAAAATTAATTTAAAATCTAAATTATTGTAAAACCAATTAAAAAACTAAAAAAGACAAATTTAATTTAATTAAAATTAATAAAATAAATTAAGCATTCTTAAAAAAAAGTGTAAAATTATATTTGTCAATGATAAATTATCAGAATAAAATGTAGAAACTTCACATAGACAACAAAATCAAATCTGCAAGAAAATTAATTACCTAATGATATAAAAATCTTTACAAATTATGAAAAAATAAAACAATCATTACTACTGAAAGCTTTTAAAAACATATAAAAAACACTACACCATATCATGCTAATACTTCCCTACACTACTGTATGAAAGAATCCCTGCCAAAACAAAAACTGATTGATTAATTTAAGGAAGTCAAAAAAAAATTATTTGCTTAAAATTACTTCATAAAGAAATATAGAAAAGATATTGGAAAACATATTTAGCACATTTTTAAGAACCCAAATTGTAGGTAAGAAATAGCATCTTCACATCTTTGAAAAAAGGAAAAATTATGCCTTTAATTTTCCTTTGTTAGTCAATATTATTTGATGAAGTACCCCTCCCTATCAATATAGATGATTATGAGAGTAATTCCATAAATATGGTTTTTGAAAAGAACATTTACTCTAACGACATTAAAGCATTAAGACCATATAAATGACAAGATATAAAACATTTGAACAGTTTCAGTTTTTTACGACCCGCTATAATTCATCTTAATGCAGGAGTGAATATAAGGTTTACATTTTTCCCAACATTAGTTTCAGAAATGTTTTTATTTTATTTCTTAAAATATCCGCCTATCTTCGAAGAGGAATTTCTTAAATAATCGAAAAAATAACTTTTTATATGCATTATACAATAAGATATGGTTAGAAACTTAAAATACAATGTAAAATTTGCATAAATTAATAATAGTTTTAATATTTTAGCTCAAAAAATGCACAAAAATAGCAGTAAAATGGTACTTATGCAAAACACCAAAACTGAAATCTAAATAGAGATATATCATTTCTGTAAATTTCATTATGATGAATTGAATCTAATTTAGGATTTGTGCTTCTCTCGCATTTATAACTCTGAAAATTAAATATTTGTAGGAAGTCGTACTTTAATATGCAGAAAAACATTACAAATTTGTGACAAATTATGACTTTTATCATCTATAAAAGGCAAAGTAATAGCATTATAATATTAGTAGAAGTTCAAGTCCTGAATTCTCTTTCATAGAGTATTCCATAAGAGTTTCATAACATTATATACGTAACTTTTTTCAATACGATGTTTTGCGCTGAAGCAAAATATGAAAATCTTGATTTTGAGAAAAAGCCGAAAATACATTTCAATCCAGAAACTTACCTAATTAAATAAACATTTAGCATTAAAATGACCCTTATTTGTAAAGCTCACTAACTGTATTACTTAAATAAGCTATCTCTTTTTCCTGATAGCCTTTAAATCTTTCCTACTCTTACATGTAATAGGTGTTGTATAACGCTCCAAATCCCTGATTCGATTGTAATCCAACTTTTTGTATCCCTTTATAGTGAAGTAGCCCGGGTTTTCAATGTTCAGCTTATTTAACACTTTTAAGCAGCCTTGATGTCCTTCGTTGAATTGTATAATTCCATCATATGCACCCAATTTCACAGTTTTCAAACAAACAAAAACTTCCTTTGGTTCTCTTTGCCATATTACACCTTTAAAATATTCATTTACATTTTGGGTCTTGGGAATTTCATCTTGCATGTTGGAAGATATTTTGATGCCGATATTACGTAAAATATCAATGAAAAACAAAGATTAAAGTTCCATTTCCGGAGCAGAATGCTACTTCCAGTTCTAAAATTTGACATAGACTATTATTAAAATGCTTATAACTCAAGTTCTATGCATGATAGAAACAAAATTGAAACATTTCTAGAAAGCTAAGGAGTTCGACTTTAATAATACACCTCAAATAAAAAAATCGACTTTTTGACCGAAAATCGAGTTTTAAAGGTGGGTGGTTACCTTAAGTTTCAGAACAAAAGTTGAAATTTAATTGTTATTTTTTTGAATATTTAACCGATATACATAATGTTTTTCTTCTTCGAAATAGTTTTCTTTTTCTCGAGCTTTTCTCTAAATACTGAATCCTTAAAATTAAGTACTCGAAAATGGTGAGATCGAATTTCAAGTAATTTAATTTTAATTTTAAGATAACTTATCAAGAGTATAACGGTATTGAATTAAGCGCATGTATGTAAACTTTGTTTGAAATCAAAACTTTTACGTTAAAGGTGGAGAAAACCTTAATACATTTAAGAAACAAAACAAAAGCTTTTAACATATATCAGGGTATAATAATAATTATCGACAAAGTAAAACTATATACATAATAATTTGGTTATCCAACATGATATTCTGGTGAAATCAAGAATAAAATGAATTCCTATAAGTTCAAATTACGAGTATTTCTGTTCCATTAATCTACTTTTCATGATTCCAAGAAAATAAGTTTTGAAGTTAGAAAATATTTAAGTAAAGCCATTTTTCAGATATTAAGGAAATATATAGTACATTTGGTATTAGTTTATACCTTCAAATCCAATAATGCGATTCTTATGAAGAATTTATTTTTACAAGTTCAGAAATCAAATATGATTTTATGTTAAAAAATGTGCACTAAATATCAAACACATATATTCAAATAAAGCCGCAATTTCAATGATTAATCTCATTATAAATCATCAAATAAAACATTTATTTAAACATTAAAATTCAGTAGCAAAAAATACGTATTGTGTGAAGGGAAATGATTCTGATTATTTGGGGGAGGGTTTCTTACTTTTGTTTATGTTTATATTTTTTGAAACTGTATCAACCTCTCAACTTAAATCCTTGCTTTTTTTTACCACAGATTCTCGGCCACCATTGTTTATGTCGATTTGTAGTATTTTAGGTCTAATGGTACTAAAGCCCTACCGTGTAGTGGAGATATTCGCATTAAATCTGGTAGAGGTCTTCATTCCTCCCATGGCCTGCTGAGAAAGTTTGGAGATGGAAACATCAGCTCAGGTGCTGACTTCGTCACTTGACTGCTGTTCAATATTGTGAGGCGTATCGCCAAAACCCTTCGTGTTGCTTCTGAATGTAACACTAATTAACAATCAAATCAAGCCAAGCGGTTGTTTCACCCACAACCTTTAAAGATTATCACGAAATATAACAGTATTTCACTTAACACATCGATCAATAACTCCCGAGTCTAACATTGAAAACAACATTTTTTTTTCAAAATTTTTTTTTTTATTCATCAACATAACACCTTTTGTTAATCACCTTTTAGGGTGATACAATCGTTCCAACGCTTTTCCAAATCTTTTTTTTTTTTTTTTTTTTTTTCCCCAAATTTTTTTTTCTTTTTCTTTTTTTCTTTTTTTTTCGCAAGAAATCTTTTTTGTTGCGAATAAATAGAGATAAACAGCTTTCTGAATCATCGACTCGTTGCTGTTTTTGTTCCATCGAAAGCAATCGCGGCACCCACTTGGAAAAAAACTTTTTCACTTCACTTCAAAAAACCTTTTTCCTGGTCCGATCGACTTAAAATTTTGACACGTTTCAAGTTAAGGTTAGTACTCTAGAAAGACCTGGTTACTGGTTTACTACGAGCGCCATCTCTGGGTTAGTCTCGGGAGTTATTGATCGATGTGTTATTAATACGTCAAGTCAATTTTGATCTTTCACGAACAAATATGTATTGTGTGAAGAAATAATCTGATAATTTTGGCTAATAATTTGATAAAAATCTGCTATTTTTAATACATAAAAATTCCATAACGATTTTGAAATCAAACAAGAACAAAATTATTTCCCTAATTTTTTTCTGCAGGAATTAATGAAGCTAAATATTAATTATAACGCTTATGTAAAGATATGTAGGTAATTACTGTACACAGCTTTCTGTTGATTCTGTGGTTATACTACGCCGTACCTATAAAATAAGCTACGGTGAGGTGGTGTAAAGTAGCTGTAACAATTAATTGGTTCGAATTAACTGGTAAGTAATTCTCTCTTACCCCTTTGTAATTACGAGAGAAATTGAAATTGGATATTGTTGATATGTGCGAAAGAGACAACGAAGTTATTCGACATGTGTGCCTGGATGTACTCGTACAAATGAGAGCTTTGGAATAGACAGATAATCAAGTTTGCATGGGCGTGGAGCTTTAGTGCCGTTGTCAATTAAATTGTCCGGTTCAGTCTCTAAATTGTTCGGTAGTGTTAGCAAACAATTAGTTTTGAGCGCTTTGAGCATTGCTTTAATATAATGGTTCTGTTTCAGAATTGTTATAAAAAAGGTTTGGGCTGCAAAGAATTGCTGAAAGATGGCAGTGCAGAAATGATATAGTTATCCCCAAAAAAATTAAGAATATTTATTTTAATTCTCATGGTCAGTAATACATGCTGTTTTATGTTTTTTTTTTTTTTTTTTTTTGACATATTAGACCTTTCTGTTTAATAAGGAAATGTGTTTCCTTTCATTGTGGTTCATAATGAGATGTTAAATGCTCTATTTCAAATCTGTATTCAAATATTTCAAGGAATAATCGTGTTAAAAATAAGTAAAAATACCGAGAACGTCACTTTAAAGGACATAATTGAATTATTGTAAACAACAAGTTTCATAGTTGAAAATATTTTGGTTTATCGAATGGCTATTAACATCAATCTTAGAAACAATGAGTGATGGTGAAGTCTTATGGCCCAAGAGCCAGATATGGTGAAGTATAAGTATGATCTAGGCATTGGGATTAAAAAAAAAAAGGAAAGAGTGTTAGAAATAATTGACAGGAAGCAGGATCAAAATGGAGAAGATCGCGATCGAGAGTCCCCCGTGCATAACAAGGACAGTAAAACCTATGGGAAAGAAAAAGATAAGTAGGTGTCTCAGGGTGTAAACTGCTGTACCTATATATAGTTAAAAAATAAATCACTGAGTAAAAATTTAGAAGCATCAAAAGAGCTATTGGTAAGAGACCTTGTCCTTTTGATACTAGGTCAAGGGACAAGGTCGTCATTTGAGTTAATACCTCCATATAAAATTTACTACACCATGTCAACAAAATTACATTGAGATTTAACGTGCCTAAGTTCTTCTATACAGTTGAGTTATAGATGCATCAAGACTCTAACCCACGACTCGACGAAAACGACCTTTGCCGCGAGTTTGCCACCTTCAAAACTGGGCCACCACGACTAATCAGTTGAGGTAAAGCTAAGTGTCAAAACGGCAAGATTAATGTAGATATCAATTTTTATCAACTTCCTCGTAAAATAATGCAGAATAGAGCTGGTGCTTTTAAACTTTACAATACAATAACTGGTAATAAATAATTTTTGACATGCTTAATTTCAAAATATTTTAATTGTGCTCTTTGAAAAACTGTGTTATTATTTGTAATATAGAAAAAAAAGTTCTTAATTTTTTTTTTAAAAAAAAAAGCCGACTGATTTCTTCTTTTTCATATAAAGTATATTAAACTCCATCATAAAAGAATAAATCATATGATAATTTTTTTATTTGCAATTGTTTCCATTTCCTGAAAACAAATAGTGGACTAAATACGTAAAAGCCAAAACGTTTGGATATTTTGAATACATTTTAAAGGCATTATTTACTTTTTGTGTTCATAATTACATTTACCTTTACGCTTAGTTAGAAGAATCGTAGTTTATCAGAATCCTGAAATATTTTCTTCGGATATTAATTTGTATTATTTTCTTCAACAACTTTTTAAAAATTACCTAGAATACAACCGAGTATGTTGGAAAAAATTTAATTGAGGATATCGGAAATGAATGAAACAGCGCATCTTGTGAATAGTTTGAGAGCCAGTAGTCAGCTCTTATATTCTGATTTCGTCTTGATCAAGCTAGGCGAGTTTTTTGTTTGATCCAAAAGTTTTGTTTTAATGATCGGTAAAGAAGGAAAATTAAAAATATGCGCTATTTGGAGGCCCAACACACAGATTCACACAACTTTGTAAATGTAACTTAAGAATTGGAATATAACATTAGTAGTTATTATATGTCAATTTTTTAATCTAATTTGATTGCTTCCAAACCATTCATAATACTTTCCATTTGAATTGTAGTCATATCATTGAATGTTAGAGTTCAGAACAGATTAATACGTAAATATTTATTAGCTACCCAAGGATATATTGTTTTAGTTCGATCAATTTTGGCGTACTATATCACTTTTCAATATTTCTATCGTTTGCTTTAATTTTAATTACATTTAGCCTAAATATTTTCAATATTTTTATCGTTTGTTTTAATTTTAATTACATTCAACCTAAATATTTTCAATATAATAATTTATCGTTTGCTTTAATTTTAATTACATGTAGTTGATATAATATTCAATTTAATAATTTATCGTTTGCATTGAATTTAAAACCGAAAAAGTGGACTATTGTCCATCTCTCGATATTTCATCGTTTACTTTAATTCCTAAATTTAATTGTGTAATTTCATAATGATTATAAAAAAAAAGTGCACCTTGGGTGGCTAAATCTGTTCTTTGCAAAATTTTGTATGAAACGTTTTATACTTATTTTTCTTCGACATCAGCAATAAATACATTCAACTTAAAATGTATATAAGTTAATGTTCTATTGTTTGCTTAAATTATAATATTTAAATGAATAAGTTGATTGCTATAGAATAATTATTTATTTTATTCCTTTTGTCATCAACAGTTGGCTTTATTTTTGTTCAAAGTTTTCCTGCTTGGAATGTAACGAAAGGACAAAATAAAGTAAACAGTAATATGCATTGAAATAATCCTTTTATTTTAGAAACTGAATTTAAATTGTGTGCAGTGTATGATATATCACATCGATCAATAACTCCCGAGTCTAACATTGAAAACAACATTTTTTTCGCAAAATTTTTTTTTATTCATCAACATAACACCTTTTGTTAATCACCTTTCAGGGTGATACAATCGTTCCAACGCTTTTCCAAATCTTTCCCCCCCCCCAAAAAAAAAAAAAAAAAAAAAAAAAAAA